>JALRMK010000038.1:0-380783 GCA_026119845.1 Pezicula carpinea | reverse complement strand
ACTAAGACTTTTCTTAGTCTATACTCTTATATATAATATAGTTACTCTATAAATATATTACTAGATTTAAATTCTAACTAATACTAAACTTACTCTATATCTTATATAGTATAAAAAGTACTAGAAATAAAATTAGAAATATTTATTTTAAATTTATTTTTTTAAAATATTTACTCTCTCTTACTTTAACTCTAAAGTCACGTGCCCGGATCTAAACTCTAACGGAATCTAAACTCCACCGTATATCCTGTTAGACCTTAGACTCTAGAGCTTAGTATAGGTATAACTAAGCTTTATTTAGTTAACTAGAGCTTAGTACTACTTACTTAGTTACTCTAGATATATATTCTCACTCGTTTTTATACTCTTAGTTAGATAGACTTCTAGACAATAATATTTACACTTTATAATCTCACATAGATTCTCTATTTCTACGATCTTAATTTATATCTAAACTGTCTTACGCGCGACAATTAGACTATAGATTATTTCTTTAATAATTCTAACACTCTATGTACCTCTGGAAAATCTAGCTCTTTTAAAGTCTCGTTCCAAAGGCGATCCATGAATCCGTTACCCTCCTTAGTGTACATGAAAGCATGAAATCTAACCGAGTTAGCGTGAATAAGTATCACTATTATCTAAATTGGAGTCTGGGGAGATTGAAAGATGTATAACATACGGATTGATTTTCCAGTCACTTAAAAAGCTTCCGTGGCTTTCCGTGCCGACAGCCACGGAGGCATTTATATAGGTCCATGCTGCCTTGTTTACAGAGGTGCCCAACAGCGTCGCAAACGGCCAAGCAACTACCTTCGTAAGGAAAGAAAGATTACGGAAAAAGCTGGTGTCTGGAGTGAAGGTTGGGTCAACGACATTGATGACTGTATTTTCCGCCTTTGTGATATTGCTCAGCTTATACACAAGCATCAGTACCAATCCCTTGGTCGTGTCGTATCTCTTCTTGGCTGTTGTAGCATTCCATCCATCTTCTTCATCAAAGGCGGGCATCAAGGGTACTGCGTTCCGTTCAGAAAACCCGGCGATCAGAGCTGCGCCGGAGGCCACCAACGTGAGTCGACCTGGCGTGCCGGATGGATTCTTATTTCTCAATGCTGGGAGGAGGAGCAAGGCCAAAAGTGCTGTGGACAAGTAGTTGACCTGAAAAGTCTCCTCGTGTCCCGTGGACGGGTTCACTTCGAATGCCATGTTCATGATGCCCGCGCTAAGGATTGCTATATCCAAACGGGGGAGGGTGGCGCATTTCTTCGCAAATGTTTGTATCGAGTCATACGAATCCATATCCAGGTGCCAGACATCGACCTTGGCTTTCGGATTCGCTTTGCGCAACGACGCTGCTGCTGCTTCCCCTTTCTCAAGAGATCGCACGGCGAGGATAAGGTGTGAAAGTTGGAGTGATAGCAGGAGTCGCCCACATTCGAGACCAATTCCGGCGTTACCGCCCGTGATCACAGCCGTTTTTTGGGCGACTGAAAGGGATTCAAGTGGTGGTTTGGCATTCGGGAATATTTGGTGTTTGACGAAAATCTTGAGGAAGGTATCATTGCGCGGTGGTAGGGAAATAGAGTCTCCAGGAGATGCCATCGTACAGCTCGTGGAATGATAAGAAGATGAAATATGAGCGCCGGAACTTTCGAGAAATAATATCAGAGTGGATGGAGTTGCGTGGAAAGAAGTGCAGTCGAGAGAAGTGCTGATGGTCGACGTTGAGGGGCTACCCTCTGCAAATTATATACTACCATCTTGGACATTGATTATCAACTGAAGAGCTGGTCAAGGCGCAGCACATGTCTCGATTGGGAAAACAATGTGGTCGTGTCAGATTTTAGTGTACGAGTAATGCCGTTCGTGATTCTTAGGCGAGCAGTACGAGTACGCGTACCGAGCCGAGTATATATGTGAATCCCTTCACCTTCTCTTGTCCACATTGATTTCCTAGAGGGGAGTAGCATGATGATGCCACCGCAGCTTGTCTTTGCCTTTGTGCCGACCGATGCCTCCGCCAGGATCAGAGCGCCCGAGCGGCAGCTCATACGACATCACTGTATGCGACAGAGAAACAAGCAGGCCGGTTCCCGTCGCTCAAGGCGCGAAGCTGCTCAACAAGCATCTGAGAAGCACGACCAGATGCGTAGTCATGAAGTTGCCTCCAACGACCACGGCACTGGCACGATGCCGCCACCACCACCCTCAGACTGGGCGCTCTTTCAGTTCCCCGAAGAGTTGGATCTCGTTTCTCAGAAGTTGATGCATCAATGTACGTGAAGCTCTGCATTCGAAGATGTTGAAGAGGGTGTTGTTGACTCGCTCGTAGACTTCATCCGCAACCCGATCAGAGACCCGCTCTGTCCATTCAAGCTCTTTGGCATCCTGGTGGACTTTGACCAGGGCCCCTCATGGTGTTTTCGGTTGCTCAGTTCTGACCAGCTGTGTTTCCGCACCATCTTACTATTGACCTCTGCTTCGGACGACTTGATCCTCCGCCGGCCGCTATCAAGCACCACATCCCACTATCTGCGACGCACATTGCCCATTCTGAACAGCCGACTCTCTGAAGCGGATGCGGACAAACAGGACATAATACTCTACGTCGTATGCATCCTGGCCTCGATCGCCATTCTATTCGGCGACTACAATGCGGCCAAGATACATGCCGTGGGCCTGTCAGAGATAACACGCCGTCGTGGCGGTTTCGGTGCTGTTAACTATAATCCCATGATGCAACTCTCGATAGATCGGTATGAATCATCTGTGCATCCGCCGTCGCTAGCAAGTATACTAATCTCGTACAGCCTGAATTTTTCAAGTTTGCTTGTCACCAAACTCTGGACACCAATCTACAACGGCTCCGTCTGGAAAAGACCTATCTTCCCAACGGAAATTACGAATCTTTATCATTCACAGGCTATGTTGCGTACTGATGGGCTTATCGATTCGAACTTGGCAGCCGTGTTCCACAATCTGCAGTATCTCACGACCCTCTTCAATAAGCATTATCATGATAAGACCCCGATTGATGGAATCTTCCTCCGAGACTGTCTGGGGTTTATAAATTCTAACCTCATAGAACTGGAGGGCCACCTCGAAGACACAATATCTGAGTGCGTTCGACTAGGGATGATGGCCTTCCTCGCAACAACGTTTCGGTTCCCAGATTTGTACGAGCAACCCTACAATAAAATTCTAGCCAACAAGCTCCAGCTTTCATATGCTACCGTTAAGACTTTAATCCCAGACCTGCCCAAAACGATAGATATCTGGTTGATCTTAGTCTGCCTAATCTCGACTGATAATATAGACGACCCATATATATGGCTAGGTTGGCAGGCAACAGCGACACGTGGGTTGTCTTGGGATGAGACACGCAAGTATCTGAAAGAAGTTATGTGGATCGACGCTTTCCATGATGACCTTGGGAGAAGAGCTTTTAAAGCGTGGATGACCTGATTTAGTCTTTCTAATGTGTCTGGGTGTGGTGGAGTACTTGATATATAAGTTGTTATCTAGGTGAAATAAATAGTACGTCCTAGATTTAGAATTCTACAACTCTAATGCTTCGCTACTACATGTTATATCCTAACTTCTATAGCCTATGCCCTTTTAGATTAAAGATAGTTTCAAATGATTTTTCAACAAGTATAAAAATATGCCTACTTTACAAGTAAGATATCGTGTAGTTAAAAGGAAGTGTGCCAATGTAGCATATAAATCGATAGCTTGTGGCGCGTTTTAAGTATTCAGGCAGATAACCGAGGAGAATGGGCATACGTATAGAAATAGGCATTTCATGTATAACGCACTATTCTTAACCAGAACCAAGTCCCTAGACTATCTACTTAACTCCTCGCGCTTAGCCTTAAGACTTCAGAGCGCACAACGGATTTTTAGGAAGACCTTCAAGCCTTAGAACCCTCTCAGTTTGCAACTTTTAATCCACACCCCCTGTCACTGTGAATATATCCATCCGAGCGTTCAGAATTGTAACCTCACAGTTCTTGCTGAGCTCGTCGTTTCTTTCTGGGCTCACGTCCGTATACCATTCCTCATCATTACTCGCAAGCGTCCCTATTTTCTTCTCGGGATCAAATCTAAGACCGGCGCCTTGGCCTTTTGGATCTCCAATCCAATAAGGGATATTGAGTGATTCTGAGCCTTCACATATCGCGATCTGTGCAAGGGACACCTTGCCACCTTCTGTCCTGATCAGGTCTGTGAGCGGAACGTCGGGTTTCGTCCATCGCAAGAGGCGGAATCTGGGCTGCAATTGAAAAAGGAGATGCGAAGTACTGGGTCGAGTCTCGCGTTTCTCATCTCCAGCTTCGGAACTGGTTACATACAAGGGGCCAGGTATGTACGCGCCTACGACTGTCTTTGGAGTTGTCGTGACTGCATTGCTAGTGAACAGCACAACGTATGCAGATGAATGGTGGGATAGAGCTTGGACTAGACGAAATACTGTAGTATTCTGTGAGTCTGCGGAGCCTTGCGCTTCCTCAAGAGCAATTCGTTCATCTTGCTGTGCAGTCCTTTGGTGGTAACGGTTTTCGGTCTTGACTTGGGGCGCGAAGAGCGAAATAGCTCCTTTGACATGAGCTGGCATAGCTTCGGGTGCTTGAGATAACTTCACATCAGCGGCAGCTACTGGAGGTTGGAACAAGACAGCCCACAACTGATAGAATCGTAGCTGAAGGTTGGGCTGTAAAAATCAGTCCAAGCTGCTCTTTCAAGTGCTCAAAATGACAACAGACTTACCATCAGGTCTATTGCTCTGAGAAGCTGCTCAGATGTGATAGTCTGTTCGCTCTCATTCCCTGTCAGACTATTGACCAAGGCCTCAGCTAACTCTTCGTCTGCAGAGTTGGCTTCCGTAAAGTCGCCGAGATGGTAAAACGATCCCCACTTCTCTTTTTTCAATCTCATTCGCAGCAACAAACTCATCAAGGTTGATACTTCTTTCCGCTTCACTTCTCGTTTCATTAGGGAAGGTCCCTCAGCAAACAGCTTCCGCGCTACACTCTCAAGCTGTTCTGGTGACGGAGCTGCGTGCATGAATTGAGGCCCAACCATAACCAAAACATCCATAGCATCACTCAAGACAGAATTTATATTACTTTGCTGTCTCAATGGCAGAGTTGTAGTCTCTGGCACTGCAATGCTTCTGAACATTCGTTCAAAGCTGGCTTTTTGGAAAAATGCAGCATCGTTGCGCCAGAACCATTCGAGTTCTCGAGTGCCGAGGATATCGTTACATTGGAAGACTACGAGTAGAGCCGCGCGTCGAAAGGCATCAAAATCCACCTTTCCATCTTGGAGATCACAAGGAAATGGGTGATAGGCGTAGAAATGGAAGCTTCTCCAGAGGAGCTGGATCGCAGGGTCGGAAACTGCGACTTCAGCATGGGTACTTCTGACGTGCTTCCTGAAGCTTTCTTCGTTCCAGTCTGAGATCTTATGAGCATTGACTTGGTCAAACAAGAACACGAGACTTACATCTCTGCTGGGATGAGTCCTCGATGCAGTACTTGTCAAACGTCGTCTGCAGAAGCTCTCGCTCCTTGAATCCTCTCAGTTGCGACGAAAGAACCTTCCCGAGCTCTTTAGGAACCGAGTCTATTCTGAGTCAGATCGTGCAGCCGATTGAACCTCTCTATCTACCTACCATATGTGGCTTCACCGAGATACTTCTTCACCTTTCGGTTCTGTGGTCCGAGAGCAATATCATTCACGATGTTACTCAGTGCGGCGAGCATGATTTGAATGGTGGTAGCAATGAGAGGATGGTGGACTTTATCGGTGTAGACTCCTTGTGCTGATGAGCGAGGAAACTTGGTTAATGCATGGAGGAAGAAGGAACGGGGTCTAGGTAGAAATACTGCGCCATTCGCTTAGAACCCAGCTAGTCCTCGAAGTCATCTGACATGTGTAGGTTGAACAGGATATTGTAGAAGTCCTTGTTCTCTACGCCACACGTTTGAAGACTTGATAATTAATATACATTAAAGTGAATTATGTTCGGGGTTTAATCCTAGTTCCACATCCGTTTCGCTACTTGATTAGGTTATACAAGGCTTTTGCAAAAGTCCGGCAATTGTTGCCAGTGATCCCGAGGTAATCATATTTCGGATTGTCTGCAGCATACTGTTCTCCCAGCACCCGAATCTCTGCGTAAGTCAGGCCTGCTCGGATTTTTCCAAGGTTGGAGTATGTGACAGGGCCGTAGCCTTTTGCCCTCTCCAAATTTTTTACTTCCCATGCGGAGGCAGAATCGCCTCGTGGAATGAAAATCATCTTGCCAGCTTGGTTCACAATGTCGTAGGCATTGGCAATCCAACTCCGATTGTGTGTGACCGTTCGTCGTACAACTTCGCCGCATGCATTTATTTGATCATCAGTCGATTTGCTGTCAATGGTGACGTAGCCTGCAATCAATTGGTAATGCTCTGGCACTGGAATTGCCCCCGTTTGAGGCCATTCTGGATCTTGTTAGTAAAGAGAGTCCATGGAAAGATGGCGGTACACTATTCGCACGGGACTGGGCTCATAGTCAAGTAAATGAGGTGGGGGTGGTAAGACACTCACTAGCCATGATTGCCCATCCATCGCCGTCTTTCCAATTCTTGTTGTTTTGGTTTGCTTCCGCCATCATGATTCTCATTGCAGAGCTGTCGATGTAATTTTCCCTGGTAACAATGTTTGGGGAGTCGACACGTTTAAAATTCTTCTTACTGCATGTTGGCGAGGCCTTGTCGGCCGACTTCGTTGGAGTAGCAGATTTTGGATCCGTTCTATCGGGGACATCGGTGGGTTTTGTCTTCGGCTCATCCATTGTGAGAGAATGCGTCTTGCCAAAGACCTTAAACTCGGCTTTGCCCTCCTTCTCAATACCTTTGACACAACCTTGGATGATGGCCGGGGTGGCCGCAACCTCAACCAAGTCTAGGATTTCTCCCACGATGGGAATCAAGTCTTCAAGGAGTTCGAGCGGTGCAAGCAACGCGGGTACGGCCACCCTACAGAAGGCCTTGGCGGCCAGGTCAAGGGCTGCTTGTTCGGCGGCGGCTTCAGCAGCAGCCTTTGCTGCATCTTCAAGATCATCTTTCAAGCTTGAGGCTGATGGTCACACTGATATTAGTCATGTCGTCCAAGGAAACAACCTTTGAAATAGATATGACTTACTTGTGGCTTTGAAGCCGGCACAACAGTAACTCTGTGTTCCTCCATGACAATTTTTGTCGCCATTCTTGGAGTCGTGCGAGTTGGTGTTTGTAGTCAATTCCGTCTCGCCGTCAGCGCATCCACCAATACAGCTGAGACCTGCCCCTCGATATCCTCGCCATTGACAAACTCCGACCTGCGTTTTTGAGTCGCAGCATGTAGAGCGATAGCTCTTCTTCGAACATTTGTCGGAAGTGCTTAATGAACCTGGTTGGCCATTGAATTGAGCAACCTGGAACGTACCAGTCTTACAGCTCTCTCCACATTCAGCCGTATAACAGGTAAGGCCAGCGACATTGTTGGCAGTGGCTTGATCTGCATCTGCTTGCTGATCATCTGTGATATCAGTACCAGATATCGCAGCGGAACCACCAAATCCATTGTCGGCACTTTGGTCCACTTGATCAACAGCCCAGACCATCATCCCTCCAAGACAACGACTATTGGCAAAGTCCACCTTCTGTTTGAACGTGTCGCCATCGTCGTATGAGACCCATTGGTTGTTGTTCCATGTGATCCATTTGACACCCGCAGTTTTATCCCAAACTGGGTTGAGTGAGTTTGAAACAATGATATTAGAAATCTCTTGGTAATCAAGAATACCAGAAGCTTTGGAACATGGTCCGGCATCGGCACCACCAGAGAATTGACAGACTCCATTCGGAGTGTTACAGCTGGGATCTTTCAATGTAAAAGAACGCCCGTACCATCCTTGTCCTAGAACGACTTTGGAGGAGTCGACTCCAGCGCGCCACATGAGATCGAGGGCAGCATCGATTTCAGTGATATTGGTGTGGGGGGCGATGTATGGCCCAACATACTCGGAGTCGGCATCCCAGACTCCGTGTAAGTCGTAAGCCATGATGTTGAACCAGTCGACTGAAGCTTGCACTCCTGGCAAATCAAAATGCTGAAGGTACCAGTATGATGTTGGCAGTGTAATTGTGATGCCATACTTGGTTCCGAAGGCAGCACGCATCTCCTTACAGAAGGTAACCTATATTGCATGAGACAATTTCTCCGCAAGGTCCGGTGGATATTAACTTACATAGTTGGCAGTGTCAGCACTGTTTCCACCACGATCATCAGCACCTGGATATTCCCAATCGAGATCAACGCCATCGAAACCATAGGTGCTCATAAATTTCATCAACCCATCGATGAATGTAGCGCGATTGGCCGAAGTGCTGACCATATTACTGAAAGCATTTTGAGTTGCTCCAGGATCAGTGAAAGACCATCCACCGACTGAGATCCACGTCTCTAGACCGGCCTTCTTTTCTTTCAAAGCTGTGAAACGACTGTAAAGCGAAGCACCATTGGCGTCCATAGGCGAGATCTGGAAAGTGCTTGGATCGAAAAAGGCAAATGCGAAGTTCATCGATGTGAAGCCATCGAGATTCAAGTCTTCTGGAGCCACATTCTGACATGATCTTGTATTAGACCAAGATTCGTAGTACCCGATATTGCGTTTGCCCACGCTGGTGCCGCTGCACGATGGTCGCTTGACACTACCACAACCTCCGTATGTCTCATCGCAGGAGGCATAATTGGAATCAGCGATGTTCGTCCATGTGCAGAACTCGGCCGTAGATCCACAAAACCCGAATTCACTACAACAGACGTTAAGAGGGCAACTTTGTTCGCCCGCAGCAGCGTAAGGACCACATTCTGCTTTAGCATCGCCTGGAGATATATTAGCCACTGAAAGCTAGTTGGCATCAAATACTGACAGTTGTGCTGGCAGCCAGTTGCGCAGGATGCTGGGGAATAGCCGCAGAGGTTGTCGCTTCCACAGCAAGCTCCATTCTCGCACGGGGTTGCCGCATTACAGGTTCCCGTGGGCAAAGCTCGCGCGTGGATAGACGAATTTCCAAGTTGCGCATTGTAGGTGGCGAGACCATTGGCCGATTGAGCAAAGGGACTGAGGGTGACTGGATTTCGCCTCACCGTCTTTGCAGAACTCAAGGAGAAGGAGGCCAGGCCCGCGAGGACCGTGAACCAAGTGCCAAACTGCATGACGAAAGGTATACAAAGGAAGGACAGGTAAAAGAGTGACTGAAGGGAAAAGGAGCCCAAGAGAGGGACGGCGAGAGGATAAAGTATTCAGCAAATATCGAACGATATACCTGCGTGAGGGGCTGCCAGGATGCAAGGCTACTTGATCGCTGGCGGCGCAACGACGGGGAGAGCCATCATGCCTCTAACCATCTGAGGGGATTGATGCTGGCATCGCATGGTCATCTCCGCAAAGTAAAAAGAGAGCTCAGAGACCATGCATGCATGCAGTGCCAGAATGACTAAAGAATAAGCAAGAGTGCGGCGCTGCAGAAGTTTTCATCGTAAGGGAAATGAATTTTCCAGAAATTTGCTCAAGGCAACACGCTCCACCATGACCATCAGCCCTGTGCTTCTAACAGATCGGCTTTGCAGAGATCCATCCAGCCTTGAATGCAGGTACCAGGGCACCAGGGCACCAGGGCTCGATCAGGCAGAAGCAACGAAAGCAGTACGGAGGCTTGATGCCAATTTGGGTCCGGACGAGCCATCATGTAGATGTGCCAACGGCGCAGTTGTCGACTCACCAAGCTAAAATGAGAGTGGGAGAGGCGCAAGGAGTCGAATAGAGCCGGCCAATATCGGCCAATATCGGCCAATATCTGACATCGAGTGCTCAACCTGCAAGGCGCCTGCCAGCGGTCGATAGCTTGCAATGGGATATGGAGAATGCACTGTACAGTACCAGTTCGGGATTGAAGTCCGTGGTGATGCAGCATCGAGAGGGAAGATGCAGGTCAGATCAAGGTGAGATTAAGGTTACTGTAAGCTTACCTTAGCGCCTCTCGCTAAGCGCGCTTATGGCGTCTAAGCCTGCCGCGCCAATCAGGAAACGGTGCTCGTATTCGCTGTAGATGCTGTGCCGCCTCCTTTCACCGTCTTGTGGTTTTCCCATCTACACTCCATGTTCTGTCACATCGGCTATCGAGAGGATCTCGGGACAACTCAACCATGTTTGGGTAGACGGGCCGTACCTGCGTTGGACTCCGATGCGTTTCGTCGTGATCTCTTTGCCCTTGTGCCTCTTTACCTTGCTTACCTCTTTACGTTATCCACCAGTCCATCGACCTCCATCTGGCCGTTCGTCGGTTCCATCACGCGCAGCCGCATAATGGTCTGATGTTGGCTCTGGGATCCGTCGGTCGTCCGGAGGATGGTTCCTCGTAGTGCCGTACTGCAAGGACGTCGGCGATGGCCTGTAGCGGGGTCATCAAGGCTCAAGGAGGCCCAGGCCAGGCACGGTATGGGTTCGAGGGTTATGATTCTGATGAGCACCTTGTCGTGCTTCGTTCTGTACCTTATTACATTCCGTCTCCTCGTGCGCGGCCTCCTTCTTTTCTTTCTGTTCACTGCGAGTTTCTCCCGTCTCTCCCTTCGTCACTCTTTTGGGTCCAGTTTGATCGGTCGAAGCAAGTGCGCTCCCTCCTCAGGGACATCCGAAGATTGCTCTTTACACAATGTTCAATCGAATTCCACTGGCCGTGGGCCTTATTTGGGTCACAAAGGTATGGCTTCTGTTCTTGGGGCTACTCTCCTTTTCGTCTTTGCAGTGTCAACAGATTGCTCATTCATTCTCCAGGTGGCAGCTCAATCTAGTCTTTACCCGGCCGTGGATCCTGTTCTCCTTGCAAATGCCTTCAACATCAGTATTGGATGCCTCGATGCGCTCAACGAAACGGTCTCCTGCGACGCTACTCTGCTGCGGATGGCAGGAACCGTTGACAATTATCTCTGGGACATGGGAAATGTCACGGCTCTCTGCACGGCTGACTGTCTCTCCACAACCTCGACCTGGTTCTCGGACATTCTCACCGAATGTGCAAATGACTACATGAACGTCAATGGCCGACTGGTTCCTCCTCTCACAGTTCCCGGAAGAATGTTGGACGGTTTGAATATCGCCTGCTTAACCCCAGACACCAACGTGGCCCTGCTGCCCGGAGTCAACGGTACCGAAATCACTTCCACAGTGACTTCCCTAAGCAATTCGACAGTCACGATTGACACCACCGTGCCGACTGCCACGGACTCAACGGATCTAAAGAGAGGGTTGGATCGACCTTACGACAGTTCGGCTGAATTTCAGTCAAAGCGCAATATCACCCAGCGCCAAACCACCAGCAGCACTGGTTTCTGTCTGATTGATTCATATGACTGGATTGGCTCCGATATAATTCGACCCGACTGCTCTGACAGTACCAGCACGGATCCGCAATGCTTAGATCCTACCGATGTGCCGGACGAGAACCAACGGATCGCAAATCTCTACCCAGATACGTTGCTGTGCAGCGATTGTTTCCTCAAGATGTTCTACTTGCGCGTGGCATCTCCATACTTGCCAGTTCTCGATTACTCAGACTACCTCCTAGAGCAGTATCTCGATATCGTTGACGTTTGTGAGGTCGAGATGCCAGAATTGCTTGTGCGAATAGTGCCAGAGTACTACTACATGAATAGTATCTGGGATGGCTCCCCGGAGTTCAACAGTACGACCAGCAGCGCGACTGTAGCATGCAATCAGACTCTTACGATGACCGATTTGCAAAATTTGGTTGTCCCCGATCCCACTGCAAACGGTACGATCTATTGTGATGCTCTGTCGACTACATACAATGTCACCACTGGCGATTTACAGCTCGCATTCGACGCCCCCTTTTGCACGCCGGATGTGGACTTCACCAGCGTGTGCCTTCCTGCTGGGTGTACCGTGATGGCAATCCCCTACAACACTACCTGGTAAGCTATGCCATCATTATTTATTAAGTCGTGCTAAAAGGTCTCAGCGAATCCGTGATACAAGAGATCTCAACTGCCGAGAGCAACATCACTATCACTCAGCTTCTATCGTGGAATCCAAATCTGCAGGGCTTCTGCGACCAGCTATCCAACCAGTATATCTGCATTAGCGCCCCTGGGGGCTCTTACATCCCCCCACCAGTTTCCAATGCAACATCCAGCGATGCTGGTCAGCAAAGAGGAGGTGGCAGTGGGAGCTCAACGGGAAGTGGAAGTGTCGCCGGAGGTGGTCGCAATGCGACTGTCGTACCAATCGGCGGAACAGCTCCTAGTCCCACGCAGTCTGGAATTACGCCTCTTTGCACAGAATACGTTATGGCTAGCGCAGGCGATGGATGTGACTCCTTGACCGAGCTATGGCGAATCTCAGAGGCAAATTTCTTCGCTTGGAACACGATCCTTGGAGCCAATGGCGAGAATTGCTCTACGCTACTCTTTGCTGATTATTATTACTGCATCGACATTCTTACGAACCCCACTACGACGTCTTCGACACCATCTTCAACGGCGGTGGTAGCGCCGGGACCTACACAGCCCGGCATTATCAGCACCTGCAATAAGTTCGCAGAATCCATTTCTGGCCTCGGTTGCTCCGATTTTGCTGCAGCAGAAGGGATCACAACAGCCCAGCTCTACGCTTGGAATACGATTCTAGGCGTAGACGGTGCGGATTGCGGATCAGAGTTGTGGGCAGATGAGTATTATTGCGTTGGAGTATCGGATTCGACTTCGGCTACAACAACCTCAGCACCTTCGATGACCACAACTGGAGTAGTTGCGCCCGGCCCTACTCAATCTGGCATCATCAGCACCTGCAACAAGTTCGCAGAGTCCATCTCTGGTCTTGGATGTTATGACTTCGCAGTGGCAGAAGGCATCACGCCAGCGCAGCTTTATACATGGAATCCAATCCTAGGTGTCGACGGCGCTGATTGTGGTTCGGAGCTTTGGGCAAATGAGTACTATTGTGTCGGCATATCTGGCGGAGCGACGGCAAGTACGACAACTTCGGCACCTGCAACGACCACAACCGCAGTTACAGCACCAGGTCCTACCCAAGCAGGTATCATCAGTACTTGTAATAAGTTTGCAGAGTCCATCTCTGGACTTGGCTGTTACGACTTTGCTGTGGCAGAGGGAATAACACCTGCGCAATTGTATGCTTGGAACACAATTCTGGGCACCGACGGCGCTGACTGTGGATCCGAGCTTTGGGTAGACGAATATTACTGCGTGGGCGTGAGCTCTTGAGAAAGATGACGAAGGCTACTTAGTCTACGTTAATATGTAATGTTTACTTCCACTCTCTACCTATATATAGAATCCTATGTCATTTTATAGAATGTAAAATAAAAGTCGATATTATTATAAATTAATAGTAAAGCATAGCTTAATTTTATAACCAAGCTTTATGAAGTGTCCAAGTCCGATATAGGAATGCAATATTTATAGTCTTAGTCCTTAATAATAATTTTAAAGTATACCTATTTATCTACTTTTACTTTCTATCTTTAGATGAATAATCAATAACTCTAAAGTCTTTTAAAAATAATTAAAATATAATGTCTCTTATCTAAAAGATATCATATAGCTATAATAAGTATTCTCTAATTTACTTCAATAGTCTTTATTACTTACCTACTTTATAGAATTCTCTATATGAATTTAAATAGGTCAACGTTAAGTACTGTATTACATCTCCCATCCAGCAGATTTCGCAATCCTTTCTAACAGACGGTGAGTCTTCAGCGCAGACTCGAATGTCACCAGCTCTCCATCCGTCCTTGCGAAACTCTCATACTGTCTAGCAGTGTTCGTCCCCGGGAGGGGGACCTTCGAAGCCCGAGAAGTGTCACCCGAAGTAAAGTCGACCTCCTTCGCTTCGCCCTCCTTTCCAATCTTGAGCTTGATTGAGCGCTCAGAGGGCACGCCAAATTGCCATGAACCTTCCTCCGTAGTGATGACGATCTCACCCTCGGTACCGGTGATGTACCAGCGGAAGCCCACTTTATCGGCGGCAGACTTGGCCTTTCGAATTGCGATAGATGCCACGGCACCATTCTCTAGGGTGCCTTGAATGAAGACGTTATCGGGTACGGTTTTAGGGTGAGCTGGATTTACCACTTGGCCGTTCGAGGGGTCGATGATTGGCATGGTCTTGCGCTGTGAATTTAGGAGACCCTGGACCTGGGCAAAGTCCCCGAGTACATAGGTGAAGCTGTCGAGGACTAGGTGTACGACGAGTTAGCTTGGTGGCACTTGTGGTAGATGGGTTGAACGTATATAGGGATTGTCCGGCGGATTTGGTTGCCAAACTTACAGTGCCCAAAGAAAACAGTGAACTCGTTTACGCCGTTCTTGAAATCAAGTATGAACTCGATACCCTCCATACACGCATCCAATGGCAGGGCGCTGAGGCAGCCTGTCGCTGTTGAGCTAGTCAACTGGCCGATCTTTCCAGTGGCCAGGATTTCCTTAACCTTTTGTACAAGAGGGTCACTGTTTGATGAATATTAGTGGCAAGTCAGAGGCATAGTTGACCGAGAAAACTCACGACCGGCCTTGCAGGCCCACCATGGCCTTGACACCGTTGGCAGAAGCAATCTTTGTCAAATCTTCTGCCTGAGCCACATTGGCACCAAGCGGCCACTCCACAAAGACGGATTTTTTGTGCTTCAGTGCCGGCATCGTCAGGAAGTGATGTTTTCTGACCTCAACGCTGATGACCACAAGGTCGACATTTGGGTCTGCCGCGATGTCCTCGGGGTTTCCATAAGCCTTGGTAGTTGTGGGCAACTTGTGGGCTTCGATCGATGCCTGAGCTGACTGAACAGTCGAATTCGCAACAGCGACGATCTCGTACTCATCAGAAAGCGCCTGGATGGAGCGAAGATGGCCATTGACTCCCCATGCGCCTGTTAAGGCCAGATCGGTGGAGACACCTAGGCCAATGAGACCAATGCGGATAGGAGCCATTGCGGTAACTTCTTCGAGGGCGAAGTTTATGTAGGTGATAGAGATGTCTGATAGAATGAACGAAGTGGTTGTGGGGATTAGGAGACGATTTGAGCCAGGACTCGTTGACCTTTATATTCAATTGTCGTATTGTAACATCGCCCTGAAGCCATCATCATCTACTTAGTGGTACTCCGCGGAATTCCGGGGGCAATGGATGGCAACATCTGCATGTTTACGAGGCGTGTCATGCCTCTTCCGTAAAATCGAAGGGGAGTAGCAAATGGAAGTGAGTGATATTGCGTGGTTCAGAAGGTATTGTACTTTGACCTCCTAAGTACGTGTATTCATAGGTATATAAATTCATATACTCATGTACTAAGTGAGTGAGTAAGCCGCAGACCCACTCGAACTCCGGTGCTGAGGTAATCATCTCTCGACGCTCATCAGTTCTGCGTACACGGACTTACAAATCTCACAACCTCCGTAATGTCAACGGAATTCCATGCTCTCACCTACATGGCCAACAACTTACTTTGACAAGCTGATTCAAAGGCTTGTCCGGGTAGGAGAGTCATGCCCCCCATCTCGAGGAAGAGATCCTGCGCCCGCTGTCGAGTGGCCAAAGCACGTTGCAATCTTGCCAGTCCATGTTCACGCTGTTCTGAACGCCGCCTTCAATGCAATTACGCCGACGCTCCTCGGTTCTCTGACGAAGTGCGAACCATTGCCTCGACGCAGCTAGATGAAGTCGCTGGGACAGATATCCTCATCCCCCCTTTTCGCGGCTATGATGGTTTCGAGCTCACCGAGGACATTCATCAGGACCCGGCCGTCTCGAGAATCGAGGATCGTGGATGGCCAACTCCTGGCTGGAGCGATTCGAACCTTCTTTGCTCGTTAGATGGCTGTCTCACTCCAGGCCCGTTCAGCGAAATGCTAGAGCGGCCAAGTCAAACGAGCACACTGAGCCAAGCGTCTGCTACGCGTTCACGAACCCAATCCCCAAATGTCAGAACCGCTGGCAAAGACAAACAAGATGGGCATCCTTTAATTAGCCAGGACAACTCCATCCAGGAGGCCGATGAAGAAATCGTGAACATCTATGGCAACGTGTATCACGACGTCCTGGCGACAAGAAATTCGGCAACTACTCAATCCTTCCTTATGACACAAGTTCTCTGGGGTCAAATAAAGGTATACCCCAAGTCGATGATTGAAGGACAGCTACCCCCGTTCATCTACCCTTCCTGCGTCCTCGATGGTATGTTACCCAAGAATTGCGTAATGAACGGAGTACATCAATGTTTGCCAGACTCTCTTGCGGTCTGTGCCGGTTTGGTAAATATGTTTTATGGACGCACACCAACCAGTAACGCTTTTGTCTGGAAGAATATATACACAGAGTTGGAGAGATTGCAGGACGAAGTAATCCCCCAGTCCTTCCAGCATCCCTCTTCAAGAAAAGAAGAGCGCCAAACTGAGTGGAACCTAGTATCAAAATTACGACAATCACAATCTCCTGTCCTCATTCCAGTCCGTAACTATATACTTGCTCCTCCGAGCACAAGATCACCAGTCTAAACAGCAAACCGATGTTAGGTCAATGATAATCACTCTCATAGTAAGCCACCTTGCAGCGCACTGCTGATGTCCCGCCTTGGCCTTCGCAATTCCGGAAACACATTCGTAAAAAGAAAAGCGACTGAAATACTGATCACGCAAGTAGGATATTGCAAGACGACTAACTCGCTCGAAAACTCACATGCAAAACATATATACGGATGAAAACCTTACACAGCGCACATGGGCCTTTAACGAAGGTGTTCGAAGGCAAGTACTCCGTAGGCACAGATGCCAATGCTCTAAGACAGGCTACAGCCCACTCATCACATAGCCCCCTTAGAACAATCTGCCTCATCTACATTTTCGACAGCCTAGTTGAGGCCATAATTGGCAGTCGGGACACTACAGGCTGCGGCGACTTCGACCCGGTTCTACTGCCCAGTGCTCGACTTCTCTGGGACTACAACAGCAGCGAGACGTGGGCGCATCGGCTCGACCGATTAAAAGGCGAAGGGTGGTCAGAGAGGGCGTTGACGCTACGGGATCTCCAAGTTTCTGGGTGGTGTCGAGCTGCTGACAGAGAGGTAGATGAGGGACTTGTTAAGGCGATGGGTAGGTGGTGTGAGGGGTGTGATGAGTTTGGGAGTTTGCTTTGGATGTGTTGGAACTCTAGACTCTAAACGCAAGCACACAGTGAATCATATGCAGGCGCTGATAATGTATAGAGAAGCAGTCACTTCGCGCCTCGCGAGAATTGCCGTGTTTGTTATAAATTCCTTCATTGTTTTCAACCGAGTGGTAGCAGTGGTCTCATGTCTATCCTTGTATCAAGTAGCAATTGTTACGACAGAACTATTTTTTGTGGCGGTGACTGTTACGATTGTCGGTTTTCTTGTAACCTTGAAGACTTGGCTGTTTACACGGTCAGTGGAGTGACTGTTTCTATAGCTTCACCAGCACAAACAAGCAGCCTTTGCTAGCTGTAAAGAGCCGTTGCATTAAGGTATATCTCGCAACTGAAATTATTCTTCATGTCTCCTCCTCAAGAGCACTTCACGATGATGGTTTACAGCTCCGAGACCATTTTCTACATTCTGGCCAGCGCTTGAGAGGATCAGATTAGCGTGGGTTGAGGTAGTTAGAAAGCATAGCAGCAAGAGGTCATAATGAACAAAAATTTTAAAAGCTATGACTTTGCCTTACAACGTTGAGTGAACATGATTATCTTGAATTCTTAACCAAGGTGCTACGTTCGTGACTTGCGGTCACTATTGCTCACTACAGTTTTATCCCCATTAAGCGGTCTGTATTAAAACTTTCCTTGGGCCGTTATATATCCTAACTCTATTCTGACTGTTAGATGATAGTTGCACTAAATAATGAGCAACTTAAATTACTAAGGTGAGCGAGAGAGATTACTTCATCCTACTTCATGTCTCATAACGGAGTCTGCATTAAGTTAAATAGATGGTGTTAAGATCCTGTTGTGAAAGAAAAAAGAGTGATAATGTGGGTACTATATAAAGACTTTCATAGCGTTAAATAAAGTGTAAAGGTGTAGGACTACGCTAGGAGGTCCATTAGATAGAACTTTTCGGTGTTCTTAAATAGTTGTACATCTACTCAATCGTGTCCGAAAGTAAACTCTGATTTAACATGCTATGCAATGGCTGCTCACTCACCTTGTGCACCTTCTGTAGCCCAGGGACTAAATCCGACGTAACACTAAAACCATCCTTGATAATAAGCCCTGTAATCAATGGTTTATCTTCCCTGTCAAGCTCTATACCATTTCCCACGAACTTATCCTTGCTCTCCTTTCCGGGCAATAAAATCTCCAGCGCTTTCCCATTCACAGTTTAAGCTCTAAAATACTTGCTGAATTTCTCCCCCATGGGGTTCTTTTTGCTCAGGTTACTTAGTCACGTTCCTTCTCTCCCTTCTAATGACCAATTATAATTTACTTGCCATTTGGTTCTGCCGTGCGAAAGTTGTCAATTCTACACGACATGTTCGTGGGCCCCCTTACCTTTCTTTACTCTTGAACGGAAAAAGTACTCGTGAGGGCTATTCGCTAAAAGCCCACACGAGTAACTTCATCTACATCTGGGTTTTAGGTGTAGTCCTTGGCTTCCTGGAGGGTAAGTAGAACGTCGGGGATCTTTGCTACAACAGTGCGGAAAGCGTTCAGGAGACCATTGGCATCGTTTACAGCTTTGTAAAGGTCTTTTGCCGCAGTAATTGTTGAAATAACCGAGGAGATGATCCCAAGCGCAAGACCTGCCTCGCCGACACCTGACATATTGATGATTCCCAATAGCTGGCATTCATAGCTCCTAATTTGTGTTAGAAAGATTAAGGAACGGAAGAAGCCTTTACACTGAAAGGGTAACACTCACAGTTAAACATCTAAAACAAACACGTACACACCTGCTTGTTAGCCAAGACCGAAAGTGAACAAATTGCCAACAACGGAATGATAATCACCTCCACGTGTTGTCACGGCTATGTACGAACTTTAACTGAAGCCACAATCATAACACAAATGTGAATAATTGCTTTCAACCGATGAGCGCTTGCAAAGACACACCACAGGGTACTTTCTTCGTCACAGGCAATTGTCGTCTCGATTATGGCCTTACCAGCAAATTACGAGTCTATCAGCGAGACCGACAAATACACCACCGTATCTTTACCTATTATTGGAGCTTCCTGCTCTCTGCTTCCTGCTCACTAGTAAACATGACAGCCCCAAACTTGACGTCCATTTTTGGGTACGCATTTGCCTCCAATTATCATATTATGCACAGACAGGACAGCTAGTGCCAGTGGTATATCATATGTATAAGATCTCTGCTGCCTATCCACGCCATTGGTATTCCACACCAATGCCCTTTCTTCTTCTAGGCTGCTCCTGTTCCAACGCACAAGTCCCATCATGTTGATTTCTATTTCTCAATTTGGGAAGGGTCGGCAATAGCCTCAAGGGTTGTTTGCAATGCTGTTAAGACCTCCAATTGCCACCGAAGTATATGGACCATGGTATCTGCACTTCTTAAGGTCGCTGTCAAACGAATACTTTTCGAGGTCCTCTTGTCAGTATAACCATCGTAGAGCTTGCGATGAAGCTCCTCATTGGCTCCACGGAGTGCAGTCACGATGAGAGTGATTCGGATGAGATGGAACACGATGGGACCTTGTTCAACCGAACGAGTAACGGAACACAAGTTTTTACATGTGAGGTTAAGGAATATAAAGAACACTTCAACCTGAAGGGCGAGCAGATATTGAAGGAGATTGAACCAAAAGCCGAAGTCGATGCAAAAGAAGAGGGCAAAGAATACGCGGTGAACTCTACAAACATTATTTTCGAGAGGGTACTCTTGTAAGCTCACGACTCGAGATCCAGTTACCACGCATCTTGGATGCTCTCCGCGCGGTAATTACATAATACCTAGGTGTAAACTTCTAAGGCGAGACCTTTATTCTCTACGGCCTGCCCCGTCTATCGAGTTCAACGATATTTGGATGGTGTTCCTCTTTGGTGGATCCGTGATGACTGGGCGAGACGAGATGAATCGAATATTAACTCTATTGTCAACATCACTCCAATTTGGTTAAACATTGAGGACGATGAGATAGACTTCATAGGCAACGAGAATCTCATGCTTTGAGACTTCCAGATCCCAGGATTCTCCCTATTTGACAAGAAGTGGTGCTCGTTCACGCCTCGGTGAAGAACCACGACTCTATTGATTTCGACGACCGGTAAGGGAAAAGGAATTACTTGTATTTGTGCCTCATGACCAGCCGGGAGTTGATAAGACCTCTACCGCCGCGGATATTGCTGATGAGATTCGGGAATGGGTTTATGTTGTCAACCCTGCCGAATTGGGAGTAACTCCAAATGATGTGGAAAGCAACCTCAACTCTGGCACTCAAGCTTGCAACACACTGGGTGCAATCGTACTCAATGATGAAGCAGATGTCTTCTTTGAGCAGCGTATGACCCATGATCTCACAAGCAACTGCTTAGTGTCTCGTGAGTGAAAGCCTCCTTCAACACAGTTGGGAATAATTAACACAAAGTGGTATTCCTCGGACTTGGAATATTATGAGGGCATCCTTTTTCGTACCAACTGCCTAACAACTTTGGACCGCGCCTTCAAATCGCGCGCGCATCCCCCTCGCCCTGTAATACATAGCCCTGGAGGTGTTGAAGATGTTAGAAGAGGGTGCGTTGGATGGTCTGGCCAAGGTACAGATGAATGGCAGAAGAATCAAGAATGCCCTGAGGACTGTGAATACACTTGCGAGATGCATGAAGATGAAATTGGGGAGGGGACATGTGGATATTGTTCTGGGACTATCAAGGACTTCGAAGGCGATCTGAATGAGAATAACCAGGAGTCTGACTCTAGTAGGTCTACATGATAGTAAAGACCGAAACAGAAAGAAATCATTATACGTTAATAAGACTACTTATCTCCTGCGCAGGCCTCAACCTTTGGAACTCGTCGTCTGGACCCTTTCCTGCCAAGATACTGTATACTGTAGCCTACCACATCTTCACCGGTTTGACCTTATTCTCGCCCTCAAGCGCCTCCAACTCTCTCCTTAAAACATCAGCACGGAAGCCATGCCAGGCCTTTTCAATACGCGCTTTGCTCTCGAGATCATTCGTGATGGTTCGCCGAGCAGACCAACTCCCAGTCATCAGGCCCAGTTCGCCGCCGAGAAACAAGGCGCCAAGTGTAAAAAACACATAGGCCGCAATGTCTCCCAGCTTCGTAGGTTCTACCAAGTGCTCGATATCAGGAATGCGCTCCTCCCTCCCATCTGCGAACTTGACGTGTGTCGGTTTCTCTGCCGCTCGAAAGGCCTTGAAGGCTTGCATTCGCACACTGCGGACCTTGAAAGCCAGTGCTGCACCAAGTCCCATGCCAACGACCGAGCCCACGATGGTTTGGAACGACATCTTGCCGGCAGCTTTGTTGAGGCGGTCCCGGTCTTCATCGAGGAGGTCGTGTTTGATGTGGTCTTGAGCAAGTGCTTTAAGTTCGGAGGACGCGCGCGAGCGCAGAATTGCGAGGCTGTCGGCCATGCTGGAAGATATATCGTGGTGGTGGTGTTGTCTGGGGGTAGTTTGTACCGCTTTCGGGTGGTTCTAGAGGTTAAGATGTTTTTGGTATGGATTGCATGGGGATCGGGTCTGCAGAGAGATATGCTGGTGACGATGGAAGGGGAGGCAATGCAACAGAAGGCGAAGAAGATTCGAGAAAGCGATACGTCGATACCTACTTGGCTAAGATCATCAGCTACTTCGCTATGGTGATGTACGTCACCAGTTCTTGGAAGGGTGGTGATGTGGTTAGCTAGATGCCTGTTGGATGTGGTGGTGTTGTAGAGTTCACCAGGTTCGCATGCTTGGGATCATTCTGCCGCCCTCGACCGCCCTGTCACGGAGGTACTTCCGTCCTTCGACGCTCCGACTCCTCGTGCCTCGTATACCAGGCATCACACTTCCTGCGTACATAAGCACCTTGTTCTGCCACAAGGCGGTGTGCACTCACATACCGCATTGCTGGCCCTGTATAGCTTCATCCTGGCCATAGAGCCAACGAGGAGTGCTCCATCATCCCGGCGTCTTCTCGAAAAGGACAAAAGTCAAACTCAATGTTCTCTATCCATCCTGCATCATCATCGACCACCTTGGATATGCTTCACGCCCTTTGCACCGTCATGTCTCTTGATGCTCCGGATTTCCTTCGTCCCTCAGCACAATCGATAGCCGGCATTCATCCTGGTGCATCTTCTCCGGCACTTGCAACGTGGACTCGTACCCCCCATACGGTACTTCGTATTTCCGCACAGCTTTTGCCCACCCCCTCTGCAAGGATGCAGCTCCTTTGGCCGCGGCCACTTTTTGTCGTGCTCGCCGGCAACTCAACATTACGTTCGTACGAAATATATCTTCACCTTCCATCTACGATTCCCAGACGACGCTTCCTTGAATCCGGTTCCTAGGGGAGCAACTACCGCTGGATCGCTTTGTGTTGCACTCCGCATCATGAGCATGCGCTCTCATGCGCCACCTCTCTCTAAACGCCGCACGACATCCTTCTTCCCTCGACACCAATTCGATATTTCCACGCTCCGCTCGTTTTCTGACCGTCGACAACGAGAATCATGGTTGTGCGAACCCCTCAGAAGACCAAGACCAGAGCCAAAACAGGCTGTACGACGTGCAAGGCACGTCACGTGAAATGCGATGAGACGAAGCCGGGCTGTTTGCGATGTATTAAGTTCTGGGGAGTTTGCGAAGGGTATGGATCTCCAGATGGAGAGGCAAAGAGGCGGAAAAAGGACCGTGGTTCTGGTGTTGTAGTGGCGAGCATGAAATCTGGTCGTGCTAGTAAGTTAAACTTGGAGTTGTCAAGGACGCAGTTGAAGGATTCTTGCTCGGGTAAGACTCGTGGTCGGAGTCCTTCAATGATGCAGTTAGGACTGGCCTTGCCCTTCGTCTTGTTCTATAACAAGGATTCTGTCCTCGATCGTTTCTGCTACTTGCAGTCGCTATCATGCTGCACAATCACTTAGTGGTCGAGGGTTGCCAAAGTCAATCCGGGGGAAGGGAGTGCTAATAGTATCGTGCTAGTTCTTCCTATGAAACGCCCGTCTCTTGCCATTTGCCTAAATGAGACCGAGGACCGCTACTTCCAATTATTCCGCACTCACACTGCTTCTACACTCTCGGGCTACTTCAAGTCTGACTTATGGAGCCGCCTGATATTGCAGATGAGCCCGAGAGAGGAGTTTGTCAGACACGCCATCATTGCTATTGCAGCTCTTGATAAGACCATGGAGGTCGCGGGAATGCTTGTAGGGACCTCTGCGGTCGACTTTGGGCAACTCCAAATTACCTCACACGAAGCAGCCAACACTCATCACCGGGCAGCGTTACAGCATTACGGAAAGGCTTTGAAGCTGATGCGAAAGGCGGATTCAAAAGATGCGTATTCCCTCAGAAATGCACTCATCGGCTGTCTTCTAACAACCTGCTTCGAGAGCTTTCATGGAAACCAAGAGAGCGCTCTGGTTCAGACACAGAACGGAGTCAACATTCTCTTCAACTTCCAAGAACCACTCCTAACAAGTAGACGGAACAAGTTGAACAGAAACCCAGAGGCAGATCGCGAGATTGAAGATGATCTCCTGGACATGTTCAACCGGCTCAACTTTCAAGCTCTCACCTTCAGGGACCTAAGATCGGCGCAGCAGCACATGTCGATGCATGAGGAGGCCATGCGATTTATGTCTCAGATGCCAGCTAGCTTCAAAGACCTGGCCGAAGCAAGACTTTACTTAGACATAGCTGGCAATGCAACCATGCGTTAGTCTTCGCTGCAATTGTGGGATTGGATTTACTAGAGCTAACTTATCTTTTATAGACTACCGCAACCGTATGACCTCCAGCAATAAATCTTTAACAACCTTCTCCTTTCACACTGCCAATAAGGATACCGACGCACCCCCACCGCCCCCTCCGACTATGGAAGAGCTGAAGGCAACCCAGGCAAGTATGCAAAAGATGATTGTGGGGATCCGAAAGGCCTTCTTGCCCATCTTCGAAGCTGCCCGAGTCAGGAATCCAGATGGATCTTTCCCTCCCGAATACGCTGGCGCAACCGTGTCGATGGTGGTTATGATCGTTGGCCGCTTTTCTATCCCGTCAAACCAGCCCGAAATCATGTACGATCAGTTCCTTCCGGATTTCAAATACGTGGTCTCGCTATGCAAAGAGATTTTGGAGTACGAAGGTACTAGCAGGAAACCAATTTTCCATTTTGACCTCATAGGAATTGTCACGGCACTGTTTATAGTCGCAACGCGGTGTCGCGACAGGATAGCACGGAGACAGGCCGTGCTATTACTGAGGCAGTACCCGAGGAGAGAAGGTTTGTGGGATAGTGCTATGGCTGCTACGCTTGGGGCTTATTTTATTGATGCCGAGGAGCGGGGACTTGAAGGCGATTTCGTTCCCGAGGAGAGACGACTGAGGGTTGTGAGTAATGACTTTGATCTTTCCCAGCGGAGGGCAACTGTCAAGTGCTCTAAGTATATCGAGGGATCTCAAGAAAGGATGATGCTTCCTGACGCGGTGCTCCGTTGGTAGCATGAATGTTGTGCACCACTTGAACTAGCTTGATAGTTGAGAGACGTGTCTGGATTTCGTAGTGAAGGATCATTTGGTAATGACCTTGCTCTGTCATCTTAAGTTGTTTTAAGGTATTATAACTTCAATTATATATCCTACTTAGCTGTACAACTTTATTAGAAATTAGATTAGTCTAAGTATAGAATGGCGATATTGACACTGTTAAGCTAGTTTTTATAGAATTACAATATAAAGGACTGGTAGGTTCTTTAACTACCTAGTGATATAGGCATTAACTAAAGTATCTTACACTAAAGGCTTCTAATTCTACTGTGAGGTAAACTAGGGAGCCCCTTATTAAGCTAAAATACGTATCTAGTTGTTCTTATCTATAGTATTACACTATGATTTCTTTATAATATTACTTTTAGGATAAATAACCTATAACAGATAGGAGTAAGTAGATTTATATGCCGTCGCTAATTACTCTTTTATTCTCTAATATATAGAACACTAGTAGTAAGTATAACTAACAGTATACATTATAACATAAGTAAATAAGTATAACAGTCAAATAGTAACAAGTTATCTCTTCTTTAGTACTTATAAACAGTTTCTAAAGCTACTTATCAGACATATAGTTATAGAAAAAGTATAGGTTTAAAGTTACCTTATAATTTATAGACTACTATATTAAATAATTAAAATAGTAGTTACTATAAAACTAGATTAGTCTCTATAAAGTTAACCTTGAATTGAAGTATCTACTCTATATCCTTAATAGTAACTAGGCTCTCCTAGATAAATAGAAGTTATAGGGAAATAACACAATAATTCTAATAATTAAAGGGTATTAGACTAATGAAACATAGTTTCTAATAATAACTAACATTAAAACATTAAAAAGCCGACTCTCGAAGCGCCTTGTTCTTACAGTAGTATAAGTTTTCTCTTCTCACCTCGTATAAATCTCACATAACTAAACACAAAACCTCACATTTATACCTAAGTCTTCAGGATTAACAGCTACTCTGGTACCTTGTAGCCACACATTGTAACCGATACAAGGCTCTGATTCCGCTCATCACAGACATACATGAAGCAGAGAAGTACCAGAGAACTACCGGTCGCGGATCAAGAGTCGGGTTTCAGCAGATGGGAAGACTCCGGGTCTCGATGGACATGTAACAAGAGTGATCTCTTCGCTAATTACTCGTAATTACTCTAATCTTCCGAAGGCCTCTCGAAAGCAAGCCTGAGGGCGAGTTTCTTGAATCTATTTCTACATTTCACTTGGTCGCAAGAAAACTATGGCCTATATTAGCTACTGGAATCATGATTATGATATTTTCGTATTTTAGAATCCTATATAATTGACTGCTTCGACGCCCTCTTTTGCTGTCTAGGTGCATAGGCTTAAAAGCCGCGCTAATTTGCCTGTTCGACTGTTATCTACATACCTTAATCATGGCTGGTGCAGACGCGTCCCGAGATCACGACATGGGGCAAGTGATAAGAGAGGTGGCTGAGAAGACGAAGATTCATATCTTCCTAGTTTGCAGCATGGCTTTGAACTCCTAACCGGTTTTGGAGTTTTTGTTTTCCTGAGGGGGCATGTAGTTCGGAGTGGAAGGTAAAGAGTGATAAGACAATGGGATAGCTCGTTGCATTGGTTTCTTCTTGGTTGTGGTATATTTTGTCGCGGTATTATTTATTGTTCATTTGTTTGTTTCCTCGTTGTTGCTACACAGATAAATGAACACCTTGAACCTCTGGCGTGCAGATGCCATGCTAATAAGTCAAAATCATCCAGGTCTCCCTTTTCCATCCCAGGGACTTTTTTAATCCGTCAGCCTTGAGCGAACGATAAACTCTTGGGTACAATATTTACTTATCTATGTGTGGAAGAAGCCTTGCAGCTCAAATTTCACAGAGTTTTTGAGATTGGAAGAGCAGTTGCTACAACGTCCTATACACGAAGGAGAATAGTTATTTAGATATGTACATCATAATTTCTATAAAATACAACAAAGAGACCAGTTGTTGAGTTATGTACATCATTACCATGTGGTTTCAACCAAGTTTATACAAGAATATAAATAGCACCATCAAGGTACTTTAACAACGGCCTCTCGCTCCGTCATATTACGTTCCTCGGGTCAGAGTCTAGCGTCATCTCCTCCGTGGTCCTTGACCTCTGATCACTCGCCCACGAACCAATAGTCCTAAATCTCGGCACAGTATTGGTCGTGCTGGTCGAATCCCTCGACACCGACCATCCACTCTGCGGATCCGAATATTGACTTGTGGGATCCGGTTGTTGCCTCCGCGGTTCCGGGTATTGGATCCGTGGTTCTGAATATAGACTGCTCGACTCGCCTGATAGCTCAGCCGGCATGTTCAATGGTAGAGGATGCAGCGGGGTTTCATATTGTGGTTGTTGCTGGTATCCGCCGTATCCTAGCGGTGATTGTTGTGGCCGTCTGTATGGATCGTGTGCTCCGACTATCTGCATTGATGGCGACACTGGCTGCGAATAATAGGGAGAAAGCATTCCTCCGTAGGACGTTTGTGGTGTTTGAATCTCTTGGGGTCTGTACGTATCACCTTCCGGTCGCATTTGACCTCCTGCTTGCGTTTCCTGGTGTCTTGCTTCGTAAAGTTCGTACGCTGGGCTTCGGGGCATCGTTGGTGGGACGTAGACGGGCATTGCCAGCGGAACATGAGGTCGTTCGGGAGTTGGGCTTATCTGCTGTACGCTGTTAGTTGGTTCTTCTTCCAACCTAGGTCAAGTCGGTCCAGAAAGAGTGCTCACTCCTACTGCGCTGCCACTTTCCGAAGGTCTTATACCTACATTATTAAAAGCTAAACTATCTTCCTTTTCATTCGAAGTGTTGTCAACAGGAGCCCCATGTCTGACTCTTTTGACACAGGCCCAGATGCCGAACAAGACTAATGCGAAGCCACCGAGAGCGGCAAAGACGACCAAGGTTGTGCCGATGCCTGTATCAATTGAGGAACTTGCTCCTGCCGCCGTGGCGGTAGCCGACGCAGATTTATCGGCAGCAGCTGCTAAGACTGTACTTGTGGCTCCAGAAGTGGATGAGAGAATTGAAGACTGAAGTTTGTTAGTCAGTGCAGAGCGAAAAGGTAGTTTGGGGTCATTACTGTAGTTGTAGATGGCATAGACCTGTCATATGTTGAGTGCTGATACAAATTAATTAGCTAGTTGTTGGTAACTGGATCTCAAACAAATACTCACAGAACTGATGCTTGATGAGTCGGATTGCGGCGAAGAAACTTGTGATGAAGAGGCTGAAGTACTTGTGATAGGAGATGAAGTTGGCGACGAGGGAATAGCTGTAGTTGTGGCAGAAGTCGAGACTCCTGAGGAATGTATAGCGCCGGATGAATGGACAGCCCCTGATGAACGAGCAGCGGTTGACGATTGGATGGCTGAAGTTGTGACAGAAGGCGCTTCTTCAGCCATAGAAGTAAGTGATACCTCGGAACTAGCGATCGGAGAAGAAGAGGGAGTTATAAGTATTGCGGTACTAGTCCCAGTGTACCTTTCGAAAGACGTGGGCTAGAAGGTTATTAGCTATCTCAACCGTATCAAATCGAACATGGAGGAAGTTCTCACCTTTATACTTGAGGTGACTTCCTCTGATATCGGCACCGTTGGAGTTGTGACTTGGTCCAGTGGTGATTGGGAGCTAGCGAGAATCTGGGAAGTGGAGGTTGTTGGAATTAATGAGATACTGGGTGTGACTTGAATCACTGTCGATTGCGAAGTGGTTGCAACTCCTGGCGTGGCCACCGGTGGAATTATTGAGGACTTAGGTGTGATGGACGCGGTAATGTATATTGGGACGTAGACAGTGGAAACCGACACAGAGGGCACACTAGAATTGGTCTAACAGACATGTCAGCAAAGTGCTATGTTTTGCTCCGAACAAGAACTCACAGTAGCTGCAACCGTTTTCCATATCGTTACATATGTCGTTGCTGCTGAAGAAGTCGTGCTACTCTGAACTGGGTAAGTTTTCATCCAAGGCGCAGCTTCGTGTTTTCTAGACTTACTGTTGTTGAACTGGAGGCTACAGCTGGAGGAGCGGCTTCAGGCTTCACGGCGTCGATGCGGTCCTTCTGGGGAGGGTTTGCTGGAGCGGGTGTCTTGCCGTACTTGCTCTCCCCTTCATCGTCGCCGTTGTCCTCGACCTTCAGAGGCTTGATCCGTTTCCCATCATTGCCATCCCTTTGAGCAAGCGTCCTCATTTCCTTTCCTCCCCTTCTTGTCCCCTTGCGACCAACATTCTGAAGACCTGGAGCCTTGGCCTCCACCCGCGATTCCCGATCTCCTCCAGTCACTGCCAACGTCGCCAAATACGGGAGGTCTGCGCGCATCAGCATGTCTGCTACGAATTGCAATACCATAGGTTCACTACTGGTAGCCGTTCTGATGTGCGGAATGTCTGTGGCCCAGCCAGCTTCGCGAGGAGCCAGAAGATATTATGGCGTCTGCTCCAATCTACAAATGAAAAGACAGCATGAGCGAATGTGGCTGAACAGCGGTCGTCGGAAACTGTTCGTCTCTCGAGGATGGGTAAGTAAGTAAGTAGTAGCTCGCAGACCTGCTGTTGTTGAAAATATAAACGACGTGCCCAAAGCAAGCCAATAACACACAAACAAACAGGAGATAGCCACCAACTTAGGGAACTTGTCGAAGAGATTGATGTATCTCAAGAGGGCGCAGGGGTGAAGAACAAAACGAAATTCATTCCCGAGGGATGATGAAATGGAGCATCTCGACGACGGCAAATCCTCGATCCCCTGCCAAGAGGAGCTTGATATACATCTGACAGCCCAGGGGATTCGTCAGAACCCGCGCCAGCATTAGACGACAGGTGAAGGGCAGGTGGATTGTTTCTTTCCGTCGCATGAAGTGGCCCAGGATTTGATTGTGGCTCATGGTGACCGTGGCCATCGCCATGCTAAGAATAAAGTGTTTCTGTCACTTGTCGGGGATAGATTGACTTCAGGACAGCGGGTGCACGTCCTGTCGCTGGCCTGTAGTCCTGTAGCAGGTCGTTGGCCCGAGTTGGCCTGCAGTCGTCAACCTGGCTCGACCTGGCTCTTCCTGGCTCTGCCTGGCTCTACCGGTACGAAAGTACGAAAGTACCTGGCTGTACCTGTCCCCAGTCAACCTGGCCGGCGAAGAGACTTCGGGGTAAAACATCTTGGCGATGCGTAACACCGTCCAAGTGTCGCCCAAAGAGTCCTCGAGGTGTCGTTTACCGACACGACACACTGACACAGTTGCAAGGGACCACCGGAGGACGTCGCAAGGGAGGGAGGAGGAGCGGAGGGAACGGGAGTTTGAGGCCACCGACACGCTCGGCCTGGATGATGGACCTTACTGCGCCTTTGTGATTGATTCTTTTTCTGCCTTGCCGGGCCTCGCCGAGGGAAATCCTTTGATGCTTCAAATGTCAACTGGTCCCCCCTTGGTCCCAAGTACATCGTAGAGCCCAGCACAAACCCAGAGATGGTCGATGAGCAAGTTCTCAGCTGAGCCTTTCTCCTCCTGCACGGAAGCTCGTTACTTCACCACCCGTACACATTCCCACGGAGGAGCAAAACAACCGCAGGAGCTACACCATTGGCAGTTCACGACAATCCCAAGGAAGCGAATGATCGAACACGCCTTGCACTACTGGGCGTACCCAGGTTCTGGGTCACAGAAGACGATGCGTGCAATCGACGGCGTCGACCACAGCAAGAGTCTGTGGTCTCGTGGTCGCCCTCAGAAAGAAGTATCAAGTACAACAGGTAGGGTGACCCGCTTCCTTCGATGTCCAGAGTCTCGCCATCATTCGACATTCCCTCACTACTTCTCAAACTCTGCGCTACAGTTGAATCCTTGTGTCTGGCCCCAAAAGTGCCGCCAAGAGGATCAGAGAGATCACGATCTAAGGTTGAGGTCTAAACAATGGAAACCTCCCAACTTCCTCGCGATGATTTTCCTCCCCGGCCTGAAACGAGGAGTGTTAAAGTCTACCCGTAGATCCAGAAGAGACAAAGAACTTTTGGAGTATCACATCCCTGGGAGAGTGGTGAGTAAAGTGTAGTACCTTTCGTACATCGCGCCCCGACGACGTCATCTGATGACTATCAAACTCAACCAACATCAGGCAAACAACTTCGCCACGCTCATATAGGGATCTTGTAAACACTATCTTCGGAACGGCAGTTCTGTTCTCAGAACACCTCTTCTATTGTTTCTCGTCGATTCTCGTGACTAGCAAGTAGGCACTTGTTAAGATAGAAGACACTGTCTCGCTAATCTCCACCCTGTCCCTCTCTGATCATCAAACCCAACATCAGACAAACACCCTGCCTTATAAAGAATGATGGACACAAAGTCAATGGCAACGGTTACGTTCTCGAAATACTAGCTAGTCGCTTATTGGTACCTTGATGGTATGTTTCTATTGTTTCTCGACCGTCCCCGTAGCTAGTAGGCGGCGCTTGTTACAATGGAAGACACTGTCTCTGCTGATATCCGTCACCCATGATTGTCAAACCGGACATCAGACAAGCACCCTGATAAGCGGGATATCAAACATAACCGTCACGTTCTCGAAATACAATACCAATCGCTTGTTAGTAGACGCGTGTTATATTTGTATTGTTTCTCACGTCTCGTGGAAGGCACGCACTTTTCTTGTCGCAAGAGAGTAAATCGTGACTTCACTCATAACCGCCACTCAAGATCAAAGCCACAAACTTGGTACTCGTGTAGAAGAGAACTTAAGACTCTTGAGCCAAGAAGTTTATCCTCTCCATAGTATAAAGTTTAGGCTATATAGAGGTACATGGAGGTATATACACTCGTATACACTTGAAAAAGGCTGTGTTCTTAATACGTACCTTGTTGTATATATGATGTAGTGGGGAGTATAGCAGAAAAGGTAATAAGAACCACAGACATATACCTATCTTAACAGCCTTCTTACACCTGCAGCAGCAGGAAGTAAGGTACTTGGTGATATCCACCTGTTGAGTTCGTAGTTCGTCTAGTGGTGGTGGATTCCGTAGGTAAGGAACTTATTCCCTCTCCGATGCCGATCCTACTCATACTCAGGAGGCCTACATTTTCTTCAACGGCTATATGCAGCCTGCAAAAGCGGAGGTGCCTATGGCCATCTACACATTCAAGACAATATTCATTTCCTTCTACATAGCTATGATTGCTGGCTATACTTTTGCCCTTTCAACTCCAACATTTCAATGTCATCAAGGGCATTGCCTTCTACCAAATGCAGAAGGTCACCTCAGTTGAGAGACCCCTCTCAAGCCTCTGTCGACACCAGGGTGTCCTCCTCCACAGCCTCTGCGTCGGGATCAGGGCCGTCGCCATTAACCACGTCTTCCGTATTGTGACCATTAACGTCGATCAAGTTCACGGTGCCTTCACTCTCTAACCTCAGGTACTCATCCCACTCGGGGAACAACTCCTCATCTTCACCAGGTACACCAACGGTCTTGGCTACTCTGCCCTTCTTCTCCTTCTCCAAGCTCTCCTTCCACAGAGCAACTGTCGCGACCGTGGAACTTGGCTTGTACGTCTGTGAAAAGAGGACAGCTTCTGGTGTTCGACCGGTCTTAGTCAAGAGATCAATGCAGCCTTGAACATCTCCGAGCTGCCACAGACAAGTAAAGGCAACGTTATGTGCGCCCGCTGCTGAGGCTTGTTCGGCAAGAGCTCGCAATCCTTCGCGGTCGCCCGTCGACGAGTGTAGTAGCAGCAATGAGCCGAGGTCTTTGGCATTTGTGAAACACTCAGCAGCAAGCGCGACATCCCAACCTGTCAGAGCAGCATCACCGACTGTCTTCCACTTGTGTTCAACATCGGCTTCTCTCGCTAGCTGCAACGCTGTTGGTAGTTGGCCAAGAGCCAGCGCTAATTCAAACTTGTGCTCAGGATCGGTTGCAACTTCGAGCGCAAGTTCTTTGTGACCTTGACCCTCGAGGAAGCGGGCAATCTTGTTAAGCTGGTCTTGTGGGATGTTTGGCAGACGTTCTTGCGCTTCCTCCATGTCACCACGGAGAACGAGGGTCTGGTACTCGACAACTTCAAGGGAGAGGGCGAAAGAAGTGACATTGACATCTTTGTCGGCCAAGTAAATCCGGGAATCGCGTTGAATGTAACCAAGGATGTACATTGGCTGATCGAAGTGGGAGATGGTGTATGTCTGGTCGCCAACCAGGTAGTTGAGACGGTTGGTGCTGTTGGTGTATATGAAGCAGTCGCCCACCCATTCACCTGTCCGTACGCTTCGACATGTTAGCATGGTCAAGGCCTTCGACTACCTGGCATCACTCACCTCTCATTGATATCAGTGACAACCTCGAAAGCAGCCTCGCATCCATCATCATCATCAATATTTCCATTCTGAACCGCCGCGACGTATTCCTCTCGGGAGAATCGCAAGACGTAGAAGGTATCTTCGCAGGCAATTGCGACAAGTTCGCCGCTCTCCGACCAGTAGACTTCCTTGGGGTCGACCTCGATTCTTCGGACCAAGCCACCAGTTTGCCAGTCGTAGAAACCAACACCTCCTTGTCCCTTGACACCAAGCAGGACACCACCCGTCAGACCTTCAGCTTGGAAGCCAACATCGAGGGGGCCCGATTTCTTCTCGTCAAAATTTCGGAATATCTTGACACTCGTAGCAGACTCTCGGATGGCGTAATCGTTTCCGTTCGCAATAGAACCCCAGGCAAAGTCCAGAGCAGAGCCGAAAGCCTTATTCCTCCATGCGAGAGCAGTGTAGATGATAAATTCTCCATCACCACAGACCGATGCCCATCTGCCGTTGGGAGAATGAAGGAGAGTCTGTGGGTAGACTTCGCAGGTACCGAGATCTTTCGTCGGGAGAGAGATTGGGTCATTATCTTTCAGGGCGGAACCTGCAATATTGTTAGCCTCTTGCAGCGTCCTTGACTGCGATCAAACGCACCTGCCGAGTCAATTCGTGACGAAATAATCTCGCTGTGTCGGGCCCAAATCAACTTTCCCGAACCATCCATAGAGACTGCTGGCTCTTCTCGTCCCATCTTGACAACGACGGCACCCTCATCGAAACCAACGGCGACACCCTGCTTGCCCCTTTGGTAGCTGACACACCATGCTCGCTCCAGACCGTAATTCAGCGACTGCTCGAGCCTGTATGTGTTGGCGTGCCAAATCTTGACTGTTCCATCTTCTGACCCGGAAATGATGACTGGCAATTCTGGGTGGTAGCAAGCGAAGGAAACATTGCTGGTGTGGCCCTCGAGGGTTGCGATCAAGGATTTTGTGGTGTAGTCCCAAATCTTGACCGTTCTATCATCAGAGGTGGTGAGGAGATATGGCTTGTCCGATTGCGGATAGTAATCAACGTGGTTGACCCCTTTCGTTTCATGCGCCTCGAGAGTGAAGTTGGCTGTTGAGGAACCCAAACTCCAAATCTTCACCGTCCTGTCTAAACATGCCGATGCGAATGTATTCGTATCCTTGGGGTTGATGGCCAGTCCCATAACATAATGGCTGTGTCCTTCAAAAACCTGTACGCACTTCCATCCCTTGTCCCAATCCCACAGCTTAATGGTCATGTCATCGGAGGCCGTCAAAACGAAAGGTTGTGAGGGGTGTACGACGATGGCACGAATGTAGTCGGGATGTGCTTCGAATGAGGTGATCTTCTCCGAGGTGTTGTAATTGTATACTCGCAGCTGGAAGTCATCTGAACCACAGACAATCCAGTTCTTGCGCGCAATGAATCGTCCAGCTCGCACAGGGACATCGGTCAGCTCGAACGTCTTGACTATTGCCTGGAAATGGTGAGTTCATGCTTTACTTGGAGTGAATCGGCGGAGAGTACCTGAGTCTCGTATGACCAAATGTAGACATGGCCTGGGAGGAATCAGCAATGGCTCTCGCGGAATGCGCTTCGCAACATACCGCTATATAAAGTTGTCAAAATCCACGGTTCTACAGGGTGGAAATCAATCCCCTTGACTCTCTCGCTCCGCGCAAACAACTGTCTCTGTATTTTGATAGTCGAATTAGCATTTGTCGTCATCTTGTCGGCAGTGTTCACTCGATCTCTGAGCTAGCTGTCCCCAGTCGCAGGCTCTCCAGCGCAAACAAAGCCAAGATAGAAGCAACATAGGCATACCTTGACGTCCAACCGCATCTTGTCCAACCACTATGCAGCAATGTCTTGCAGTAAGGGGTGCAAATCAGGAAATGTGGCTTTCCGTATGCCAGCAGAGGCCACTCTGCACGAATTGGATGTTGTGGTCAGTCGTGGAATCGAAATGAAGCTGAAGCAATCGCGGATGGAATCCCAAGTTCGTCGAGAATTCTGGGGGTGAAGAAAGGTCGAGGGAGGGGTGCAATGCTGGAGTATATTTCCAGTTTCCATATTCGTGGTCTTTGGAGCTCGACACGGTTGTGGTCAACAAGGCTGCGCTAACGATATTGGGTTAGCGTAAGAAGCTGATGAGGCTCACAGAAAATCACAATGGAATCATTCGCCGAACAATCATGCTTCTCGCCCCAATGCTGCCTCGGTACAGCTACGGCGAGTGTCGATGTTGGCTTTGCAACTGGCTTGGTACTGCTCAATCATTTAGATTGACTCCACACTAGATTGTTGAGATTTCCACACGTCACTAGTCAGGACTCTCATGTGGGAGCGTGTGTGAAGAAGACAAAAAGGAACCAAAAGTGACACGAAATATCACAATCAAAGAGATGATTCTAACGTTTACGTCTTCATCAATTCATCTAGGAAGCTTCGTTTGTCATGCTGCGCTTCTGCTGCAGTACAATGTTGAGGTCACCATCTATGAACCGGTACCAATCCATGCCTGGATATTGCCAAAAAATCGCTCACAACCCATGAATCCAGTTCGCCATGACCCAGTAAGAAAACCCATCTATGCATCGGCCTGAACCTTCTTTACAATGCTGACAACATGTGAAAAGAGAGGGTGGCTATCTTCCAACCCGCAAACCTGTTTTACAACATCCTCCGGCGATTTGGACTCCATCATCTTGGCCAGTTCGGCACTCTCCTCGTCGTCTGGGACGTTCTGGAAACGGAAGGCCATCTCGGCCGCATCCATGAGGGCCGAGAATTCCTGTCCCTTCTCGGCGAGCTCAGCAGCTGGCCCGATGAAGCGCTCCTTGCGGCTCAACTTGCGGAGGGGTGCACGACCAACGCGCTCGACCGCATCTTCCAAGTGGGGGTTGCCAATACGGGTGATGATCTTCTCCACGTAGTCCTTTTGTTCTTGTTCGTCAATGCCGTGCTTGCCCACAATCAGAGTACTCGTCTCGGCCAAAGCCTTTCGGACCTCGTCGACAATCTTGGCGTCTTGTAGGGCATCAAAGACGGTGGTCTTCTTGTGGTAGTAACCGTGGTAGGCGGCGGCTGCGTGGCCCGTGTTGACGGTGAAGAGCTTGCGCTCGATGTATGGGATTAAATTATCAACCCACTTGATGCCATCAATCGCCGGGGGCTCGTGGTCTGCAAAGGGGGTGCGGTCAACAACCCACTCGTAGAAAGCCTCGAGCTTGACGTCCAGACCCGCGCCTGGGTCTTGTGCGGGCACAATGCGGTCGATGGCCGAATTGGCATATCGTGCTCGCTCGTGGTGGTCATCTAAGCGATGTTCCGCCGTGTGCTTGGGGTCTTTGATGTACGCGGCCAGCGTATCCGTGGCGCCGATGGCGTTTTCGCATGCAATCACGGCAATGGGCGTGGCTTCGTTGGGTCGCGCATCGATGCCCTTTGCAATGACGGGCGCGATGAACCTGAGGATGTTGGGGCCGACCGAACAGGTGACCACGTCGGCGGTTGTGATCTCGTCGATGACGTCGGCCTCGTTGTATTTCGAGTTGATGGCGCGGTAGTTTGTGATGGTCGACTCCTCGGTGCCTTGGGTGCCCACTTGGATGACTTTGTAGGACTTGGATGCTTGGAGTTGTTCGATGACCGAGTCCATGACATCGACAAAGACGACTTCATAGCCCGACTTGTGCAGGAATTCGGCCACGAAGCCACGGCCTGCGGCGTGTCAGCAAACCCCAAGCCACGCCCAGATCACCGTCGTGACCATCGGCTCGGACCAGACATACCAATGTTGCCGCCACCGAAATGGACTGCCTTCAATTGCTTTGCCATGATGGGATTTGGGAGAAGGGGATATATGGGCGCGAGAGACAATGGGGGGTCGTTGGAGGAGGAGGAGGAGGTGTGTGGTGGTGGTGAGGTATATCTGTGGGTTCCAGATAGAAGGAGCCGCAGATGGCGGGGTAGAAATGGAGCGACGTGGGATGTCAACTGATGTTCGGGACGGTGTGCACGTGAATTGGGGAAGTACGTAGAGAAGGAGAGGAGAAAAGTGTCAAGTGAAGTTATCGTGAAGAATGCGAGAGGCGCACCGAGGAGGATGCGCGGGGGGGGGGCTGTTCTTATACAAATCGAAGGGGCAGGGAAAGAAAGCAGCACAAGGCTACGATGAGGAGGACGACCGGAGGGGTCAGCGGCGAGAGGAAGCGAACCAGCGAGCCAGCCAGCCAGCCAGATGAATCCCGATGGTCACTGGCGAATGGCTCGTCCTGGGATCCGCCATTGATTCCCTGCACCCGTGGGGGGGGGGGGGGAACGCTGATTGGGCCAGAGCGAGAGAGGGGCGCTGTTGGCGGGATCCACCGGGGGGCCCATAAGTGCGTCTATTAACGCCAATGACGCAAATCATGCTCCTCCTCCTCCTCCTCCGCCTCCGCATCATGCTCATCCATCGGCGGCCGCGCGAGAAGAATGCAATGCGTGGGCTGGTATATGACCGATGTTACAGCCATTGCTCCAGACATGCTATGCACATGCAGACTTGGGCCGGTACCAACTCGGTACCACGGTGCAAGAGGTATAGACACCACCAACAAACAACGTCAGAGCGACCGCACGACGACATTGGCATCGGCCGTGGTACGAGTCTTATCGTCCCGCACCGCAGATCGAGAGATAGCAGGTCTCTCTGGCCACGATGTGCAGGTACGCAGCGTCCCATCGTGCTTCGGACCCCATAGCCACTGCGGTGCTTTTCATCAAATTCTCCATCAGATTCTTCATCAGATTCTTGCTGTGCCTGCCACCCTCTGCTGACTTTGTGGTACCATTCTCTGAATTTGATTGCCTCGCCTTTGCCCAGGAACACAACAGCAGACCGCAGACACGACCCTTTCTGCTCGGTGGCGCGCCTAGAGCCCTTATTCATGGCCTTGCCCGATGACCCAGCCAGCAGCCCAGGCGCCGTAGACGACGTCCCATGTGTGCATCCCATCCTCACCGCAGAATACACATGTCAACCGCCAGTGATATGAGATCATTGAGGCCCATCGTGCATCGTCTGGTATCGTGAACACGGACTGACTGACTACTGACTGGCCTGACGCATCGTCGTGAACACGGACTGACTGACGCATCGTCGTATGGTGCGCATGGAGCAGGCACCAACACTGCCCCCTTCGACGTCCACCTCCTCCTCCACCGTGAAGATGGCCCTCCGATGCCGACATCAGCCATCACACCCACGGTACGACGACCGCCCAAACTCTGCTCTGATCTCTGAACCACGGCCACGCCGCCCGTGGTGTCCCCATTGTTCTCAACCACCACACACGAATAATGCCGTCGTAGTCATCCATGATTCATCGTCGACTCCCCCAACTTGGCCGCGGAAAGGTTCGCAAAGCCGCCACAAGACCGCCCATCGCCGCATGCGTGGGTACGTACGACCTGCTCGCATCGTCCTCGCGCTCAAACGTCGGCAAACTTACTTCCCTCCCTTCACGATACCTTCCCGCACAAGGATAGAGGATGTTGATTCGATTGAGACGACATCCTCTATATATCCTATGCAAGTCCATTCTGCCTCTTTCACTCCCGGTCGCTTGGTCTGGTTAGGCATCAATGCGCGCACCACAAGTCCATCAGCAACTCAATTTGCCGTTGCCGCTGCCCTCCCCTCCGGTGCAATTGTGTGAGGAGCATTGTTCGTGCGGTGCAGAGTCGGAGGGCTGCATTTTCCCATGGGGCTCCTCGGTCCGGCCTCCTCAGACGTCGCCCTTACTCATGACCGGTCGCAAGGGCGAACGGGGTCGAGGGCTAAAGGGATAAAGGGGGTGTGGAGAAGTCTCCGCTTATCAACGGCACGAGTTATGCCCCCCCGAGTTGTCCCGCACTCCAAGACACAAATGTGATTCTCTCCCTCATCGCAACAACCTCACGAGTCCTGCATGAGCTTCTTACAATGCACGGTACAGGCCATGGTCAATCCCACCTACGGCCGAAGGTGGTGGTATATGATGCAGCACAGGACAGGACAGGACGTACCTCTTCCTCCTCAATGATGCCTTTCCTGAACTTGACCCTGTCGTTGAAGCAATCTTCACTTCGGTAACCATAGCCAGACAGGATCCATGCGAACTCACAATTTCAATTATCCCGCCTCCAGTTCTCTAACATCCTGTCGACCGCATCCTCCTCACATCCAGCCATACTCGAGTGGTTGAGGGCCGGCTTTGTGCTTTCCATACTCCATTTCTCCTTCTACCTGCTGCGTAGAATGGTCACACGCTGGCCAAGTTCGTTCCTCTCTTTAGGTCTCCTCCTTTCAGACAAATCTTCCAGCGCCGCCAGGCTATACATGGCATCTCGTCAGTCCCCAGCCAATCAGTCCTGCACCACATGTCATTGAGACGGACCAGGGCCAGAGCGAGTTTTGTAACCAAGCGATATATCAAAGAGCAGCTCCAAAGTCATTTCTCGTTTGGTACAAGTCATTTGGTAGCCGGAGCATCGAAACTCGGATTTCTGAGCTGAGCGACAAATTCAAAAGCTGTCCCAAAAGTCATTTTTCGTTGGGGAGTTCTCATGGGGGATAAGTATCTCAAGCGGATGATGAATGGGTTGCCTGCTTAGTTTCCACCTAGCTCGACGCTTGCTCGCCATCGTACACCACCACCAGCACACGGCCAGTGCTTCTCCATGAGGGCCTACAACAGGGCGTGCCTCAGAATCCCATGCATCTAACTTCACTTGGCTGGCTCTCTGGCGTAGCGGTGGTTATTTATGGTGACCGCAGGTGTTCAAAGTATGGAGAATTCAGCTTCTTACGCAGTAGTGAGATGCTCAAGTGTCTCACGGAGTAGTTCTAGCTCACGATTGACTTCGTTGCGGTAGCAACGAACGCGTAAATGACGATGCTCACGTCGAAAGTTTGAAGCGTGCCTACCCAAGTCTAGGAACCAAACACTGTCCTTAGTCGCTTCGAGGAATCCGCATTCTATATATTACTTTCATCACCAAACATCTCTTCGTTTTTCTTTCCCAATTTCCCACTCATCGCAAGTCATGGCCTCCAACTCTCAGCACATCGACTACTTGAGCTCTACGGAGCCAAGTCCTACGTCAAGTTCTACCACCAGCCGCGTGAGTTTCAGCGGTCCACCAACAGAAACGAGTGACTGCTGCCACTCACCAATGCAGCCACTCGGTCGACAATACGCAAAGTCTCCATACCCTCCTGCTCTGCGTCAGGACAGTGGAGTAGATATGACTATCCATCAATGGTGTCAGGACCAACTCGCTTGGATAGAGAATGGCGACGACTCGCCTGGGGCCGACGAGGGATACTCCGGGGACAACGAGCACAACGATGACGATGAGCCAGAACTGATATCAGAAGGCTCTGGATTGCGTGAGCTCTGCATCGACGTCCGATACAAACCAGCCGAGAAGACATCTCACGGACCAGCTACCTCTCGTCCAACCCTACTCACGGCGCCAGGAGAAAACAAGGACTGGACCATGGGTCATCGCCTGAGTTACCAGGAACCAAGCTTCTTCGCCGACAACGATGGCGCAGAAGGCGCCGCGAGAAATACGCGGCAGTGTCGTGGGCGATACAACGGCAAAGGCACGGGATTCGATTACATGTTCCAGCCTCATGGCACGGAGGAGGAGGAGGAGCATTTAAAGTCGTTCGAGGCCAATGAAGAACGAAAGATGCAGCAAAAGGTGACCAAGACCAGGGAAGCCCTGGAGGGGAAGTGCCGAGAGTCGATTGTGCGCCACGGCAGCTACAACGCTGGGAAGAGTATCCATATTGTGTCACAATCAAGTGAGAAACGCAAGAAGGGGCTTGGGGGTTGGTTTAAAAGGATCTTTGGAAAGTTGCCGTTGGCGAGAGGAAATCGGGTGCGTTGGGAGTCTGCATGATGGTGTATATCGTATGGTTTTCTCTACTTTTTGTATAACGTTGGGTTTGATTCATGTACACTTGGTCGGCGTTCGGAGCAGGACACGTGGGAGGGCGGCGTTCATGATAAATGGGAAACTCTGGATATGGGAAGGCGTTAGATGCATGTCACGAAAGTCTTTTGTTGTCAGAGGACTTTTTCCGGCGTTGTTTTGGGGGGGGGGGGGGGGCGTTCTGGGAAGGGGGGCATTTTTCGGTGTACAATATCTGATGTTGAACGAAGGACTGCCATTGTACGGTGGGATGGACGTATCACCAAAATCAGCATTGATTTTGGGACTCTTCTTCCATTGGAACTCGTTGTGACATGATTGGCAATGGGCCTCGAAAGGAAAGCGACTATGACGGGTTGGTAAAGGAAGCTCTATGTTTGCATACCTAGCTTACGCCTCAGCGCCCAATGTAACGTGTTTTCTTTCCACCATGCATCAATTTCGAGGGCTTTGACGGAGCACATTGAGCTTTACTCCATCACTCATAAATCTTCTCCAAGGTATCATTCGAAAAGAGATGCTCAGAGTTTTGAATCCCACGCACCTATTCAGAGCTCAAGCTACCACCCCGCCAACCCCACCACAAGCGAGCATTTTCCCTCGCAGAGCAATGAAGGCTCACTCTCACACGTATCCTCACACCATCAAGGTCTTCTGAGGCGACAGTTCGACATGGCGACACCTACAACGCATACGATTGCCACCCTTCCTCGCATGCAGGCTGCGACATTGTCGTCGATGCTGCTCTCCCATGCGGCGTCTGATGTGAAGGATACGGCGCCCGAGAAGATTGCTGTGATTGACGTGAGGGATGCTGGTACATGTCCCGAATCCTTGTTGTCACATTCCCCTCCTCTCCTCCGTCCTTACTACACGACATTCACCAGACCTAACCACTAACTGTACTCATCCAAAGACCACATCGGCGGCCACATCCGCCACAGCACCCACATCCCCTCCTCAACCCTCGACCACGCCATCCCATCCCTCGTCCACAAACTCAAGAACAAGGAAATCGTCGTCTTCCATTGTGCATTGTCGCAGCAGCGGGGCCCTAATGCTGCGTTGAGGTATCTGAGGGAGCGGGATCGGTTGTTGGGGTTGGGAGGTGGGCATGTGCCTACGATTGGGGAGGAGATGAGGAAGTCGGCTGCCGAGGCTAAGGATGGAGGGAAGGAGGAGGATGGGGCGTGGGAGGATGTTGGCGAGGAGAAGAAGGGTGACGAGGGACAGAGGGTTTATGTTTTGGAGAGGGGCTTTGTGGGCTGGCAGGAAGATTTTGGAGAGGATGAGAGGCTCACGGAGGGGTATGTTAAGGATATTTGGAAGGAGGGATATTGGATGTGAGGGTGTAGATTGTGATATATCTGGATCGGGTGGGGTCGAATGGCACTGGGACATCAGGCAGCTGGATATTCTGGGTGTTTGGCGTTCGATTCGGGAAACGACTAGTTGATGGATTAGAGAGATCATGTTCTGTACATAAGGATCAGTATGCTCATTGAAACCCGCCGTGCCATGCCGGATTACTCTGAATTGCAAAGTATCATGTGCAAGGGAACGGCAACACCAGGATCCTGATCTTTGATACAGACGCGACTTTCTCCTCACTCTGCTTTAATTCATTGTGTTCATCATTTCAGAGCACAACCAAGTATCTACTCCAGCAGCCAGCCCAAGAAGACATCTTTACCAGCTCCCAGCACGTCAATCCCACTGTCCCACACGATTGTCATTCAACGACGGCTGCAAGGATTCCACCCTCACGAAATTCACAGGAGCTGCTAAGTTGCTCCTTTTTCGCAAAGGTGAAGTTGGTGAAGTAGAGCAAGCAAGAAATAGGGGGAGGTGTGTGTTACTGTGGGGTTTCTTGCTGGTTGTGGAGGAGAGGAGGTGGATTGTAATTGGATAGCTAGCTATATCTACCTACCTTGCCTTTCTTGGTAATTGAGAACAGGAGAGTTGCTAATAGGAGGGGAGGAGAGGAGAGGAGTTGATGTGTAGGAGGAAGGGGAGTTAGAGAGGATAGATGGAATTGGAAGTAGGGATTTAGGTGGGGAGGTCTTGGGAGTATAGGTAGGTAAGGTAAGGTAGGTAGGTATATAATACTATTAGATTATATAAAAGTCAAGTGTAGTAGTAGTAGTAGAAGTTATTATAGTCTTTTTTTTCTTTGTCTTCTAGGCTTTCTTTCTAGATATATACTAGTTTTATACAAGGTAGAGAGATACTATTATATATTTTCACTTGTGTTAATTTCTTACTTATTCCATATAAGTACCTAGTTTATCTTTTAATATATACTATTATTTATTACTTACTCTAATATTAAGACTTCATTATAGTTAATTTTCTAAACTACTCTATTTAGATATTCTAGTCAAGGCTCTCTTGTTATTAAATATTATTTATAAAATTTAACTTCTATTAAGATTCTATCAAGGTGCCTTTAGAGCTTCTAAGCTGTAGTCCTAGTTATATTTTGTTTAGTGAGCACTTGTACTTACTACACCTCCTTTGATATAAAGATTTAGAACGAGCTTTTACCCTGTGTTCTTAAGCTATATAAAAGTCTTTTTATAACTTTAAGTTACTTCTATACTGCTCGCTACAGGGTGTCTACTAATTATTTAAAGTTACTCAAATTAACATAACTGAACCCAAATTTTCACACTTTCTTTCCAAGCTACTTAGACGCCCAATTGTAACTTTCAACTTCTTGAATTAGTGCTCTAGTATTCTATCGTTAGGTTCAATGTCTCGCTACCCTGTGTCCATTAAGTGTTTCAAGTTTCTCAAGCTAATATAATAATAAAAACAAGCCTCTACACCCTCTTCACAAGCTACAAAGCAGTCTCTTTTGTGCCTTGAGTCCCTTCTTGTACCGCTTGCTCGCTAGATCCCACTGCTCGCTAAAGCGTGTCCATTGATCATCTTGAGTTACTCAAACTAAGCCGGTGATTGAGGGCCGTTTCTAGGTGCTCTGCTCCGCTTGATGATGGAGAGACTGGCCGTGATTCGCAGAGCTAAATTCACTGTCCAATCGGCCCATATGAGTCGCAGCAAAGAAATATCTTGAACATCTTCAAACCCCAAAGACAACACACACCTCCGATACATCTGTAAGTTTCTTCTATTCCACAGGTTACACGTCCCCTCGCCGGTCTTCCTGGTGCTCTTGATGTCCACGCAGCTGTGCTGCGTAACTCAAGCAATTTCAATAACTGGAATTGAGCTGACGATCAAATGTGAAGCAGTCACCACCATCATCACCACCACCGACAGATCTGTAAGTCTCTTCCCACCTTGCCTTTCCTCTCATCGGTCCTGCTCTTGCTATTGATGTTGATGTATTGAACAACGCAAGCTATTTCAACAACCCAAACTGTTTCAATAATGCAAAAGCTAACTCAGATGTGTCGACAATCCTAGAATGCCCGAGTCACGTGGTTGGTACACGAGAAGCCTGCAACAGATCCATGTCTTCGAGACAACCCGCCCTGTAAGTGTACTTTACAGGCTTCGCTTGGATACTGGCTGATGCCAACAAACAATAGCGCCCAGAAAGCCAATACGCTCAGATCGACAGGTTGAAATCGTGGTGTGGCCCTCGCCCGACCCCCCTGAGGCAGGTGACGAGTGTGGAAGAGGGAGAGGAGGAGGAGGAGGAGGAGGAGGAGGAGGAGGAGAACCAGGAGCCAGGCGAGCAAGAAGAACTGGTCGTCGACGACGTTGCACCACAGCCGCCACAAGTGCAGCTCCCAGCCGAAACGCCTCCTCGACCATCACGACGACAGCGACTACGACGACGAGCGAAGAAGGCTTGTGTCGTCCAGTGAGGAGGTATCGAGGTAGGTATGCATGAAGTATTCTCCTTCGGCCTTGTAATGTTCCTTTCTGTCTCGCGATGAAAGAACACAGCTCACTATGCTGACAGCCAGCCAACAACCAGTCTTATCCAACATCAACAGCCTCATTCATCTCTTCTCCATGTCATCAATCCCTCGCCTCCTCTGCAGAAGCCAAAGCTAAGAAAAACACTCATATTCATCGACATGTCTCAACCTCACGGCATCGATCTCACGGCAGGCGCAGGAGAAGTTTCTACTACAATATCATGGCAGTGAGTGACGCTCGTCTCTCTCATCGCCCCTTCTTCCTGAATCGTGAGTGTGAGTCTGACAACAAGCAGCGCGCCACATCCAATCTTTGTTATCGTTCTTGTTGGCCAGGAGGAAATTCCCTTTGGCATCCAGAAAGACCTCCTCTGTGCCCAATCTCCTTTCTTCCGCGATCTCTTCAATCAGGAGCAGTACGCAAATGAAATCGAGCATCTCGTCAAGCTCGCCGCCTTCGACACCGACGTCTTTGGCTGCTTTCAAAATTTCATCTTCACAGGCAAGGTCTACGACAAAGATGGTGGCCGGGAAGTACCGAGCTACAAAATTCTGCTGGGAGTATGGAAGTTGGCTGTGCATTTGAAGATGGCCCCTCTCCGCGTCGCTGTCATGGACACCATGTCTGAACGTCGCACTCTTACTTCTACCATCCCCAGCACCGCTCTTCTCATCCAAGCATGGCACGAGACTGTGGAGGGTAGTGGTCTTCGATTGATGCTCATAAATTGGGCCGCTGAGCATATGCGCAACTCGCCCGAAATATGCAGCGCCTTTGCCAAAGCTCTTCCCAAGGAAATTCTCACTGAGCTTGTCGTTGTCATGGCCGGCGTCCCTGTTCCCGCTCCCGTATTATCACCCCAAGTCGCCCCAATTCCTAACGTTGCAAAGCGCAATAACCCTATGGATGATGTCCCACAATATCAAGGTCCTAACAAGCGCACTCGCGTCTCAGGCGTAGCCAACGAAGAAGATATTGAGTTCAAGTCCAAGATTATTGCTAAGAAAGCACCCCGCAAGTCTCAAGGACGACGAAGTGCTCGATTTGAAATTAGCAACGAACCAAACCCCGAACGCGATATGGCTTTCTGTTCTAACCTTATCGCAAGAATGATGTCTTCACCAGGCTTCTGGACTCGTCTCGTTGCCCCTTTCAAAAATCCAGTCGACCCAATCGTTGACAACGTACCCAACTACTTCGCAGTCATCAAGCGCCCTATCTGCCTCCGCGACATCAAGGCCAAGATGGACGCTGGCCAATACGCAACCGCGGAAGAGTTTGAAGCCGATATTCGTCAGATCTTCTCCAACTGTTACGAGTACTGGACCCCGCAGGATGGAATCTTCAAGTCTTGCGAGCAGTTCGAGAAGCATTTTAATGAAAAGTTCGCCGCGAAGAGTAAGTGGAGAGGGGCTACGATCAAACCTGAAGTTATTGATTAAGGAGTGGGTCTGTATTATAAGAGAAGTTTGAACACTGGATTGCTACTGGAATAATGACGGCCGTGGCGTTATGGAACGGGCATGAGTACACTCACGACACATTGCATGGCTTGGGCGTTCTGAGCGATTATTGAAGCTTGAATTGTGCTTCCATTTGACACATCACACATCCGCGATATCTGCTGAGTAGCTTTTATTTTTGTATGAAGTAACTGTAGCGATAGTCAGGGACGAAGCCCCATTAAGGAGCTGTTTTCAAGGTCCATAGTCAGAACAGGTCCAAGTATCAAATAAGATGACCGTTCAGCTATTCTTTATTCTTCAACTTTCAAATCATCTTGAGTTTCTCTTAGAACCTGGCGATATTTCAGTTCCATCGTCGGAATGATACCTCCCAAACCGCCGCGTTTGCTGAGGCCCCTTTAGCCCAAAGGCCAAGTTCATATGTTATTTACTCGTACGCGCCGTGACGTCGTTCTAGACTCACTAAAAACCGCCAACTTCTTATGAGGGACCTTTTTGGACCTAAATATGGTCCCAAGGACCCAGAGTCAAGGTAGTTGTGGTAGTAGGTGTGCTTAAATCTCACTGCAATGTCAGCGACTTGCTATTTCCTTTTTTAATCGCAAGCCATCATCTTAAACACACATGGCGATTCTATCAACAGTCCCAGCATCCCTCTCGTCGAAAGCAAGAGGTCGAGGTATCATTCTTACGACCAGGACCAGAAAAGACCCGGCGACTTCGTTTTGGTTTCCGAGTCCGTCTCGTCGCTAAAATGGCAGGACCGAAGAAGGAGAAGGCTGATTATGGTTCGCTGGAGTTTTCGAGTAATGTGGAGGTTAACGATGAGTTTCCTTAGGAGGATAATGTAGCTGTGGAAGTCGCTCGGCGTAGCTCTTGTTAGTTTAGGTGTGGGCGTGGATGGGTAGAGTACCCAAAGGTTCAAAATTAGGACGAGGAAAAAAGATACTCTCGACTTACTTGACTTCCTTTTCTAGACCCAAATTTAGCGAGATAAGGCTTAGATGGCATTTCTTTCACGAATACAATCGCCTGCGGTCTATCTAGTACTGCTTATCTTTTCAAAGTGGACTGACTTACTTACTCAACCCAGTGCAAGTTTCGTCGCTTACCTACCGCTTAGGCAAAGGTTCAATGACCGTGATATAAACTTATTACGTCATTATCAAGAGTGTTCAATCTTGAAATATTTTTTCTCTTTCTTTATCTTTGAAGGCATAGTACATGCACAGAATCTTGCGCAGTCAGGTCCCTATCTCGCTTCACTTTTCATTCTATTTCTGCTCTAGAATCCCATGTAGTGGTGGTGGCGGAACTTGCAGAGCTGATCATTGTCATCACTGCTGATACTGGGATTTGGATACTTTGAATACTTTCAGATTGGTACACAGAGATGCGAAGTTAGGCTTAATCATGTTGCCGGTTTTGTCTTGGTTAACTTTACGCGTGAACTTATGATTGGTAGTAGTATTATGTTCGTACTCTTATAGCTATGAGGCAGGTCTAAAGTGTGCTTGTATGTGTTCTAGATAGGTAACACTTCAATTATAAACTCGGCATAAATCAAGCTATTTACAGGTTTCTAATCTTGCTCTCTGCCCAGCCAGCCAGTCGAATCGACTCGCAAAGTACCTCTCAAAGTCCCACCACGTAGTAAGCTAGATTAAATTAAAGAAGCTCAAAGATGAAAATTTGAGAAGTCTTCCCAAACAAATTGCTGATCCGTCAGCTCTTGCTCAGAGTGTCTCAGGCACAGGCGCTGAAAATGGCTGTCGTCTGCGGCAGGTGTGTTAGAAAAAGGCAAAGGTAGAGTTTCACGGCGATTGAAAAGTAGTTTCCCTTCAGCAGGCTCCCAAAGCTGGCATGTCATGGTTCTGATGTTAGCGACTCAAACACTACGTAGACATGGGAGCAAATATACGCCTAGTCCCAGGTTCCAGATATACACACGAGTGTCCCGTCTAGCACCAAGAATAACCTCAGGGCCAAATAGGAGGATTGGCACCATAGCCCAACTTTTGGGGGACCTTATATCTGCCACCGCAGAAGCTGTCGCCCTTTCGGATGGGGTGATTTCGACCGTCGTCATAGCCAGCCAGAGCATGTTCGGCATTAGTATGCTTTTAGCTACCCCGGAATGAAAGAAGGTACGATGCAACTACGAGGCGGGCGTGATTTGCGTGCGTGCGGATAGTGGTTTGAATCATTGGTGGAACGGAGTATGTTTGTGGATGTAGTTTGGAAGCTGCATCGTGAATAGGAAGGGGAAGGTCAAGTAGCTCGCTTAAGCAATAGGCTTGAAAGTCATCCTCACTACTAACTTGGGTCACTTTGGCTACTATAACTAGCACTGAAAGTATGGATTCTCATATCTTCAGCATGAATATGCGGTTAGTCTTGCTAGCAATTGCGGTAAGACAGCCATGGAAAGGTATTCGCCATGGCTCCTTGTGACTTAAGAATTTTGGCGGTCACTGCAAGAAATATTCGTGCATACAAGTTGGAGACTCATGGCAACTTGCTATGTGGAATCTCAATCGTCTCATCACCTCCGCCCCGCCCCGCTAGGAACAAAATCTCGATTCATTACTCATTATGGTATCTCATGTCTGCAAAGCTTGATCTCACCAATCAACCGCCCAGCCATTCTCCTCGAGGAATTCTTGACAGGCCCTCTTCAAAGCCAGATTCGGTCTCAAATCCTTCTCACTTAAAGGCTCCCTTGTCAAGGGGTCCGTTTTGCTCCTCTTCAAGTGTTCCATAATTGACGACCTATCGTACGACTGGCCAGTTTTTGTCTCCAGCAAATGTCAGTTCAATCAGAGAGCAACAGAGGGATACCGAGACTTACAACAACAGGGTCAAGCATGACAGCAAAACTGATGTCATCCACAACCCAATCCGGGACCTCCCTCTTCCTCGACTCTTTATCACCCGCAATTTCAAATACCTTTCTCAAGTCTTCGATTTTCTGATCCCTCTCGCTCCGTATCCTTATTACCTCGGCCTCCAGGGTCTCTTGTGGCGCCAGAACTCCCCCAAGCATTCCACTTTCTAATAACGTTGCAGTCTCGCCATTCGACCTACTTACCAGATCCTCAATCAACTCCTCCAGCAAACCCCCCTTTCTCGAAATACGTTCCCGCTCTCTCATTTCCCACTTCTCTTTCTTGCAATTCAGCGTAAACTCGGTAATATTCTGGATACTGCTCGCGCCCTTCCCACCAATATGGACCTCCTCAACACACAGTTCATGTGCCCTCAAGGCCGATTGCAAGGCCTCAGCCGGATGCCGCAGTGCAAGTTGTGCCTTTGCGAGGTTTAACCAAGCTTTCATTTCGGTGACTTGAGGAGGTCTGAGACCAATGCATTCTTGTGAGTCCTGTATGACGAGGTCGAAGTGGGAGAGTTTCAGCGATGCCATGGCGCGGTTTGTGTAGAGGAGAGGGTTTCTGGCGTCATACTGGATGCTGGCTGTGTTAGCTTTGGCACCGGCAGCGGGATGGGAGGGGGAGGTACGCAGTCGTGTACAGCTCTTCTGCCGTGCTGAAATGGCCGGACTGGAAGGCTTTGTTGCCTCTATCCTTGTATTCGAGAGAGGTGCTCGCGTTCTGGGGATACTGATCGCCTGCCATTGTTGCGTTCTGTTTCGGAGCTCGACACTGTATTGCCGATGCTGCTGTTTCGCAGGCAGGGGATTGAAAGAGTGGGAGCTCCAGCGTCAGAATATACTTGCTTTGCACCTATGATAGATATCTCGGCCTGGTTGGGTTGTGCTTCTTTGTGCGAGGAGATAGATGTGTTGCCGGGCGATTCGGGAATGAAGCTCAGCCTCGTCGTCTATCGCATAAAGTTGTGAATGGGCAGACGAGGGTCCGGTTTCATCAAGAGGATATTCCCATTGGAGATATCACTGGCGATCCAAGAGCGACAAGATCCAATGTCGTGTGGCCTGTCGAGCGTTGAATATCAAGCTGAAGAGGCGGCGTTGTGAGGTGTCAGTCAGCCTTGTGCAGCAGAAGAGTGGTCACAGACGGATTTCGCATTGGAAGATTCTGGAAGGCTTCCCAATCTTGTAATTAAACTCCTCCTCGGCAACAGGAGAGGAACAATGACATGCAATTATCAAACATGGATCAATCATGTCCCAATCCAGACGGCACGCAGAAGCAGTTGCGCTAATTATATCTTCAAACATCCTTGGTAAGTAGTTGGAGCCTCTTCGTTGGAGCCCTAGGTCCGGTGAGCCAAGTTTTCAACTTGAATTGTTAGACGGACTGATCTCCAAACATTATTGTGTCTCAAGGTTTTGCCAAAATCCTCTGTTTCTGGACATCTTTATGCAGAAGCAAATTTACAATGTTTAATGTGCTTTCCAGAACATCCTTCTCATCCGATGTACATGTCCTTCATATTTGCCTGGGCCAAGTTCAGGCAATTGCCCATAGTCTCAGTCGTCGCAGTCCTTTCTTTCACATAACCTTAGTTGTCAATCTCCCTTCTCGTCGCTAGCTGTGTCGCGAGACCTTGTAACTGTTCTGGCATTCCTGCTACCCTAGCTTTACTGGTCAAAGCCCTTTTCTCAACAAATACGACCCCTACGATTTACCACATGATCACAGTTCCTGTCATAATCTTACACAAAGACTGCTTCTCTGGTGTCATTGAGAGAATCGGGAAATGTGCAAAAGGGTGGGGGTTAAGACTAGGTGGGTAGCAGCAAATCAAGATTCAAGAGTCGGATAGTAACAATTGCACCTTAACAGATGAAGTCCGATCACTCTCTGGAGACGTGGGGACGTGGAACTGCGGTAAAGGAAACGGAAATTAGAGAGAGCGGTCGAGTCATGCTGTTCAAGCTGACATCATGCTTTTTCCTGTGAAGTCATTTACTAACACATGAACGCACTTGCCTCGCCCAAAGGGATTGTTTGATTGCTGAATATTTGGAACATGACATTTTCAGCTCGTCATATTGCAGACCTTGTGTACAAGTAGTATCCAATCGTTTCGGCGTCAGGAGCAAAAAAGGAAAAGATCGGTTACTCCAAATCTACACTCAGCTACACAAACCGGAACCAGGTCAAGGAGTAAAGGGGACAAATTTCAGGGGAATTCTTGATTTGGGTTTTAGTTGGGGGTTTGGCTTTAGTTTTGATTACTGTACCTTGATTGAAGCCAGGTCTGCAGCCAAATTCCATCAAATCCTGTAAGACAGCCAGCTGTATATCGCGCGCGGGTGGTGTTTTTCTCTCGCCTCATTCCAGCCTCCAATGCCGAACTGCAACATAACGGACAAGAAGGGTTCCACTGCATGTGGCAACATGCTTCCTTTGCGAGTATAAAGCCACGACAAGGCCTGCTTCAGAGATGACATTCTTAGCTACCAGATGCAGAACCCAAACATTGCAGCCATGGCTGAAAAGGTTTCCTTCCTCAATCGAATTATCGTCGGATTCTTCAAGATCGTCAACTTCTTCGTTGCTTGGCACAAACTCCCTTGGTACTTAGGTGTCTTCAATCTTCTTGCCTATCGTATTGAGCTCGACTCGGAGAATCTATATGATACTTACCCAGAACCCGACAGTCTGGGTACCGCGGCCTCTTGCCCTATGAAAGATAGCCGTTACATGACAGCGCGCAACTCAGATGGGAAATTCAATGATCTCAACCACCCCATGATGGGATGCACACGTAGTCGCTTTGGGAGGAATGTAAATCGTTCCCTCGCGAAGAAGCCCACAGAGGCCGAGTTGTTGACGCCAAATCCACGTGTCGTTGCCGATAGACTTCTTCAGAGGACGGATTTCAAAGCTGCTACGATAGTGAACTTGCTCGCCGCTGCTTGGATTCAGTTCCAGGTTCACGATTGGGCGATCCATGAATCTGTTGGGTTATTCCAGACCTACTTAGCTGTTTTCCAAATGCTCACTTCTGCTTTAGGGTTCAAGTCAGAACAGCATTGATGTACCTCTCCCAGGTGTAGAGGAATCTGACTGGCCATCTAAAACTATGAGACTCCCCCGATCGGTGCCAGCTTCTCAATTTTCGAAAACTGATAAAATCTCTCCTGCATATCGGAACGAAGGTACCGCATGGTGGGATTCCTCGCAGATCTATGGAGAAAGCGAGGAAGAGACAAAATTACTTCGCGATGGGGCAAAAAATGGAAAACTCGCCATGAAGGGTAGAGGTACTGATGCTATGGAAGACTTTCTGCCCAGAGACGAGCACAACCTTCCCAAGACTGGGTTTAATTCGAACTGGTGGCTTGGATTGGAGTTGCTTCACACCTTGTTCGCCAAAGAGCACAATTTCATTTGCGATATGCTGATCAAAAACAATCCAGAATTGGCATCGGATATGTACCGTATTCCCCAAGTATCACCTTAGATACAATATTGACATCTTAGATAGGCAAAGCGACAGAGTTTTCGACATTGCGCGAATCATCAATTGTGCTCTCATCGCCAAGATTCATACCGTGGAATGGACGCCAGCCATCCTTGCTCACCCAACTCTTCAAGTGGCGATGAACACGAACTGGTGGGGATTGATGGGAGAAAAACTCCACAAATTAATTGGAAGAGTCGGAAATGGGGATATCATCAGCGGTATTCCTGGGTCCGGCGTCGACCATCACAACGTTCCCTACTCGCTTACCGAAGAATTCGTTTCTGTCTACCGTCTCCATACTTTAATTCCAGGTATGTGACTCCACGTTCAATGAAATCAAAAGCCCCATTAATAACTGTTGCAGAGGACATCGTATTCTTCAAAGTCGAAACGGGAGAGCATACGAAGACCATGGCAATGAAAGAAGTCGCCTTTGAAAAGGCTCAAGATGCAATGAACGACAATTGCAGCTTTGCGGACGCACTGTACTCATTCGGAGTGAATTACCCAGGAGCCATCACCCATCACAATTACCCAAATTTCCTCCGCAATATCATGCCTACCGATAGCATTCAACGAGACATGGCATGCGTTGACCTGACCCGAGACCGCGAGCGAGGTGTGCCCCGCTACTGTGAATTCAGACGACAGTTCCACATGAAAGCACCCAAGACCTTCATCGAGCTGACAGGAAATGACGAAAAGCTTGCAAAGCAACTAGAAGAGGTATATGAGGAAGTTGAGAAGGTTGACTTGATGGTTGGCATGTTCTGCGAGCCACTTCCAGCCGGATTCGGCTTTAGCGATACGGCATTCCGCGTCTTCATTCTGATGGCTAGCCGTCGAATCAAGAGCGATCGTTTCTTGGCTGGTGATGCTTGGGGTCCCGAGGCTTATACCAAGGAGGGGATTGATTGGGTTCAAAATGAGACGATGAAGAGTGTTCTTTGCAGACATTTCCCTCAATTGTCTCCCGCTCTAGTCAATATCGATAATGCTTTCAGGCCCTGGAACAAGGTAGGTGCTACTTCTGAATACAAGGGTAAAGAGACGAATGAGATTCCGAGTAGCTGAGCGCAGTTGAAGGTTGAAGACTCGGGTTGCTTTTCGGGAATATAAAACACTTACGAGGAGATTTTAGCTTACAATTATAAAAAGGATACTTTTGGAAAAGTACTTGAGGTTCTATAAGAATTGCTTTCACATTCTGATATTGATGGCTGAACCAGTTTCGAGATCTATCTCTTTGTTATAAGCAATTTACCCTACTGAAGAATTTATATCTTAAGACTTTAAGAAACCTTTGGCTCCTTATGTAGTATAAACAAGTACTAATAGTATTATTCTATGGTACCGTGCAGTAATTTAACATTCTAGCAGAAAATGATTAAAGCTTATCTTTTAGTAACTATAAAAATCCTTGAGTTCTGTAACCACTTAACTCTAAGACAGAGATGTTTTTAAATTTCCTTAAGGCTGATCATTACCCTTCCTTTGAACTAGCTAAGGTTGTTGAACGGTACGGGGGAATAGTCATGTGACTCTGTTTGGCCTGTTTACCTCGCTTAGGGTCGCTTAGCTACTATAAAGCTCCCTCTAGTCTACACTCTGAAAACATCAACAGTTCAATCAAACACACTATTTGCCCATATGTTGCTTCTCCATATCTGACCCTTCAACAAAGGTTTTAGGCAGTAATTAAGTAGTTTAAGCTACTTTAAACTATTAACAAACTTCTTAACAACACATAGCCTAATTAAATATTAGATCTTTAAACTTACAGTATAATAACTCCATATAGTTAACAGTTCTGACCTAGCTCTAATAGATTAGACTAGTATAGACTAAAGTAACTCTATGTTTATAAATACCCGTTGTTATACACAAGTCAGTTGTTACCTTAACGCTGTTGGTCCTAAGAGATTAGTTGTCACCTACCTATTTTACAAAGAAAATAAGAAAATATAGAACAAAGCGAGAAGTTACCAACAGTAGCCAGCCATTAAATTTTCAGAGCACCTAAACTAATTGAATCTTTCACGACTTATCTAAACCTTATGTGTGTCATGCACTACCAGCACCACGTCGACGTTTTTGCCATAGCTATAATACTCTATATATTTACTTGGATCATACAACCAAGTGATTGAATTGTGTAAGGTGATGGTATTTATATACTGGGGCTTAGTGTGTGCAGGTTCTGCACCCAGCCTACTACCACCCTAATTGGTAACGGGCTTTGTCTGTACTTATTCACGGCTTTTTGCGTATGGCGCACACATTGTTTACATATTTCTCGTACTACACACTGTCACACAGCGTGTAAACGGGTTATCAGAGATTTTACTTTTTAAGTAAAGGATATCTAGATTTGCTTCGCTGCCCTGCTCCTTATTAGTTATCCTTTTCTTACTTGGCTCTGAGATGCTTGTTTACCCTCGCCTAATATTGAGATACTTAGAATGCTGCATCTTCGTTGCCCAGCATCCTTTGCTTAAGTCCGAGCTTTTCTCTCAGAGCTGCACTCCGAGTGTAAAGGATTATAAGTAGATGGTTCTCATGGTCATCACTTCTAGCAAGAAGTTGTCGACTTCTTTAACATACACTTACCTGTTTCGAAACTAAGCCGCAAAGTTCCCACCATATCAACTATGCTCAAATTTAGCATATCATTATATAATTTCTTGTTTTCTTTCAATCTAGATTACACCTCACCGCCGCCTAAACTTTTGCATCAAAGTCCTCCTACTCATAGCCCTGGGCTTCATCCTCATCATCGCCATCTTCACAAGATTAGGTCGTCCAGCCGTCACATTAAACGTAGCCGTGGCGGGCGTGACAGTCTTGAGAATAGTCGAATTGCCCTGCCGAAACGTACTGGTCGGAGATCCCTTGGTTCCATACGCCGTGCTCGCAGCAACCATAACCTTCCCCGTCTCGATATCCATGCCCGCAATGGCGCGCATAGCCAGTTCGTAAGTTGCAAGGGGCTGATAAAACGGAGCTTCGTGTCCAGCATCGTAGATTCTTGAGAATGAAAATGTTCCGCTTTGTTTTACTTGGCCGTGAACGACGCCGTCGGAGGTGGTGATGTTGGTGTAGCCTGCGGTATCGAATTGTGGTACCGCGACCATATTTGCTATCTGCTCGCCTCCAATCCAGTTAGAATCATAATCTGCATCTCCTGCATACAACGCAACTGTTATTCCCTGCTGAGCGAGTTTAGCCATAGCGGGTATGATGATAGTCTGTCCGTCCCGGGACTCATCACCAGTAGAGTTGAAAGCGACGAATACGGTCCCCGAAGCCGCACTCCAGTTTGTAGTCGCACCAATTGCTGCTTGTAGTTTTGGAGTGTTGAGATAATCGTAGTAGAAGGTTGGCGGAAATGGATCAGGTGCTATTTCACGAATGTCATCTTCGTCTCTGCCAACATTGTTATCGAAGAAGCTTTCTACGTTGTCGACGCAAAAGTTGTCCGCAGCAGCGCACACAGCGTTGTTTCCGCTACCGTTGACGCCTGGTCCTGAAGTACAAGCATTGTTCTGCTCGAGGCAGCCTCCTGCTCCATATACGTTGTTGAAGAGCTGGGTTTGCAGTGTCTGGTTATAGGGTGAGAAATCATACGTGTTGCCTGGATTGACCGTGTAGTTGTAGTAGGCTGGATATTGTACCTTGGCATCGTAGAAGCCGTTACCGACGATCAGACTTTTGAGGTTGATAGGCACTGCTGTTTCCATTCCTGGGGTCTTAGCTGCGACGAGCTCGTTCTGGGATTGGATGTAGCTGGCAAATATGGGACCGTAATGGCCTAGAGATTCTTGAGTTAGCTTTGCTGGATTGAAGCACGCGATCAAATCGCAAGGATATAGCTTCAGGGCTCAAAGAAAGCTCATGTTCAAAATCGTGGACTTGGCAGAAACTAACCCCCGTATGATTCAGTCGCGATGTGGACCGTATTATTAGCAGAGTTGTACTGTGGAAAAGCACCCATAAACCCCTGAAGCGTCTTCCAAAAAGTAGGCGCCGCAGCACTCGTCGTGTTGGCAGTAAGGGTGAGATCAGGTAATGCATATGTTCCACACTGCAATTTTACCGGATCTCCAGGACAGGTATTGGTAGCAAGCTGATTTATAAGTCCTGTGGCCGGGTCGATGAAGCCTGGTATGGCTTCACTGTATGAAAATCCGACCTGGGTAGGTTGATCTACCGAGTGTTAGTAAGGACCTATCTTCCTCCGCGGAGTCCAAAATTGGTCTTCGATTGTGTACTGTACATACCAACGAATAGCATATTCGAGATGTTATTCCACGAGTACGGATTATCCACCACATTGCCGGCACTGTCTATTGAGCATGGCCCAATCTCTTGGAACAGACCATTCATCGAGGAAGCACCGGGTCCGCCATCGAGGCGGATCATCATGGGGGCTGTAGCAGGATCTACATTTCGGGCTTCAAACATCCAAAAGAATATTGACTGGTTGGTGTTCGGGATATCTGCATAGCCGGAGTAGCTTTTGACATTGGCTTTTAGCTCACATGTTCCTGCTGGGACTGGAAATTGCGAAAAGGGTTAGCATATGGTTGAAAATTTGTAACATCCAGAACTCAGCAGCCAGAATTAGCCCGGCATTCTTACCCTCCTTGAATCGAACCGTCACTCCTGCAGCTCCAACCTTTGAATTAAGTCCAGCTGGTGGTGGGAGGAACTGTGCTAACGTAGCCGAGACAAGAAAAAAGAACAGAAACATGAAAGCCATAGTGCCAGACCAAGCGATACAAAAACCGAGAAAGACAAACAAACACCAATATTCCCCAAAAGTCAGGCCAGGCTCTTATTCTAGTAGTACCTCAACACTAAACCCGAGTTTCAAGAAACAGCCACGGGTGAAGATGCGAGGTTTGGGCCAAGAAACTGATCCGACGTTCTCACTAGTCTAAGCCTCGAGCGGACATTCTGGTGATTGTAGATCCGGGGTTTAGTCTGGAGCTAAGCTTTTTCGGAGCTTCTTTGTTTTCAGTGAAGTTCAGATGAAACTTTTCCAATTAAGCGAGGGATTGTGTTTGGTGGAATTGATTCCGTAGCTCGACCTGCACCTCAATGTTGAATCTATTGCGGTAAAAAGAATAGACAGAGAAAGGTCACTGTAAGAAATTATTCTAGTACTATACTTTGATCGGTTGCGTTGAAGGTGTGTGAGATACTTAATCGCTAAGCACCACCGTTTGTCGCGTTTACAGTACAGCAGTCAGCAAACCGCTCTCGGCGTTGAGACTGTTCAAGACTGTACTGGTATCGCCTCCACATTTTACAACATCCGAACCGCTTGAATCTTTATAATAAGTGTAACCGCGGCTGAAAGGGGGTTCTGACTATGTACTGTACTGTATAGCAAGTATTACCGCAGCGCGAGCAGAGTCAGACAGAAAAGCACCTCAGGTGTCTCATCTTTAGCTTTGACGCACCTAGAAGCATAAATTATCCGAGAACGCTACCAGTTTCCTTTTACTCCAGCTCGATCATCTGTAAAGGATGTAAGTCTACTAGGATATTAAACTCTTAAACTTGATTGCATTCGATAATGCAGCATGGTTCCCATTCCAATTGTTTTGACGGTTTTTGATAGGCTTCGATGGTTTCAAGCGTCCGAACCAATGGATTTCTGCTTTCAGGACAGCACTACCGGTAGTCAGACATATCTTGTATAGAGTAATAATACCTTACTAGATGAATTATCCAATAGTATTACCTGTGATCTTTACTGTTCCTAACAATCGGAAAGGGTGAAAGTTCTAGAGGCTAGAAGTGGAATCATGTGATTTACCTCGTCTTTCTCGGGGTTCTCTTAAGTGAGCAGGTAATATTTAAATAAGCGACGAAAAAGCTTTAAGCATACAGTAGTTGTCTAATTTTAGGACCTGTCTTCTTGTTAAAAGTTTCTGTGCAATCTTTTCTTTATTTGAGTACTAATATTCTTGGGTTGTGGCCTAAGACAGTAGTGTTGCTACAGTAGAGTATAGCAGCTTACATATCTCTAGAACTGTGTTAAGATTATTGAACTAGAAGTATATGGTTGTAAATTGACAGCAATACGCCCTTGGAAGTGGTCTTAAGTCTGAAAACATTGCTTATTATTATACTTATATGTCATATCTAGCATATAGTATCCAAGCCGGGCCAGCCAAGACGAGGCATAACTTTAACCACTTCTATCATGATATCAACTGGACCTGCCCAAGCACAATCCACACAAAATCAACGCTTTATTAGAACGAAATATAAAACTCAATAGCAAAAGCCTTTTTAGAATGGTGAAATCAAGCTTCAAAGAAGCTCTCGTTTGTGGTCCACCTCTGGAGGGTTCCTCCGTCGCGACGCTGTTTCTCAATGCCAAGAAGCTTCTCGTCTATGCTTTTGAATGTCTCACCCTTGATCCACATGATAGCACCAACTGTACTGGTCAAAAGGAGCTGCAGGACCGTGATACCGATGACTGTCGACTTCAAACCATCCAAAGTATCGATCCATGCTGGGAATCCCACGATGAAGAGCCCAATCATAATATTCTGGATGATCTGGTGCGAATTGGATAGATCATAGGTGCAAGAAGCAAGGTGTGCCGAGCCTGCAAAGTTAAGCATCGTTGCACCGGCGACGAGGATGCCAAACAGGAAAGACACAACCTTAAGGTCAAGATCGGCACCAGTGAGCGTCAGGGTAAAGTTCGAGGCAGTGTCAGTGGACACGGGTGTTAGTTGAGCAGCGGTGTAGAGGCCAAAAGCTAGTAAACCTGTGATACCTACCAAACTTCCGGCCGCAGCAAAGCCAAGTGTGCGGTTTAGAGAGGGAGTCGATGACCTGCGGCCGAGTGAAGGCTTGAATGCCCCAGACGTGAGAGCAAAAAACGTATAGGCCAATATTGCGAGAACGGCTGGGAGGGTGAAAATGTAGCCGATACGAGATGGGAACAGAAGGATTGGCATGGATGAGAAGATTAGGGCCACGTTCTGAGCCACGGCGTAAGACGAGGCAACGATAGGCACGGTGAGGAGGAAGGTGAGAAGTGTTGATGGTGCTGCGAGTGCACGGATGCTTTGAACTGCGGTCTTTGCATTCAACGGGGCTTTGTAAGGCATAAGGCGGAGAGTCTTAGCCCAGGCCTTGAGCGGGGAACTTGCTGGGGTATCGGTGGTGACTGTAGTGGTGATGGACGATACTGCAGTCGACCTAGTGGAGCTGAAAGAGCGATCAAAGGTAGTTTCTGGCGTGGCGACGATGAGAAGAAGGATGGAGAATGATTGTGCAATGTTAAGCCACATGATTTGGTCTGCAAAACCGCCTTGAGATTGCGAGATGCGACCGCCAAGGATTGGAGCTCCCCAGGTTGTTCCGATGACAATGACGTTGAAAATGTTCATCCGTAGACCTCTCTCGTGTACCTGTGATCTCTGTGAGCAATGGAAAACAGCAAATTAGGATGTATAGACTTACAAAATAGATGTCCTGGATGGAGTATACTAACAGAGATTCGAAGGCTCCCCATCCGATGGCCTGGAAAACTCTCGATCCCATGAAAGCCCCATAATTCTGCATAATATCCATATTCCATAATGCAGCCGCAAGCATCATTATCGAGGCTACCAAATATATCATCCTCTTCCCTATCACCTGAGCTAGTATCGTAGCCCCCAGGCCGGAAAATGCTGCAATTATCATGGGTATTCCTGTGAAGGCAGCAGCTGCCATGTACGAAACACTGAATTGGGTCGCGAGAACCCCATTAACCGATACGAAGATTGTCTTGAACACTCCCACTATGGACCCGGCCATGCATATTGACAGGAACACCACTTCTTTCTTGGTCCTTGACCAATTCTGCGTGATGTCAGTCGATTCATTTGGGATTTACAAACAAGTCTAGCTTACCAGTGGGTCTTTGGAAGAGTCGCTGGGTTGAGGATCCAGCTCGATTCCAGCACTTTTTCCAGTTCCATATTTGACTACACGCTTCCTGGCTCCAGGCCCTGAAGTATTGGTATCATATACGCTTTCTGTTTGTGAACTGACGGAAATGGCGCGCTTTGGCTGACTCGTCTTCTCCGGGACCTTTGGTGGTTGATCCATTTTTGATACCAGCTCTTTTCTCCTAACAGTATTAAAATTGAAGCAAGAGAATAAAGAGAGTTGAAAGTGTGTTGATTACAAAGATTATGAATAGAACCAGTTCCTACAGAGAAATTCCAAAAGCGTCCGTGGGTGGGTGACACCGGCATGGTATATCTACTGTATCAAGGGGATTGAGTAGCCGTCACCATGCATGAGACTATCATGCATGCCAATGGAGTGATCAGACGGGCTACGAGCTCTAGTGGCGGATCGTGAGAAACTTCCCTCATAGAGCCCAACGCATAAAATCATCTGTTTCTTTCATCCCATAGCGATGTGCCATTCCTTGTAGAAGAGAGCAGGGGGGCTCAACGGCCATGACTATTGGGTAAGTCGAGACCCAAAACGATACCGTCTTAGCTTTTTGCCCAATCCGCAGTGCTCTGTACAATAGTCGACTTGGTTGCAAGTTCAGATTCATGCGTGCGCGCGTGCACGATAACTGAGGTCGTGAAGCTCGTGCGGTGATGTTGAAACGGGTCATGAATCGACAGCTGTCTCGTTTGGTTTCATACCCTGTATTGCCATACCTATCTCCAGTTTCTGCTGGGTGATCAATCGGGTTGATGTATTGCTTGATTGATTGATTATTTGAGGGCATGAAGAGATCTCCTGATCCGGACGCCGTTTTGGAAGCCTTCCTTACATCTAGCTGACTATCAACCTACAGCAGAGGCAAGCTAGCGGGTTGATCTGGCTGATCCCATGCTTGCGTAAAGGCGAAGGTTTTGACCGATTCCATATTGGCAGCAAAGTCGTCTTCAATGCAGAAACAGCCATGCGGCTGGCATGCTTTGGGCGAGAGGCGGCGGTGAAGGTTGTTGGAGGTGAGGTTGACATTGAATTGAGATTGAGGTTACCCTTCTTCCTTCCTTGGCGTTGGTCGAGCTTTTTGGATGGAGATCAGCTGACGTCGCCTAAAGTTCTCTCTTCCTCTACTTCGTAGGGTAAGTCACAACAGGCTCTTCGCTTCCGCTACTAACCAGTCCTCTCGCATATCTGCTTCTAGATGTCAGTAGCCATCATTGAAGCTTCAGCTGACGCATCATTCTGCTCAGGACAAGTAACAGAAAGTTTCTATTCCTTTTATGTACGAGGACTCGAGTATGCACAGAACAAGCATTTCGCCGACGGGCCTAAGCAGGTACGAAAGTACCTGGCTACAAGCGAGTTGGCCGTCAACTACTCTCAACAATTCTCCGCCATGTTCACAAGTCACAACACAGGTAAACCGCATTAGCTACTTCGTGCGCAGACAAGTTTACTTCTCTTGTTTAACTTCCACTACTCCACAGCTAAAGATGACGACATCCACTTACCGCCGGTCGACGACGTCGAGGAACGGTGGTGATCCACTAGATCGCCTACTACGGGGCCGGTCATTATTCCCAGTGGGGATACTTGATCCGCAGCCACGATATTTTTCTTTTCACTTCCCCGCCTTTTCGTAGGTGTCGTGCTTCCATCTCTATTCCCACAACGCTCAATCCATCTCCCGTGTCATACTCAAAGCGATTTGCGAACAACATATATATACGATAGCCGTGGCGAATGCGCCCAGAGTGTTACAATGATGCAGAGGACACCTGCCTAAACCACCATAGCGACGGCGTTGCCAGAGATGCAATTGCCACAAAGCCAAAATCAGGAGCAGAAGCAGAAAATACTCAAATTCATCAACCCCACGATGGAATAGGGAAGACCACAACAGGGGCTTTACCACCTCAAGATTCGCCAGTTCATCTCACCTTGTCTCGTGCTCATACCGATGCGGAGAAAGGCATTCGCACATCAGCGAGCAATGGCCAAGATGACGATAGCATCGCTGATGCTGAGCGAGACGAGAAAGATGATTTTCCTGAAGGTGGTCTGAGAGCTTGGTCGGTTGTCGTAGGCGCCTTCTGTGGCTCCTTCGCCGTCTTCGGAATCATCAACAGTACAGCTATCTTTCAGGAGTACTTCACCCATCACCAATTGAGCGCGTACACACCAAGTCAAATTGGATGGATCTTCGGATTCGCTCTCTTCTTGACGTTTTTCTGTGGCGCACCTATTGGACCGATTTTCGATGCATATGGACCCAGGCTTCTGATAGCATGTGGGAGTGTGCTGTTGATTTTGAGTATTATGCTTTTGGGGCTTTGCACTCGTATGTTACCTTCTTTGTTTTACAATGAAAGGGTTTAGATACTGACTAAAGAATAGAATATTGGCACTTCATGCTTGTCTACAGCGTCCTGAACGGCTTCGGAGGCTGTCTCATCAACACCCCCTGCATCGCCTCAATGGGCCACTTCTTCCTCCGCAAGCGTGGCAACGCAACCGGAATAGCAATGACCTCGGGGTCAATAGGCGGCATCATCTTCCCCTTGATGCTCCAGCGACTCTTCCCCATGGTGGGTTTCGCATGGGCAACGCGTATCCTCGGCTTCATCCTAGTATTCCTGCTCATCATCGCCAACCTCCTGGTACGAAGCCGTCTGCCAAAGAAGAAGATCACGACTTTCAAGACGGTCCTTCCTGATCTTCGCGTGTTCAAGGACAAGGCTTTTGCCTTTCTCGCCCTCGGTATCTTTCTTCTGGAATGGGGCATTTTCGTCCCGCTGACGTATATCACTTCATACGTGGTATCGCATGGCCACAGCTCTGCATTCGGCTTTCAGATCCTGGCAATCATGAATGGTGGCTCATTCTTTGGTCGCTTCTTCGCTGGTCTTGTAGCCGACATGATCGGAAGGATGAACACCCTAATCCTCAGCATCTGCCTCTGCTTCATCACTTGTTTCGGACTCTGGCTTCCAGCAGGCGACTCACTGCCCATGATCATCGTCTTCTCAGTCTGCTTTGGTTTTGTCAGTGGCAGTAATCTTAGCTTAACGCCTGTCTGCGTAGGGCAGATGTGCAAGACGGAGCATTATGGGCAGTACTTTGCCACGTGCTGGATGTTTGTTGCTTTCGGGTAGGCTCCCCCTTCTTTGTATTGCGAGATCCTCTTGCTAACGGGGTTTAGTACCTTGACTGGACTTCCAATCGCGGGACAGCTCCTTGCTGTTAATGGTGGCAATTATGCCGGTGTTATTATCTTCGCGGGCATCTCTTACATTGCAGCTGCAATCTGCCTGGTCGCTGCTCGAGTTTTGACTGTTGGATGGAAGCTCAACGTCGTTTACTAAAGCCGAAGTGTGTTAACTCGCAAGAGACTTGCGACCACTGATCACACAGATCTACTCGCCAATTGTTGCGAGCGAAACAGAGTGGCATAAAAAGCATTGGCGCCGAAGTCGAGAAACCAGCTGAAATTTCCATTATTGAACACAGTGCTTCATTTCGTTCTTCTTTTACAAGGCGTGCCGACTTGCGCTTTGAGGAGGTCATTTGACAACATATTAGTTGTCGATGATTCATGAGTTTGTTCCTACTCATTTTTTTCTTCACGAAACAGATAACAGGTATATTAACCTCAGTAGCATAGTATTAAAAATAAAAATAAATCCTGTTCAAATATGAATCCCAGGTATACATGTATATCTCCTGTGGGAATCCGCTATCGACGAACAAACTCTTGAGAACGTGCAAATGACCATGCATAGTACCTACCTCAGAATTATCCACATCACCAATTGCAATAGTAAAAGGACAAGCAGTTGTGTACAATGAACTCGACCATACTTTCCACTACCTTTAGCAGTAACTTACTACGACAACAAATCAAAATCATGATCGTGCCCTCCCTTTAAGTAATCATAACCATCCGAAACCCACTCAACACACGGCACCAAATTCCCCCATTCAATCTTATCTTTCACGCTCTCCGGCAACAAAATGGTTTGCTTAGTTCGATACCACTGCGGAAAATGGATCGTCACAAGCATCACCCTCGGTTCCTCTGTCTTATTGGGCATCCCCGCATGCCACAGTCTCAAATCCCTTAGGATCAAAGCCCCCTTCGGTAGACTCGGTTGAATCGGCGGGCTTACCTTCCTTCGCTCCTCTAAAACCTTGATTGGAACGATAGAACCGGTCGTTTTCGAGTATTGATGTGCTGGAATTAGGTGCGAACCTAGCCACATCTCTGTGCTTCCATTCGAAGGCGAGACGTCAACAAGGTTGATATTAACGCAGATGCCGAACGGCATGCGCGGGAATTCGAAATGCACATCCACATGCACCGGTTGTCTCTTCTCCGCCTTGAACGCAGTATTGCTCGACTGAAACCGCAGCATGGGTTTAGGGCCCAGCATACACTCCGTCACAGCGACGGCGAAGGGATTCGCGATGATGTCGTCGAAGATGTAGTCTTTGTCAACAACGGCATCTTGCTGGATGTTTCCTGTGCCTAGCCCGAAGTTGTGATGTGTGGCTTCTTGCGCGTACAGAGTTTTGGCTTCGGGTACCATGCGCGCATTGAGGCGATCGAGGTGTGCGGTGTCGATTGCATTTGCGAGCACGACCACGCCGTCGCGGTGGAGGGCTTCGAGGGCGTGTTGCAGTGTGTGGGACGTGAGTGTCTTCGAGGACAGCTCTTCGGGGGAGAGCGTGATGGAGGTTACCTCTACAGCAGGTACATTGGTCGCTGCTGACGGCATTGTATTTATCTTCGCTTTGATTGTTCGTGGGTAAGTGTTGCTCGAATGAATTCGAAGGGCGCTGTTCCGATCATGGTGGAATTCGTCGTCGCTGGCTGTTGAAGACTATATATAACCATGCTACGACTCAACCGCCCAATCCAACTCCCACGCTGCAACCGGACCCTCGACGACACATAGCTATCAGCAATGAGAAGGACTTGCAGGTAAGGTGTAGAGTCAAGATAGCAATTGAAAGATGGGGGACTTAGAGGAAGCTAACTAATACTTACCTGTTCGTAGGCATTGCTGTGTACATTGAGTTTGCAACCACTGTGTATAGTACAGTATTCTTGACTTCGTCTATGACGGAAGACCACACTTGCTTAGAGTTAAATATATGTATTATATTACTGTATACAGTCGCTGTAATAGTGTCGTGACATTTTTCTACTTGTATGCCTGAGGGAACCGAAGGATCTTGGCCTTTGAAGGGCAAGGGTCTAGGCGTGATTACATAAGTTCACGTGGACTTCTGATCCCCTCTCTACTTTTGGCGCACATCGTTCACAGGATGCAGGTCTGAATCAGATCTGAATCAGATCTGAATCTGAATCGACTAAGAATCGACTTATAATTGACTTACAACTGACTTATAACCACTAAACTACCTAGCTTATGTTGGTCTCGCTTAGGCCCCTCCTAATGCACGCTCGTTTTTATAATAAGCTAATAGATAGTAATGTTTAGTAGTTTAACAAGTTCTTAGGACTTAATACCGTTTAAATATATGTCTAGATTACTAATAGTAAACACCGCAAATAGGCAATAATTACATCTGTAACACCTAAGCAAGCCGTCTAAAACCTTAGGAATCTTTCTTCGCTACTACTATATATGACCCGTACCTGAAAGTAAATAATAAAACCTAGCTAAAGTAAAAGCTCACGCTCTATGTCGGCTAAACGCGACCACCGGATATCTATAGTATTTCATCTGATATTAGACAGTATAGCGCTAGGATAAAGCTCTATCTCCTATCTCCCTTTTAGCCTATTTTATTTCCTCAGTGTAGCTTTCCAGTGGTAAGTTTTGTTCAAGCGCTAGCCTATCTCTGTGCTAGTTTTCTAACCGGTAATACATCGTCATGAACAGTGTAAGGATAAATGATATAGATGTTACGCCAAGTAAGATTACGTGTCCTATAATAAACCTACATTATAAATAAGACAAAAGTTAAACAAGTGTAGAGGGGAAGTACCTCGGCGAGTCCTTAGACAGGTATACAAAGGAGGAAATACATCCCCCAATGTTACTAAAGTTAACTTACATAGTAATACTAACGCCACGCTTCATACTACCGCTAATATTGTTGCTATTCCAGGCAAGCGTAAGAGGAACGAGAGAATAAATGCCTATGAACAGTTAGAAATGAACTTTCTACTTGATCCGTACAGAATGGCTCTCAGGATCACTCGATTAGAAAGAACCTTAGGGACGCTTGGCTATAAGCTGGTTACTTCAGCTTAGCGACTCAAAATTAAGGATACGTGTGCAGGCAGAAGAGAAAGAGAGATCAGCCAAGAAATCAATTGTTTCGTACCAGCAGCGGCAAAGAAGGTCCCAGCATATTGAATGTGACGTTTCGTGGAGGCAATTAGCAGGGAGAATCCTAGAATGGCACAGAGCTGCATCGCAAGGAGGAAGACTCCTCGTTGTCTAGCTTTATCGGCTAGGTAGCTCACTGCGATCGTGAACATGCAACCACAAAAATATGGCGGAACCGTCATAAGTTGAGCCGTGTTGTTGGAATAGCCGAGTTTCGAGACAATGGTCGGCAGGAACAAAGATATTGAGTAAAGTGGAGTGAATATACCAATTGCGATAAACATGTGGACATATATCTTCCAGTCTTTTAAAGCTTGGAACAGGTATTTGAGGTCAAAATCGGTAGCAAGAGAATTGTTATCCGCAGCCAACCTCGTCTCGACTTCATTATTTTCTGTCGGGGTAAGAAACTTTGCACTGTGGGAAAATTAGTTGTGGTGCTGTCTACAAGAGCATGAGTACGTACGTAGATGGATAGTCGCTTATGGCCCAGTATGCGGTGCAAGCGACAAGAAGAGTCAGTGCTCCTTCGAGGATAAATATCCATGACAAGGCTGGTTTCCCTCCCAGACCATCCATCTCAGAGATACCTCGTGCAAGTAAACCACCAAAGGCACCAGCAAGCGTTGCCGCGGAGAAGAACAAGGCCATCCGGAAGCCACATTCGTGTCTGCGATACCAATTGTTGATGTAATAGTTGACTCCGGGGAACAGTCCACCTTCAGCAATACCAAGAAAAACTCGACAAGCCATCAGACCACGAAAACTTGTCACCAATCCCATGCAGATCATAACAATAGCCCAAGAGACCATGATAAATGTCAACCAAATGCTTGGCCGGACGCGCTTCATCATCATGTTACTGGGTATTTCGATTGCGACATAGAAATGGAAAAAGATTGCGAGTGAGATGTTGTAATCCAATCCTTTCATACCAAGATCTTTCTCCAAGTTTACTAAGCGTGCATTGCCGACATTAGAGCGATCGAGGAAGCAGAGACTACCTATGGATGTCAGTTTTGAGGCAGAGGATAGATATGGAAAACAAACATACAGATAGATCAAAGTAAGGAACGGGACAAGATGGATGTCCAATTTTCGGATTTGTTGCTTAGTAGCAGCATTGTCAAATGTCGAATAGCGAGGAGAGTCGACAGCGTGTGATAAAGTTGAGCCCAGATTCTCCTCGGAGCTCGAGGTTCTACCCATCTTCACACTGGTCAGAACTTTGGCTAAAGACTTCTCTGGAGAAGAAGGGGGCGTGAATATGGCAAAGTTGCTAGGTTGTTGGGATATTGAGATTGTGCGTTATCTTCAGCTTTGGTCGTGTATGGGGTTTTGCCGTAGACGGTTGGTTGTTTGGTATGATCGGATGAAATGTGAACTCGAGAGATTCCCCTCGGCGCTGTGTAGATGAAGAAGACGCAGAAAGCGTTTGGATGATAGGTACCAGAGGAGAAAGTGTCGTTCTAGATAGCAGGCAAGGCTTCCTTCACTTTGGGAAGTAAGGAATCTCAAGCGTCGAATATGCAACTTAAAACCAGCCAGAACACAGCCAGTGTCGGCATTCAATTGACATTCCAGACAGTACCTACTGTAAGATGCTTTTGCTCTGGTTTTGGGCTGCAAAGCACTAGACTTGCTTGCATTACGTGAAATGGAATTGGAGACTGGACGTGTGCTACGAAAAGAAGCGCTATCACATTGTTGTTGGCAACTCTGATGATAGCTCGAAGGAATCAAACTGTGTGCTTTCAAGATTACACCAATACATACCGATTTTCAACAGCATTAGTTGCGCGAGGTATCAGAGACCTAGGTCACCTGTAGAGAGCCCTTGGAGGTTGGATTTAGGATCTAGATTCAATCTCATGTCACCTTCAGATTAACAGGATCAACAGCCCAGGATCGTACCTAGAGTCCTCCCGACTGCAGGAAAGAAGTGTTCACTATATACACCTTCAGCCACGAGGTAAGATTTGGTAAGGTTTGGTAAGGTTCGCAACATGGGATGGGAGACTGGGCAAGACTGCAACTACCCGTGTAGCTAAGGTCCTGTATTACACCGCCAGATGGTAACAACCGTGGCTAGATATTAGGGGATATACGAGTCAATACTCTGATTTGGGCAAGCTGAAGAATTTCGATCGACACTGTGCGTGGTTATGGCCACGGTCTTCTGGGAAAGAAGCATTCTTATCTCTTGGAGATATGTCATTCCGAATTAGACTGGGTGCTGGAGTGCCATACTTCCCAGAACCAAGATATCAAAAGGATATCGAGTAGTGTGGTTAGGTAGGTCAAGGGTCTCACGTCAAATTGGAGTGACCAGCGCCCCCATGCAGCCATGCCTTTCAGCTCCCATTCTTCTTCTGACGCCCGTTCCCGTTCCCATCGTGGATTGCCGATCGTGCTGTAGAGTCGTCTCATTCGAGGTCTTCATGGGGCGCTGAGAGATTCATATATTGTATATCATCGTATCTCATGCGAAAACATTTCAAGAACAGACTTGGGGATGTTAACGTCGCTGAGACCAAGTAAGATCATGGCATAAAAGTCATGATCGATTGAGGATGACAAGAGTCCTGTACTCAGGATACAGAGGCACGATGGTGTGCATCGCTTGTATGTAGTCTAGAACTGGATAAAATTATCACCACCGGTCCGGGTTAATCCGGCACGAGATAGTTCTACAATGTCCTTCGTCGCGTCCACCACATCCACATCGCGTCAAAATTCAACACCAGCACCTGCTCGCCACTGCAACAACAATGGCGTTGCCCCTACCCCCAGGCCTCACTCCCATGGAGGTAGCCTTCCTCTGTGAGATGGAACTGGTCACCGTCGTACCGCGACAGCGACTCGAAAGCCTCGATTTACTAGGAGTGAGTTCCTGACCCCACCAGTACGTGCACGACGTCCATGAGAAGACCAGATCCAGCCTGCTCGCTCAATTGCTCATTCATAGCTCGCATTGTTCTAGGGCCCAACACCAATTCTCAAGCCACCACAACGCGCGCCTCTCCCGCTTTGGCTTGCTCTCCTCCTGAAGCGCCAGCGTCGAGCCAACATCCTTCCACCCCCTTGGCTGCATCCTACGTCTCTCGAAAGCGTCCTCAACTACGAAACGAATAAGTCTCCTCTCGCCTTTTCCCCTCCGCCACCGCATCCTCACCCCATAACATCACGACCATCTCACACCGATACAATTACAGCACCCTTCCTTCCCTCCAATACAGCAGATGCTCCCCCAGACTATCTCCCCTACCACTGGCTTGAACTTGGGGAAATCCTGCTTGAAGCATGCCCAGATGACATATCGGATCCTGGGCGAGTGCGGACGCTATTGAGAGATCTGAGGGAAGTCAGGATGGCGAAGATGAGGGCCAGTACGAAGGAGTTTGATGTTGAAGGAGGCGGGCAGAATAGTTTGCGAGGTGTAGGCGCTATGGAGGTTGCCGAGGGACGACAATTTATTGTTGGGGTTATGGATGGTTTGAGGAAACTCGGGGCTTCCAGAGAGCAGCAGAGAAGGGAAAGAGAGGAAGCTGGTGGCGATGTAGGTGAGGGGAGCGATGACGATATGGGGTTGTGATTTCATGGCGATTGGGCATGAACGGAGTTATTTGAAATGAGGGAGGGTTCTGGCGTTTTGGAGGGCATGTGTTGGGCAGATACCAGGTCATGGAAAGATTGTCTGAGAGGCCCAATCTTCTCGTGTCCTACGCGTCAAGGTCGATGGTCTCCAAGTGACAGGAAAAGGTTGTCCATCGCACACATCTATCGTTGTCAGCAAGAGCTGCCAGTGGCGAATGTAGGCGCTGGCATAGTCTCAACTGTTCATGAAGTGGTATAGTGGGCAGGTATCATGGGATATGAGACGGAATCGCCGGATTATTCGGTTGGTTTGGGTAACTCGGAAGAGATACTGTGGTAACTCTCAACAACAGCAACGAGCTAATGCTTACGTCACCGGTATCTATGAAGCACGTATCCATTATTCGACGCGATTTGCCTTGGCGACGTCTCCCAGCCCAATTCTCGCGATAACTTGAAAGCCATGGCAATAATCCTCCTTACAGTAGCAGGCCATCTACTTTACTGGAGGCCTTCCTTGAGGCATCAAAGGCAATATGCCGTTGCCGAAGATGGACGGGACTTCTTTTCGGCGCATCTACTTGTCCGACAATCTCCATCGCATATCTACTGTACGAAGACGGGGCCTTTTTAAACGTCGGAAGAAAGGCTCGCCAAGTGCATGGCCCGCCCTGACAGTTCTACTCCACCACTCTATTCACCACGGGCCGCAGAGAGACAAGCGATTAAATACAGTATGCGACCGGGGAAAATGGACAGTGCCAAGTGGCCGACTAGGTTTACTGTAGTATGTTAGGGTCCATGTTGTGCCCATGTTGTGCACAGTTTATCCCAATTTAGGTCCACCACCAACACCAACGTGGCCAAGGAATCAAGGATGCCTTTCCCTGCATTGATGGCAGCTCAAGCGACGGACAAAGCCAGGAACGGTGCATCCGAGAATTTGTAGATATGCAATATTTCAATCTTCCCTGTGAAAGCTTATGCCGGTAGCGGCGTGAGAAGGGTGTGCAAGAGAACGGATCAAGTGAGCCATCAGGACGGAGGAGATGTCCGCATTGATTACGTACCAGGTACACACCTACGCTGCCTGCCACATAACAACGCGCCAATCTTTTTACCCACAATTGCGGCCCGTAATAGCACCTTGTTGTGGTGGTGGGAAAGTATAGCGACCCAGCACAGACCAAGGCCTACACACGTTCATGGTGTTCATTTCAAGACGTTTTCGATCTTTGCCATGAGCTTATTCGCTTAATTGGACGTCCTCCCTACTCGTTTTGCGATTCACTATGAGAGTGCTATTGACTGTTCGCCCCCCGTTGGTACCCCCTTGTTACTTGGAATTGGTCTTTAAATCAAAGTGGAATCAAGGCCTTCCTACACCGATTCTATTATTTGATCGTCAAAGCGTTACTTGAGCAAGATCCCATTCAGCAAAACCGGTGAAAATAATACGGCCCTTTTCAAATCCACACTGGAAGGTTCCCAGACTTGGTCCGTTTACTCCGCAGCTTCTGCACTGCAATCCTGAGCTTACGCAAGTGCCGTTTAGATAACGAACTGACCTACTATTTCGATAAGCTGTCCTGGGCTATACCGGGCATGGTAAGCATCGGGGTTTAGGGTTTCACGCCCTGGAAGCGTTAGCTTTACGCCCTAGAAGCTTTAGCTTTGGGGGTTTTCCATATGCATATCCCCTCGCTTGTTTGCTCGCAAAATCTTGAGCTAGAAAGGGCTGTTTTTGTCGCCTCTAATGTAAAATTTGACTCCTTTACGTCGCTACTTGTGCAAGATAATCTGCTAAATTATTTCATTGCAAAGCTATTTTCCTTGCACTTATGTGTAAAGTAGTCTACAACTTTAAGCCGGTGCTTCATCCTTGCAAGTTATTCGTAGTCGAATAGTCGACTGTACGAAAGGTACCTACTATACTAACGAGGGAATACCTACCACATTTTCTGCCAACAACGTAAAACCGGTAACTTTGTCTAAGGGATTTAGAGTGTATTAGAGATTCAACGTGCAGGTGCTCGCGCTAGAACACCTCCTGCATCAAACCGCAAATGAACCGCAGGAGAAGCATAACAAACTATCAAGGTTGGCATTAAAGTTCACCCTTTTGCTTAACACAAATAAGCAGCGGGTAAGCATAACTCTCTAACTCTGATAGACACGTGCATCTTAAGAAGGCTAAATTTAAATCAAGACATGTCAAAGAATCTCAAGGCATTCTTGGAAAGTTTATTCCCAAGGCTTACTTGGAATATCCATGAAATCCCTCACGCCTAGATAATCTCCAAGCCCTGTACAAAACCGTGCCATTAGTTTCACGGTAGAAACGCAAATGTTGTTTGGACCGCACGTTGTTTCCCTGGCCAAGAACATCATCCCAACCTTCTTGTCAGCATCACCAGGAACAGCTGCAGGGTCAATTTGGCACATACTGATATCACCATGCATATTGGCATCAAAGTCCACCCACGTGCTACACCACGAATCAGTAGCTCAGAATCAACTCTCTCGGGTCTTCTTGGGTTTGAAAAGGGTCTAATGCAGGTGGTGTCAAGGACTTTTAGGAACTTTGTTTGCGGATCATCACTTTTAGGTACCTAATAACTCCCTTCACACTGGGTTTGCCGAGTAGTTCAACTGTATACCAAGAAAACGAGGGAGATTCTGTGGGAAGAATGGATACTTGAGGATATATGGAGCAAAGAGAAAGGGCGAACTATAGCGCCGAGATACTGGGCCAACTCGGCGGACTTCTGTATAAGAACCAGCTTCCATCACCTCAGTTGCTTTTCTGATCACTCAGTTCATCAACAGTTACTCCCTCAAGCCTTTGTTATCCTGACTCCTCCACTCGTTCTCTCGGCACATCTTTAGCATGACTTCCAAATCACTCCTCCTCGGGGCGACTGTCTTATTCGGTCATGCTCTTGCTGGCCTTCCCTACGAAAGTGTCGACATTAAGAGCAGCCTCGTCTATAACCCAGCAGATGTTTCCAACAAAACCTACGACTATATCATCGCCGGTGGTGGACTCACTGGTCTCACTGCGGCTGCACGCCTCACTGAGAATGCCAACATCTCGGTCCTTGTGATTGAAAGTGGTTTCTACGAATCCGACCGTGGAGACATCATCTCAGACGTCAACTCCTATGGCCAAATCTTTGGCAGCACTGTCGATTGGGCCCTCGAGACAACTCTGACCCTCAACAACAAAACCGCCATTATTCGCTCCGGTCATGGTCTCGGAGGCTCTACTCTCATCAATGGTGCTTCTTGGACCCGTCCTCACAAGGCGCAAATTGACTCTTGGGAAACTGTCTTTGGAAACAAGGGTTGGAACTGGGATAACCTTACCACCTACATGACGATGGCTGAGAAAGCTCGCTACCCTACTCAAGCCCAGATTGATGCCGGTCACTTCTTTGACCCTGCCTGCCATGGCTTTAACGGCACCGTCAATTCTGGTCCGCGTGACACCGGAGAGACTTGGTCACCAATCATGAAGGCACTCATCAGCACTGTCAAGGCACTTGGAAGTCCTACACAGCTCGACTTTAACTGCGGCAAACCCCTGGGTGTTTCCATGATCCCGAACTCAGTCAGTGAGGATCAGATCCGTTCAGACGCAGCACGAGAGTGGTTCCTCCCAAACTATCAACGGCCCAATCTCCACGTCCTCGTCGGCCAACTTGTTGGCAAAGTTCTCATGGATCAAACTGGTCCCATCCCAAAGGCAACCGGTGTCCAATTCGGCACACACAACGATATCAATTACGAGGCCTACGCAAACCAAGAGGTCCTCCTTGCGGCCGGTTCCGCCGTCTCTCCTCTCATCCTCGAGTACTCTGGTATTGGTCTCAAGAACATCCTCGACACTGCCGGCGTCAGGCAAATTGTTGACCTCCCAGTTGGCCTGAACCTACAAGATCAGACTACCACCACCGTTCATTCCGGGGCTACTTCCGCAGCTGCAGGCCAAGGCCAGGCCGTTTACTTTGCAACCTTCAACGAAACATTTGGCTCATACGCAGCCGAAGCACACGAACTCCTCAACACCAAGCTCGACCAATGGGCCGAAGAAGCTGTTTCCCGCGGCGGACACAACAATGCTACAGCACTGAAGATCCAATACGAAAACTCCCGTGACTGGCTCGTCAACAACGATGTCGCTTTCTCTGAGCTCTTCTTAGATACCAACGGTCGCATCAACTTCGATCTATGGGATTTAATTCCATTTACTCGGGGCTCGATTCACATTCTCTCCAGCGACCCATACCTCAAAAGTGCGAACAACAATCCCCAATACTTCATGAACGAGCTCGACGTCCTCGGCCAAGCTGCTGCCACCAAGCTCGCTCGTGAGATTTCCAACAAGGGAGACATGGCAACCTACTTTACTGAGGAGATTCTCCCCGGTACCGAAGGTCTCGTTTATAATGCCACGCTCGATCAGTGGGTTGATTACGTCAAGGATAATTTCCGTCCCAATTACCATGGTGTTGGCACTTGTTCTATGATGTCTGAGGAGCTTGGAGGTGTTCTTGATCCTCAGGCTCGCGTTTATGGTGTTGATCGTCTTCGGGTCATTGATGGGTCGGCGCCTCCTACTCAGCTTTCTTCGCATGTTATGACTGTCTTTTATGGCATGGCTGAGAAGCTCTCTGCTGATATTATGGTCGATTACTACGCGAGACAGTAGGCGGTCTGGTTTATTCTTGGTGTCATAATGATGTTGGAGCCTTGGATCATCACGACTGTTTACTTTTCTCCTTTTAACTACCTTGGTGGTGATTATTTAGGATTTCCGGTTACGATCTAGATGCCTTTTCCTTTGTCCTTTTTCTTCTTCACTTCTCACTGCGTCCTTCCCCTACTGATTTCAAATCTGTACGGGGAGTGATGATTTTAAAGTTACTCGGTTACGAGCTTCATGGACTGGGATGGAGCAGGTATGATGGATTTGTGGTTGGGAAAGCTCTTCTTTGTTTGTCGGTGCGGGGACGCAGTTTACTTACTTGCTATACATAGTTTATATACTATTGACTAAGTACATGGAAGGAAGCTGTAGATATAGAGATATGCCATAGACTATTGTAGTGTATAGAGGAATTGACAAAAGACATATACATACTATACTTTGTGCGAAAACAAACAGACTTTCCAAATTGGAATGCTCGCCATGGAATGCTTAATTTTAATCATTGCGAAACCCGCCCTGGCTGTAAAAGCTTATTTTGACAGCTTTTCCCGGCGTCTAAGTTTGTTATGACAGCACAATGGCTGCCATCTCCCGATGTTGCACGGAGATCTTGGTATTGCCTTTCCGATTCAGGGTCCACTTGCAGGAACAGCGAGGTCTACATTAGAATTTCGATTAAGAGTTCGGAAAATAAAGATTGCTTTGGCGATTAGATTAAAGGATCGTGCGTTGTTCTTGGAGAAAGCTAGGTGTTGATTCATATGTACTGCACAGTACTACGGTTCTTTACAGAATCCGAAGTAGTGGCCTGAGCAACTAGACTATCAAATCTGGTATGTTACGTTCTATTCTATACGAACGACCACCCCCCCTTTCGCTTCGAAAGTTAGCCGAACACTTAGAGTCATGTGTGACTGGTCCTACAACAGACTATATAACCTTAGGTTGAAATGTACTCTGCCACTGAATCTATTTCATTTTCACAAGAGCTTCAAGCAACGGCGACACACTAAAAGTAACCCTCAAAAATGCCTCGTCACGTGGCGCTGTCCTACGGCCGTAGTCGCTTTTCGCTTTCGCTTCTGCTTCTGCTTCTGCTCAAATCATGTCTTCCGACCGACATATCTTTCGTACATCAGACACCATATCCTCGAACTTTGTACGAGGCGACCGGGAAAGATTGTTACACACGTATGGGAATCTTTCAACGAAGGGCCCATGTGCTTCGTGTTCAAGTTTGCCCGAGCCCGGTTTGACGTTGTGACGTATCAAAGTCGACTCATCACTCACGCGATTGCATTTCGTCCTATATGAAGGCCCCAGGGTCCCGATGAATAAACCCTCAAGGTTCGCCATGCTGTGCCGATTTTACTCAGACTGAGATTAACACCTACTCTTTTTGAAAGAGAGGACTTCGTCCCTTCGAGCTTACATGGCCAATAATGCAGGGGACGAGGTGACACAGCAAGCCACAGCTGTGGCCGAGGTCATCTCTGACAACAAATCTATGTCAAACTCGAATGTTGGACCGGTTCTACCTAGATGGCGTCTCATAGTCCTCAGTATCAGCATGTCCTTTGGTCTATTTCTCTCGCTCCTGGACACATCCATCGTCGCAACAGCTCTGTATACCATTGGAGTGGATTTCGGTGCCTTGAGCATTGTTAATTGGGTTGCCCTCGCCTATACAGTATGCCAACCGCATTCATTACTGAGTTCAAGCTGACCTCCAAAGCTCTCTTACCTCGGTTGCGTGGTTATATTCGCTAGGGTTGGAGATATCATTGGTCGGAGAAATGCATATATCGGAGCGTTCCTCATCTTCTTCGCCTTTTCGCTTGGCTGTGGTTTTGCCAAGACCCTAAACCAACTTATCGCTTTTAGGGCACTGCAAGGGATAGGAGGATCTGGCCTCTACTCACTCACCATGGTTATCTTTCCTGAGATTACACCCGTTGAGAATAGCAAGTATCTCGGCGGCATTATCGGGGCTGTTGTTGCTATTTCTGGTATTCTTGGTCCCTTGTTGGGTGGTGCAATTACTCACTCTACCACTTGGAGATGGGTGTTTTGGATCAAGTGTGTATCTCTGCTTGTCCCGATTTCCTACGCTCTCTAATTCGTCTAGCGCTCCCATCGGTATTATACCTTTGATTGCATTTTGCATTGCCTGGCCCAAGCCAAACCAGATGCGACACCTTCAACGTCGACCACTCCGAGATCTTGACGTTGTCAGTTGCTTGCTACTCATTGCAGCTTCGGTTCTTGTCGTATTCTCTCTGCAGGAAGGCGGGATTCATACCAATGCTTGGAACACAGCTTTATTCATCGCGCCAATGGTCATCGGTTGTGTATGCTGGATTCTACTGTTTTCATGGGAATTCATAGTCGACCGATTTTGGAGCAGGCTGATGACCATGTTTCCAGTCCGGCTATTGAGAAATAGAGTTTATCTTTCAGCGGCTATATCAACGCTGTTGACGGGTTATTCGTACCTCCTCGTTATATACAGCCTTCCGCTTCGATTTCAAGTGGTCAATGCCAAGAGTCCTTTGGATGCCGGCGTTGGACTACTTCCCATGCTAGGATCAGCAGCTGTTGGGAGCGTAATTGGCGGTGCTTTGTCAAGCACGAAGAATAGGACATTCCATGGTCTATTCGCTGGATCGTGTTTAATGGTAATTGGCACAGGTCTCCTCTCAACGCTGGACAACACCACTGCCGTCCAGCCAAAAACGTATGGGTTTCTTGTATTCGTGGGTCTTGGTTTTGGCTTGACTGTATCGACTGCGAGCATTTTATCGGCATTAGAGTGCCAATTACAAGATCATGCTGTCGCTCAAGGAATTGTAGCTCAGTTTCGGATCTTGGGTGGAAGTATCGGGATTGCGGCGTCAACAGCTATCCTCGGCAGCACAGAAAGAGAGCAGCTTTCCGGTCTTGTCAGTGATTCTCAACTCGCTTCTTTACAGGATTCTGCAAAGACGCTTTCTCTGGTACAGCTACATGCTGTGCGGCAAGCGTACTCTGATGCATTTAGTAAGGACATGACAGTCAGCGCTATCATAGCTGGTATTTGTGTTTTGGCTACGCTTGGTACTTTTCAGAGGAATCCTTTGGACATTGCGGAGAAGAGGAAACACCAGGTTATGGATGAGATGAAAAGGGCCCGAGGAAAGAACAAAGTAATACCGGTGACGGAGACATTGGAGAAAGATGCAGAGGCACAAAGTACGTCGCCGGTATAGGCTGTTTAAATCTTTGAATTGGTCTCGTGAATGAAGCCGAGTCCGCAATCCAGAAATTAGCGAGTAGACGCATTGTTTTGTAAATGGCCGTTGAGTCACCTGAACTGCCTCAATACTCCCAGGACAGCCATCTTGATAAGGCCACTGCCAAAGCTAGCATCAAGGCAGAACGTCGACTGAGAGGAAGTGTCTTATTGATTGTTTTGAAAACATTATCAATCGCCGGCGTTTACTAACTATGACTCCACTGAGAGCCAGTAGCAATGGCCACAACTTTGCATGCATCTTGACCAAGTTGAATATGAAAAATATCAGACTTCCAAACTTGCCCGACGTATCTGATCTCAGATTCTGCTTATCTCAATCTTACGGCCGTTGAAAGAATGGTTACATGCGCTAGCGACCGCCTAAATATGCCTATGTAGACTGCGTCTCACCACGCTCCCACTCTTCATCTTCACTAACGATTCTACTTGCCACGATAGAAGCACACCTAGATTACCAGGGCCACCGGCGATGCTGACAGTATACCCCAGTGCGGGCAACTCTTATCGATGCCGATGACGATGAACTCCTCCGTCTCGTGGGCTTCAGCTCCGGTTCTCTCTATACCGGCGGTGCGAAGACCTAATAAATAATGCAACTCTGCTCCCGAAATTTCCTTCAAAGGATTAAGTTGAATTCCAGCCAACATTTGACACACCCAACGTAACCCAAAATGCCTTCCGTGACTCCGGCTGGACAGATTTTTCGCCCCAAGCATGAGGATGATTCACCCATATACCCAGAATACATGCGTTCGTCAAACTCACACCTACACTTACTTCCCACACTTCACTAACAAAAGCCCAGCGCACTACGACCCTCTCGAAAAAGTCAAGGACATTGGCTCATTCGAACACCACGACCCAGGCCACCGAGCAGATCCCAAGCTGCCAAACCTCCTTCAACCCACCACTCAACTACTCGACCTCTCACCCCACATCGGGACCGAAATTCGCGGTATTCAACTCTCACAACTTAGCGAAGCCGGTCTAGATGAGCTGGCTTTACTGGCTGCAAAGCGTGGATGTCTCGTGTTTCGCGATCAGGATTTCGGGAGTATTGGGTTTGAGAGGCAGAAGGAGATTGTGAGGCACTTTGGACCGTTGCATGTTCATGGGTGGGCTCCTCATCCCAAGGCTGGGAGTGATGAGCATATGATTATCTATGATCATAAAGAGTAAGTATTAGCCTAGTTCACTGTCATTGTTTCTGCTTCTCCTTACTAAACTGATGGCTTTTCAGTGATCTTCGTGTGCGGAAGTCTTGGGCAGGTAGAAGTCCAATTCAATGGCACACGGATCAGAGTCCCGAAGTCCAGCCACCAGGGACAACATTCATATGTATGCTGGAATCACCTTCAGCAGCTGGTGGTGACACACTTGTTAGCTCAAGCGTGCAGGCATACAAGAGTCTTTCTCCTCGTTTTAGGAAGCGGCTGGACGGATTGACGGCCATCCATTCGAACGGTGATGGTTTTGCGGCCGAGAAGAAACTAGGCGAGAAGGCTGTTTTAAGACGGGGTGTTCTTCAGGCTGAACATCCCATCGTGATTATCCATCCCGTCACGAAAGAAAAAGCCCTCTGTGAGCTTCATCCCTCCCCATCACCTACTATTCCTCTTTTACCTTACTGATTGCCAATTGAACGCCGTAGATGTCAATCCCGTCTACACCAAAAGAATCATAGGCTACGACCAAGAAGAATCCGATTGCATCCTGAAATTCCTATTCGATCATATTGCCAAGCGCGCGGATTTTCAGTGCCGTGTGAGATATGAGGCAGGTACTGTTCTAGTCTGGGATCAGAGAGTTACGAATCATTCGCAGACTCTGGATTATGCTGTAGGGGAGAGGAGACATGCTTTTCGGTTGACGCCGTTGGCTAATAGGCCTATTCCCGCTTTGGTTGAGGAGGATGAGGCGGGGTGTGAGGGGGAGGAGGCGAGGGTGTTGTTGGATCTTTGTTAGAGTTTTCGTAGGAATTAAAGGGGTTATGTTTAATCCTGTCGGGTTTTATTGCTCCTTTCGCTCAATTCTTTGTAGTGGTAGGGGATATAGCTCTTTTCACTTTACAGGTGAGTGTAAGTGGCGGAGCCACCTACCACTCCTGAGTCTTGCTCGCTTCTCTAGCATTGAGTTACTCGCTAAATAGGTGAAGCACGCAAGTTTAGACATGGATAGTACCAACGACTTACTAGACTCACCGCTTAACCTAAGTAACAAAGCTACCTAGTATTTGGCGCAGATATTCTCGTAATCGTACAGAAGTAGGATAAAGCGCATACGTAGTACCTGGTAGTCTTTTACAAGGTCTCCTCGATGTCGGAAGCGCTAATCGGTGTCGGAAGGCATGGTCAGTGTACAAAGAAGCCTTTACTAATATTTAGGCGGGGTCGGCAGGTAAGTATGCTTGAAGTGCATGGCATGGTTAAACTACTCCGCAAAGTGACGCGGCGGGCACGGTGCTTATACCCACATCCTCCACCTTCATATCATCCTCGCTGTCTTCTCCCCTGATAAGAATTTCTCCCTCTTAGTGCAGTAGATGGCGATTGAAGGTTGGAGGAGTGACTTGCCTCGACAACCACTTTCGTCTTTTGTCTTGACCAAGAGCAATTTGTTTCGTATCACTAATAGTCGGGGAAATGTTCCTACTACACGCAGCAATTAGGTTAATTAGGTTGCAGGGATAGTACCATACTCCGCAGCACATACGTAAAACGTATGCAAAGCACGTTCACTACGTTGATTTCCTAATGCGGAACTTGTCAAAGGAGCCGTTGCACCCTCTCTCTCCGCTATGGAGAACCTTTAGCTCGGATGCTGGGTCATCATAAACATCCGCATTCGAAGATCAAAAGGTCCGAATAGATGAACGTCTCCGAAATCGCGAGAATCTTTCCCTGACCAGAAGGTCTAACCAATCAGCATAAGCATAAGATAATTTCTGGATGCTAGACATTTGCGGGTACATATCCCGACCACACCTTTTTGGCAATGGCAAGAACTTAGTATTGTAATTGCGCGCTAAAAGATAACTTCACTTGCCATTATTCAAGGTTAGTCTATAAGTGGGGCTTAATAATTTTATGGAAATGGTGTTAGTACTGCATTTCCCTGTATTGGTAACAATCTCCTTTCGTCCGTTGGCCGAGTGGATGGTAATTGGTTATGTTAGAGAGTTGATACTTGGATTAATGACATTAAATGAAGTTTCATTAAGCTCTGAGATGGATATGAACTACAAGAGGCACTTCTAGTAAAGGACAATAATGTCAAGTACACACAGTCCAGTCTATTATCACAAAGTAAACAAGGCGAATTGTGTATTTACCTCTCGGTATATATATCAACTTCCACTGTAGTAACTGTTCACTGAGGAGCTTCTCGTCCGATCTTCGAGGTGAATATTGAGTCGACAGTCAAATGTCCCGTGACTTCAAAATGATGATGGGTATAATCTTGCTGCCACCTTAACCTTTACCCCCTTTATCTCTGTGGTGGAATATCGAACTCTGGTCAAAAAGTGGGCTCGCAGCGCTATTATCTCTTGACACTAAAAACTCGCCAATTCAAGTCTGAAGGCTTTAGTTGAATTATTTTAATATCTTTAAAGGCATGGAAGCATGTTCCTTTTGTCAGTTGCAGATACCAACCATCCGAGGTTTTGTGAGTCTAGTTTTATGGCCATTAGGCAGGAGGTTGGGAAGGCGATGGATTTTGGAAGTGAGGATGCCGAGTTTTATATGATAGATTTTAAGTATTGTTTTTGTTGAGCGAATGGGTAGAACCTTGCCATTTTACCGTTGTCTGGACTTGTATAAAGCTTCTACGTTCCAATAGAAGTTCCCAAATCAGCGATTTGATCCCCGTATTTCCTCTTCTCTGCCCACAAGGATACCACGAAAATCCGTGTCTTTCATAAGCCAGCTCTTTACAACACAAAAGGTACTCATGCCAGCATATAACAATGTAGAATATCATTTGTAATCGCAGGGTCTAGCTCCTCAATGGCATTAAGGCTCTCTCTAATCGTTCCAATTGTAGCAGCAGCATCAGCCGATCCACCTAATTTATGCCATAGACTCGTCCTTAACACGTTCGTGAAAATGACGGATGATATTGCGACTCCAAGTGCTGAAACAATGTATCGGAATATAAATATCGCCGAAGTTGCAATATTGTGTTCTGCTTTGGCATTATTGCAACAAAAGCCATGTTCTGAACTTCAGCTAGCTTAACTTCTACAAATTCGAATACTGGCGAGAGTATGTCACCTACATCTAAAGCATGCTGTTTCACAGGAACAACTCTTTTAAGAGCAAAAAAGTAGACTCCGAGAAATATTCCTACAAATAAATTCATTCATTTTAAGACATAGGCTTGCAGTCAAGCTGTTAGTTAAGGATTCTCCCTTGTGCGTCCCCGAATGTCTCCCACAGCATTGCAGCCCTATTAATGATCAACTGCTAATACTTATAATCAAAAAATGGCTACTATAAATGCATCAAATTGTGGGATTCAGCTACGCTGCTTAGTTTCCAATGCACTTTGACCACAAGAGGACTGTTATCTGACGGAAAATATTAGCTACAGTGGGAACGAGATATATGCTATCACGGGAAAGAGCTTCTATAGGCTTTGGAGAAAAGCCCGGAGACCCAAGCTTCATGCCGTCTTGTCATCGATTTTTTCTGCTCTTGGCAAATTAGGATAGGCTTGAAGCTACGACTGAGAACACTGTCTACATAACATACATCTTGAATGACTCAGAGAGTATATTTGACACTCTTTGTCAAACGACTTGAGCCAGGAAGTGAGAAATGACTGTCATCATACAAACAAAAGTGCGTCATCAAGCAACGGGCGGCCCTCTCAGAATAGCTTCTAACTCAAAGATAGCCATCTCTAATTTCTCAATATCCTCCTTAAGCTCCCTGCGAGGTTTTCCATCGCTAGGGCTTGTAGCCGTAATCCTGCCGATCTCGGTATCAGGAAGCTTGTTCAAGAGCTCCCTCGAGAATAGATTCGTTCTTGTTTAGTAAAGACTTGTTTGGGCCCGTTCTTGCATGCAATATCTGTGTAGTGCTGTACAGAAGTAGTGTGGTATGCTTTTAGGTTGTCATGGATTATGTAAACAATCTGACGGTCGTGAGTGAGTACTTCCTTAAGCTTATCTTTATTGTCTAATGCAAATTCTATAAGGTCTTGAAATTTGTTGCTATGGGTTCTAATTTTGGAGAAGAGGGTTTCTCGGCAATATCGGAGGCCTTAGGTGCCAGTCAGTTCCAAATCTCGAGAGAGGACTCAGGAGACTCAAAAGTCAATTTGTTGGTGTAGGCTCTCCTCAGACAGTGGAAATCAGTAGAATTGACTTCCCGCATGACTGCGCACCTGCAATAAGTCAATGACGAGCTGTGGAATGTCAGTTAAGCAGCTTAATTACCTTTGGAGATAATTTGTTACCCTTGGTAGTTCAATGACTCCAGTTTCCAGCTCATTGTTACATGTCGATGATTCGCATATATCTGAGCCTCCTGGTTGTAGAAAAACATTGTTTTCCACGTATATCTCACCACCTAGAGCTATTTCACTAGTCTCGTTACTCCCCTTAGTCACCGTAAATATAAAATTTAATTCTGGGGAAATTGGCTCCACGCCCTCTCGTCTGTTGCTAGAGACTTTTCCGTTTTAACTGAAAATGTAGTGAAAAGATTCACTCGTTGAATGAGAAAAGTTGCTCTGAATGTAGTAAAGTGACAGGTAAAGGTTTTGTGGTTTGCCTAAATAGTTTCTTGATCGTTAAGTAGGAACTTATACCGTTCGTTGACAAGAGATTTTGCTATGAGAAAAGATTATAGAAAACTGACCTAACGAACTGCCTAACTTGGACAGGCCTCTGCGTTTGATCCAAACTACCGGGACCATCTCTAACATCGGACCCGCATCTACATAAAATTGCAATTGGAAGGCGAATCAGAAGAAGAATACAAAAATCATGCCCGTGTCATCATGCGGAGGCGCCAGTGGTTCGATCATATTCATTGGGTGATTAGTGGTCTATTAGATGACTAATTGTTGTGGGATGAATATTCCGTGGCGCACTAGAATAAAACGAGTAATGAATGCACTCACGGCGAACCGATCCTTGCCCAGGCCCTGGAACTTTCTGTGGACAACAGATTCACCATTATACAATCTGTGGGTTTAACTTCTAGTCAAAACGAATTCCGCTGGTCTGTTAAAGAGGAGGCACCTAAATGAGAATGAGAAGAGGAGTTGGGCAGATAGCTTGAGAGAATTTATTGCCACTTTAACGATGCCAAATGAAGAGTAGCTTCTCGCGACTAAATGCTAATTGAAGATTTGAGAATCTGGTCTAGTATAGATGGTTCAATGATAAGGCTCTAGACATTTGATTTACTTTAATACAATTGTGCTACTCGCACTTTTGTTCTGGTAGAGGAAATGATACCATATACAACCAAGGAAAATCGGGCATACCATCTGCTATGCCATGCACAAGCCTCGGATCCTATAAGTCAGATGCTCTTCTTATTGCCTACTTACAGAAACACCTGCATTGATCATTAATAGTTTAAGGGTGGTATAATGATGAGCAAGGGTAGGCAAGGATAAGAAGGGCCACTTATAAGGTGCCTATAACGGCCATCTGGGCACATCCTTTTCTCAGCGGATATACGGATGTACGCTTGTCTTTGAAACTATTCTTATATTAATACTTGTGGCAGCCATACTTCGTGGCATACACTACAAATGGCTCGCGTCTTGCACATTACCCTCTAACACCACCTCAGCATGTCGCGACAACTACAGAAGATCGCGGTAGTGGGAGTAAGCACCATCTTACAAGCACATACAAAGGGAAAAAGATGCTAACTCACAACATGGGGCGGGAAACCTCGGCGTATTCATCATGCAGTCCCTACTCGCAGCCAATTTCACTGTAACAGCTATAAGCCGTGAAGGCTCCTCTAAGACCTTTCCGTCCAATGTCGCAGTGAAAAGAGTAGTTTTCCAATCACAATCTTCCCTCGCTGCAGCTCTGCAAGGACAGGATGCGCTCATATCAGCTATCGGAACTATGGCTACGGGTGAGCAAAAGACGCTCGTCGCCGCTGCGGTCGAGGCACGGGTTAAACGCTTTATACCATCTGAGTATGGATTGAATACTCGTACAGTAGGGATCGAGACGAAGCTGGGAAAGATGCTAGGAAGCAAGATCAAAACGGTCGATCTACTAACAGAGCAGGCTGAGCTAAACCCATGGTTCAGCTGGACCGCACTAGGAAATAATCTGTTCTTTGACTGGGTAAATATCCACTAGCGTACCATGATTATTGACGAAGACAAGTAGCACTAACATAGCACATGGCAGTCTCTCAAAGCTGGCTTCCTCGGCATCAATATCCCCGGCAAAACTGCAACCATCTTTGACTCTGGCAATGAGCCTTGGAGCACTACGAATCTAGATCTGATCGGCCGTGCTATCGTGGCCATTCTGCAGAGGCCTGCCGAGACAAAGAACAAGTACCTGATGATCTCATCATTTACGGCGTCACAGAACGAGCTCTTGGCTGCTGTAGAGGAGCAGACTGGGGTCAAGTTCACTGTTACCATGCAGGCTGCTGCACAGGCTGAAGTTGACGGTGATAGTCATTTGCATGAGGGCCAGGCGTACAAGGCCTTTTGGGACTTTGTGCATCAGTACCAATTTGCGGATGGAGCAGGGCATGCTTTGATGGAGGCGGAGAGCGCAAATTCGATGCTAGGGTTAGAAGGGGGCGATTTGAAGAGTAGCGTCGAGAAGGTTGTTAGTTCGTTTTAAGAGCTTAAAGGGTTAGATTTATGAAATATGAAATTGGTGTCAAGTTATTACTGTAGTCAGAGCAAGGTCCAATCTCGATTTGCATATCAATTTCTGTTTTTCTTTGGGGTAACTAGACTGTTGCAATGAGAAAGTATTTTGCTGCCTACTAAACACATAGGCAATGAGTGAGATAGCCGATGGCCTCGCTTAGTCTTCAAAGTGTCTACCTAACTAAGCATCTAGACAGCAGCCTTGATTGAATTACAGTTCATCTTCTGTTATAAAAGGATGCTTTCTTCCTCTCTTTGTTGATAAAACCTCTGCCGCAGGTACAAAGGCCCTTTTCTTTTGTTCATCTAGCCTACCCCGTGGTAAACCTTCATCCTTAGAATGTGGACTTGCGTATATTAAGACCCTCATATCCAATCAGTTATCGTTGTTTTAAGAATAATATAACTAAGATAAATAGGGAAAAACACTTCTATCTAACCCATTGATAGGGATGTGTCATGTTGTATAATGAAGCTGATGTGCTCTTAGTAAAACATAATGTAAGTCCATTCTATGGAATGAGGTGGATGAATTTTCACTAAATTTGTTTAGAAACAGGACATTGAACGTAACGGGTTTATGTCTGGTAGGTGTCAAAAGTGAAGCTAGGAGACTTTATAACAAATTTTACCAACATTTCACATCCCTCTTGAGACTTTTAGACTATTGTTCGGGCATATTATTTCTCACAACTAACAGAGTCAACGCAATCGATGATCTGTTTCGTTCACGACTACACTTAATCCTTTAATATCCCAGCTTAGCAAAAGGCTAACAATAAAGATCTGGAAGAGAAATTTAGAACGTATAGATATTATCAATGAAGGGTGTAGAAAGGTTGGACGTCTGGCTATCACATTTAAACGCTACAAGATTATCATCTGGGTAAGAAATAACTGAGAGAATCCTCTACTGGAATCGCAGACAAGTCCTGGATGTCCTTCAAACAACTATCGCACAAGAAAACTTTAAAGCGAGACCTAAACCTCTATCAACACATATATCAGGGGTCATGGACGTAGGTCAATTCGACCAATATTTAACCGAAACCCACCGCGCTGCTAAAGACAAAATTGACAAGAGAGACATAATATAGACTGATTCGGGTTGGTTTGATTCGGTTCTAAAAGTGAAGTTCAAGGGCTTTGATGAATCAGGCGATCTAGATGATTCGGATGTGGGTTCTAATGGTACTTTGGCTAAGGTTTAGGATAATGGAGAAGACAATAGTCTGAAAGACAGAAAAAGAAGAAGAGCATGTTGAAATCATCGAAATGAGAGATGAATGACTAGAGGAAAGAAAAGGAGAAGCACAAGAATCAAAAGAAGAAGTATTGTCCGGACACTGCTTGTGGTTTACTTCTTCCTTACCTCTGGATTGGCTTCTCATAGTAAATAGTATTTTTGGTGTTTAGTTATAGCATTGGCACAGCATTAATTTCTTGCTCCTATATTAGAAACAGGTGTGCTTTTTAGGCTGGAGACAGGCATCGGATAGGCTTAGTTATGGGACTTTGCGTAGAGATAATAGGCAGGGAAATTGAAAGCTATCTAGACCTAGTAATAGGCACAGATGTAATGGAAATAATAGTTCACTTAAGATGGCTATTTCTAAAACTTTTGTATGGTCTTCTATTTAGCCCTAGCATAAAAAGGCTACTACTATACAGCGATGATAAGGCATGTTGTTAATGGGGCACATTATATGGACAAACAAATGTACCTCCTTGACTTAGACCAGGATCTAATAAGCTAAAATTTGACATATATCAACTCGCTAGCTCTGCATGTGCTGTACCGCGCATAGCCCTAGCCGATACAGACCATCATGATGAAGCTAAAAGTAAATTTCCACAGACTTCAGCGACACCAGAAGAAACAAAGCAATCCTAAGCGTCTGTCCCAAGCGTTGGTTAGCTCGCTCGAGCACTTCTAGATCACTCTGTATCACTCCGCTGCGACCACGACTTAGTTGATCTGATTGGCCATAGACTGATCCCAACGCACCGAAATCCAACGGCCAGATTGAGCGGGTTGAAGCACCGGAAGAAGAATGCCGTATAATAGATGTTGATTTCATCCAGAACGATATAGTCATGCCCACCTTGAACACGGCAAGCCCTTTCGAGTTCGTTCAGATGGAACAAGAAGATTGACTCGAGTGCCGCTAGATTAACGTTAATTGGCTGCATTGGAACGTTATACAGTACGAGCACTAGGAAAGTATAAGAAGCTTTAGAAGTTTAGATCAAGAAATGTAGTCAATAAGACTAAACGAACAGAGACGGAATAGTTTGTTACGTTGGTTGACTGTAAGTTAAGAGAGGCTTTTATACTAACTGGCGTAGGTATTCCGACCACGCTTATATAACCTTGACTTTGGAGAAGCTGGTCCCTTGCTAACAGCGCCGTGAGAACAGCGACTCCGAAAATGGTAATACGGATTTAACATGGGAATATTCAGAGAAAATTAGGCACCGAAGGTTTTCAACAGCATTCAAGAAGTTGTTCTCAAAGTCTAAAACCAAGTATGAAGAGCGGGGTATCCACTACCCTTTTTAATAAAGAGTTTCTAACCAAAGATAGTAGGAAGTAAATGTTCAAGACACTCTAAAGGTACAACTAAGGGGCTTATCAAGAGATAATAGCGTACATAGAGGTAAATTTCACCCTAGCACCTTCAAAGCTGACCGTCATAACCGAACAAGCTTCAATACTCTTGACAGCGGGCAAAAGTCCCCTCGACTTCATTGAACAACGCGATCCCAATCTTTCAAAAGCAGTGAAGGGTTCGAAAATTAATTCACAGGATACCTCGTCATATCATTCTTACAATGATCAGCAGAAGATATCGAAAGCCCAGCCCTCCGTCAATTAACCGAGGACAGAACTCTCTTCCGCAAAGCATGCGATGCCTCTGTTACCCAAGAGATCTTGAACGCCATTATCGAGCTCGCAATCCCCGTGGCCGAGGTATATAATAATGTCATCGAAGCTCTCGAACTCGATGTGTTGACCCAGCCCAGTATAAAGCACACGTCCAGGCTACGAGCGAGATCAAATTAATCCGCAACATCGTCAAGGGACGATCAAAAAGAGACCATCATCATCTTAGACATCGACCACTCAGATGCTAGTACTCAGTAGCAATGCAAGGAAAGCCAAATTCACCGTTAAAATCAGCTCAGTACCCAAACCTACCTCCTGGACGCCGAAGACCATATCATCCTTATCAACGAATCCTTAGATGCGATGCGCACATCCTACATCAACTAATCTTCAAGACCGTTCCTGCATACCAGAACGAAACCATCAAAGATTTCAATATCGTTGCTATCTATTTCTTGCTCACGTCTTTTTTAACGTCATATATCAGCGTGCTGATCCAGGATTTCTCCACTGGACATCACAGTCAGGACGTTTACCGAGCGGTTACATTGCCGGTTGATGTCGTGATTATCCTGTTTCTAATAAGAGATACGCTGTTGTACGCTAAGTTAGTAATTCGTGAGATAGGCGCATAGAAGAGGTATTTACAGAGCCAGGACTAGACGGCCTAACAGGGAAGCTATTGCGAATCGAACAGGTAAGTCACTTCCTAATTTGTAGGTAGCCTTGCAACTTATACTCGAGTATTATACATGGCTTTACTAGGGAGCTCACAGCTTCCGACCTTCTTAGAACTTATAAAACGCGAGAGCCAATAGCCTGTGGCTATAGAATTGTCTCATATAATTTAGGAACACCGGTGTCTTGTAGGTTTCAATTAGCGTCATTATATTATATCACTTATTAAGCGGTAATTACCTCGCATACCCCTCTTCGAGGTTGTCAAGAGGTGCCAAGAGGGGGGGTATCACCAAGCGACATTAAGGCCTATAGCTTTCCCCTTACAAAGTCACACTACGCTCACTTTAGAAGAACCTACCTAGCCTAGCTAGCCTACGGGGGGTAGTGTTAGATCCCACCACCTAGCTAGCTAGAGTCTAGATCCTACTTAGCGCTTACCAACCTTAGTCTTTAGAGCCTTGTATAGAATATAGCTTCGTTTTCATTTCTATCTTGTACAGTATTTCTAGTAGGTAACTGTTCCTCGGTTCTTGTCTCTTAATTCTTGCCAGATTTTCCCCTTATTATTGGGCAGTATAAAAATAAAAACTTGTGAGAGGGGTATGCGAGGTAAAGTGCCGTCCATTAAGGTTTGCACGTAGCATTACGTGAAAACGGTCTCGGCAGTTCTACGCTACTACTTTACTACACTTCGATCCTGTTAGCTGCCGACACTAAAGAATTAGATAGAAATTCATGTATATATAAATACAGCTCATCCCCAGGGAAAAGGAACCCGCGCCTCCTTGAGTAGATTCTTATACCACTATGCCAAGTCCAGAACCCATCTCGCTGGATCAGGCGAGTATTTCCGCCTTCGACAATGTCTTGCACCGTGGATCTACGAAATCCGAAGGCGGTCTCCGCGCCATGATGAACAAGGACAATGACGCCCACGTTGCTGCTGTAAACAGTTACTTTAAATATTGGGACAACAAAAAAGCCGAGGACGAGACAGACGAGATTAGACAAGAACGAACTGACAATTATGCCACTTTAACCCGGCAGTATGCTTCCCCAGACCCTTCAGCATTTGATCTTCTAAGTCTAATTGTTTAGATACTACAACCTTGCTACAGACCTGTTTGAATATGGATGGAGCCAGTCGTTCCATTTTTGCCGATTCGCGTACGGCGAGTCCTTTCATCGTGCTATTGCTCGTCACGAGCATTACCTGGCACATAGCATCGGCATTAAGGGCAATATGAAAGTCCTCGATGTTGGCTGTGGGGTTGGCGGACCAGCTCGCGAGATTGTCAAATTCACCGGTGCCCACGTTACTGGGTTGAATATCAATGATTATCAGGTCCAGAGGGCGAAGAATTATGCTGAACGCGAAAAGCTATCACACCAGCTTGATTTCATTCATGGGGACTTTATGGTATGTTTCCTACCTAGCGACGCCTCATTCACGACTGATTTGATGTTATTCAACGTAGAGCATTCCTTTCCCTGACAACTCGTTTGACGCTGTCTACGTTATCGAAGCGACGGTGCACGCACCCTCTTTGCAAGGCGTATACAGTGAGATCTTCCGTGTCTTAAAGCCGGGAGGCGTTTTTGGTGTTTACGAATGGTTGTTGACCGAGGAATATGACAATGATAATCTAACACACCGCCGTATCCGCCTTGACATCGAACAGGGCGACGGCATTCCACAGATGTTCAAGATTTCGGACGGAGTAGCTGCAATGAAGGCTGCCGGCTTTAACCTTGAATTACACGAGGACCTGGCTGCTAGAGATGATGACCATGCCCCTTGGTACTGGCCCCTGGATTCTAGCTTACAGTATACCCAGACACTAGGCGATGTCCTCACGGTTCTTCGGATGAATAAATGGGGAAGGCTAATAATGCACAACGTTTTGGGTGCATTTGAAGCAATTCGAATCGTACCTGCTGGAACGAGGAAGACGGCAGATAGTCTGAGTAGAGCAGCGGAAGCGCTTGTTGAGGGTGGGAAACAGAAGCTCTTCACACCCATGTACCTCATGGTAGGAAGGAAGCCGCTTCCTTGAGCGTTTGCTCAGCACAAGTTGACTCCCATTTCAAACTACCTCAGGCAGCGCTCGTTGTGTTTTGTCTCATATATTATAATAAAATTCTTCATAAATCACAACACACTCCGGCATGAGAGGTGTGTTTCGATACAAGCGTACACTTTGGTTACTTATTAAATTCTAATGGAAGAACTGCTTTAGAACTATCCCAGTATGATTGGTAGTATGTAACTACCGCTCTTCGGTTCTCTTAGCAAGCCCACAGACGTAGCGGACTTCCGAAAACCTGTGTTTCTAGGCACAGTGCATCAAAAGCAGGCCCAAACTATCTATTTTAGCTCCTCTCAACTGCTGTAAGTCGTATCACCTAAAAACCTCGGCTTCTAATGGCTACATCAGTTACGCGATGAGGACAAGCATGAGGGTATTCAGGGCACATAATATTTTGTAACTATTTTTCAGACGAGTATACCCCTTCAAGTTGTTCAATAAGACGCTCAAGGACGTTTATAAAATCAACAGTCTCCTGCATATAGGCAATATTCTACTCGAGATGTTCGAATTCGACAAGGTATAAAAAATGGCAAGATAGTAAGTGTGACCATGAAGGGGACGACAAGGCTACGTAGACAGCCCCCGGGAGGGAGTCATAAAAGCTCTTGCTGGCTCAGAGACAGGCGCAGAGCAGCTTCAGACGCTGGAATTTCGGGACGCCATCGGAAGTTACAGGCCACTTTAAAAGGCCGGCTTTGTAGAGTGAGACTTCGGCAATATGATAATGATGCCCAGCAAAGCAGCATGCAGAAAACAAGAGCTCACAAACAAAGCTATGGTATTCACTACGATTGCCAACTCTCCCAAATTTGCTGGTAAATTTTCAACACTACACCGAAGTCAATGAAACAATAGTATAGTTCATTGTGAAGTCCTAGTATCTTGTAAGCGAGTCTACGCCTTTGCATTAGTTGGGGCATGGAAGAACAAGGTAGGTCACGAGGAAATGAAATTAGAGCTAGCTACCTACCTTATACAAAGTAAATACATAGCCGACGAGTTTCCGGTGTTATTCCAGATCATACTGAAAGCAGAATTTGTATAGTCAGTGCCGAGCATATAATTGCTGGTCCTTGATCTTTTGAGGACAAAAGAACAGTGCGCTTTTTGCTCAGGTGCCTTTGCAGAAGTCGAACTAAGGTTGCTATGGCTCAACAAGCCTTATTTGAAGACACTAAGGCAGTGGAACCACGCGTCCACAAGTACTAGAGGCTTTCTTGTTGTGCAGTAGAGCCTGTTATAGATAGAAGTCCGTGTATGCAGCCACAGCAGCCACTAAATGAAGCAGAGAACAGGAAACCTTTACAGGTTAGAAGGCTTCGTCTACTGCCCTAGAATAGAAAATGTGATTGATTGCATAATCGAAAGCTCACATGGATTCACAGATCAATGTGATATTTGCTCAATTTCTGCAAATCTACATATCGAACATCCCGATTGTTGTTCTGCGAAATAGTACGTAGTAACGGACTTGTTAGCGTGTTCGCGTGTTAGCGGCATCAAGCGGCAAAGTATCAGAAGCTACCCCTGTGGCGCCGCCGTGATAATAGAACTATTGTTTTTCAAGTTGTACCCCCGTTATGATCCAGCAGCCTTGTACAGAATGGAATTCGACTCGTGAGCTACAAAAAATGCACTTACTAGTGTTGTTCAGCCGCAATGACTGTGGAGGCAGTGGTTCAGCCTCCTAGTTATCCTAATTTCCGGCACGCGATTCTAGAATCAAGTTGTGTACCTGAGTAAATGCCTTTGCCCGAGATAGACCAAAGGGTAATGGGTATATATATCAGTAGATCATGTCTCGAATCTCAGTATCCTTTCCGATCATTCTCTCCACCACGTCTCTCATTCAGATATCTCATTCTCGACGCTCTTTATAAAACACACCACATTTCATTCGCTCCAATTCTGTAGCTGTGTCATATTCTGAACATGCGATACCAACTTCTTTTGACAACCGCAGCCCTTGCTGGCTTTGCAATTGGTGCTCCTCATCCGCAACAAATCGATATCGATGGAGTCGAAGCAGCACCAGATCCAGTCCTCGTTACCCCCGATAGCACAGTTCCAACGCAGATCGTTGAGGTCCCAGAGCCCTCGAAACAAGCTGCTGCTGCCTCATCCAAACTTGCCGCTGATCCAGCCGAGACTGGCGTCTCAAAGCGAGATGTTGATTGTTCCAACGTTCCTGCTGGTCTTTGTGACATTTTGCCTAGCACCAACACCACACGTCGAGGTATAGAAGCAAGAACCGATGGCAATTGTGCTAAGCAGCCTGCTGGCTCTGGGCCAGTATCCAGCCCTGATACTCCTGCCGCATTCTCGGCCAACCCTGACCTCTGGGTGAGTTCTAAAGAGAAGATATCAGAAGTTCCTTTGACTAAATTACTGTAGGCCATGGCTGTGAATGCTCCTACTCCCGATGGATACAGCAAGGTCTTTACCAACCTCACTGGATCATTGTCTGCTAGTAACTACATGGGTCTCTACACAATCAGGAGTTTCGATACTCTCGGATGCGCGTCCAAGTGTGACCAGGCCGCTGGTTGTGTCGCTTTCAACATGTACGTTGTCTACCAAACAAGAATCTCAATGCTTCATCTTGCTAACATGATATAGGTACGTTGAACGTGATCCGACTCTTGATCCCAATGCTTCTAAGTGCCCCAACCCAGCCAGCTTGACCAACTACAAGGTATGCAAAATTCATCCATGGAGTGGAGCTATGCAATATCACCACTGACCAATGTACAGTGCACTCTGTGGGGAGCGCCAGTGTCAGCAGCACAGGCGACGAATCTAAGTCAATGGCGCGATTCATTCCAAGTCGTTATCTCTGGATCCAACGCCTACAACAAAAATAGTCCACCAGCATCTATCCCTGGATTTACCGGTCCAACTTCGCTTGGTGGAGCTATCAACGCACCTCTGGATGCAAGCGGTCACAACACATACATGTTAGAATTAGAAAATCCACTCTGATTAGAAGGAACGCTGGCTTACGTAGTGTTTCATATATAGGGGATATAAATACTATCCATTTTCCCAAACCCAAGGCTACAACCCATTGACATGCTCCGCAGCCTGCAATGCCCAGACGGCATACAACAGCCGCCACCCAGCAAAGGACGGAACGTACCAGACCTGCACCTTCTTCAACGCCTATGTACTTTCCATGAACGCCATTCCCCAAGGTCTTTACTGTTCTCTCTACAATCAGACATGGGCTCCGTCCTACGCGACCAACTATGGACAATTCCGCGGATCAGATCGCTATACTGTCAGCCAGAGTTACAGCTATTCACTTTACACCGCACCAGCTATTCCTTCATGTGCATCAATCCAGTGCCCAAACAATAACAGCCAGCAGAAGTGCGTCAGTTCGGACGGAGTACAGATGATCGTCAAGTGTAACGAGGATAACGGGTTTGGAGACATCGGCAGCTACACCGTCAACAACCTCGATGATTGTGCTTTGCACCTTGAGGCCCAGAGACCACAGGGTGCTCTTGGCATGGTTTGGTTCCCCGACAGGAGTAGCAACCAGTGTTATATTTACGCCGAGGCTAACCCCAACGTCTACCAATGGGAAGGGGCTATTAATGGTATTCCTGCATAGATGGTAGGACATCCGCACAAGTACGGAGGAGCGTGCGAATAAGTGATGGATTGTAGAACTCAAATGTGGAAATACGGTAGACGCGTCAGGAAATGGACGTGCTAAGGCAAGGAGGAGGCCCTTGGAATGATTTGGTCGAGGTTGTGTTTAGATTTTGGATCGCTCATAATTTCTTTGCCACTTATGCATAATGCCGCTCACTTTAAAGAATATGATTTTTATTTCCAGACCTGTAATAATTTTAGTAGTAATAAAGCAGGTTGTTGTCGACGTACAGTTTCGTAGACTTGAATATACAGAGAGTTTATGTGTAGAACAATGTCACTGCACCTCCTAATTACAAACATCTAATTTTAGACAGGATGTACTCTTGTGTCTTGAACGGCAGGTGTATATAGGCCGACCTGATACTATAGACATAGATATGTATGCTTATAGCTTTTGCCAATCATATAGACCTTGTGAATAGGGCAATATATAACAAGTTACTTGAACAGAGTTAGTTTTATGTTACATTTGTTTTTATTTCCAAACGGTTCAGTAAGGTTATAAAATAATATTTGATCTTACTCAGACTAGTATAGCTAATTAGAGAACTTACCCTCTAATCTGCTTACATAAAAGACAGAGTGTTTCTCTGCATATCCATTCCACCAAGCTCCACACTATTACAATGTACCACGGACTTAGGCCACTCGACAAAACGCCTCATCTCTGACGGGATCTCTTTATGAATGGAAAGAATCCAATCAACGTGACCTCTAACTCGGGTTTTTATGGTCCTCCCAGACCATTCTCGATCGAGTATCGGTTCCATGATCATTTGAATGGCAATGAAATGCGCCAGAAGGACGGACGATATCTGATTGCTCGGGTCTACTAGCTCCTGGAACATCATGTTGTCCATATTGCCTATTGTTTGGTAGATTTGGATGAATTTGAAGTACCCTGGCCATCAGCAGGGGAGTTGAGGGTAAATAGAGAGGTTCTTACCTTCCATTGACGACCGAGTGAGAGCTACAGGGACTGCAGCAACCAATCTGTGAAAGTCTTTGTTTGCACGCTTATTGCACAGCACTGATACTTCAATCAGGGAGATGGTAGCACCTCCAACTATCCCCGGATCAATGACGGGAAGATCCACCAGTCTCTGTTGCATGTAGAACCAGTGCCGATTCTTTGCAATGTTGAAGCAGGTCGTTAAGCCATCCATCTGAAATTGTTTCAATACCAAAGCACATCCTCTGGCCATCCGTATGAACTCCAAGAGACCGTCACTCATGTATGAAGTTTGAAACAGCAAAGCATAGCAGGCTCCAAGGAGAGCATCTGCATTTTCACTATTCTGCGGACGGGAAATAACCTCATTGGATCCTTTAATTGCGAGATACCGATGTGTGATTCCTGTGGCTCGGTAATCCTGACCGGTTAGCAGTTCCAAGTGAGATGCTGCCAGACCGAGAATTGCGTGCATTAGGTAGTCATTCTTGACAGTGTTAGCGCGCTGGTAGAATCTTGGTATTGGTTCTCGTGGCTTAAAGGGCAAAGTTAGGCGTGGTACTCACATGGTGGGCGACGAGAGGAATATTGCGTACCCAAGCCGAGTCGTTCCCCACCGGTAGATATGGATAGGCGTTGAAAAGAAAGTGATGGAAGAGAAGCATGTCGTCCATGTTGAATACTGTCGGAGTACCTTGAGGTTGAACAAGCGGCCCCAGGCCCGGAACAATGGGAGCTGGCTTTGATGGTGGGTATTGGCACTCAAGATCTTTCCGAGAACAATTTTGGCAGGATGGCAATGTCTCTTGGCACTGTTGAAGTTAGCTTCTCTTCGGTACATTGACTTTGGGCGTACATACCTTCACTTTGCGTCTTTTACAGTTGAAGCACCCACGCCTTGACTTTCGGTGGCCCTTCCTCGGCCTATGTTCCGTCGATACATTGGCTACTGTCAAGTCACCGGACCTGTCACATGTTGGTATTCGTGTTTCCGACATCGTCCTTTCGCCGGAGGAGTTTCCGGAATTCGTTACCGGGGAGACTTCTGTCGTCTGCAAGTCAGACGAAGAGTCTGCACCGCCACAGTGAGGCGTTCTCGTGAAAGTTGCGGTATGCGACAACATCCTGTCGTCGTCTATTCTTTGGTAGGGACAGACAGCTTTTGGCCACTTATCATCCTCGCCCATGCTAATTCGTGACAGGTGAGTTCTCTGGCCGCTGCGTTGTCAATATATTGTTGAGAGAGATGAAACATCACTTAGGCAACAGTTCAGCCGCATAGCGTAGATCACCTCATATCATCTCGAAGATACACGTGACATCATGTCCGTCGTTTGGAATAGAGTCCTGTTCAACGCAATCGGGATGCTAATTTCTGATCTGTTGCCTCAACGACTTTCGGGAAGCTTAACTTCTGGATGCCCTGGAGTCTTGATACGGCCTGCTAGATGTCGAATCAGGTGACCTAATTCTGCCAACCTCCCGTTTGAGGGTGACTACTTGATCTGCTTGAGTTTTCGACTGGGTTTTGGGAAGATCCACAGCCTCGTTGTTTCGTGTCTTTTTGTCTTCTGTGGGTTTATTGACGATCCCATCAGCGTCCCCCGCGGTGATGTCGGAAGCCAACTTTTCGCCGTTGGGCCCACGACGGCGAGACTCCTGTCGAAGTGTGCCCTCGCGTTCGCGTTTATGACGTTCATGCCTATCTCTACGAGATTTGAGTCGGTTTTCAGAAGTTTCATGCTCTTCAGCTTCGTCGCGTTGAGCTAGTAATTGATACTTGTTAGTCATCTAAATAGCATTGTGTCACTCGCTGGAGGTAAGCAGAATTATACCTCTGATTTTCTGTGTAGTAATAGCGTATCCTTGGACATCTTCCTTGCTCAACACCCTCAGAACAACCACAAAGTCCTCTCTCACTTCATAGCGTTCCTTGCCAAGCTCCAGTGCCTCCGGGCTCACCAACTTCCTGTTGATTTTGGTCCAACGAGCGGCAGGAGGAACTCCATCTTTCTTTGCATCCTTTAAAGGCGCGACACCTTCTCGGATCTGGGATGGATCTTCGGGAAATTTCTCACGAGGCTGTCGTAGGATACTTTTGACAGCTTTGTCTTCTGCGGACAAGCGTAGAGGAGAGCCGTCTCGAGGGTACTGTCGAGGAGATGCGATGTGGCGAGGAGATCTTGCCGATTCTTGGAGGCTGGGGTCTGAGTGCCGGTGGGGGAGGTTTATCCGTGCATCTATTAGAGTATCGTTCGCATACTTAGACCTCCCAGGCCCGGTCATCAATGCCATATTCGATGATGGCTTTGCCTTATTTGTCTGAGCACTAAGTGGCAGACCTTTGTTGTCTATATAATTCCGGATGTTGGTGATGGGACTACTTTGAGCTCGAAGCTGTTCTCTCGTTGCCCGAAGTTCTGGTACGTCTCTGACACCAGAAAAATGCTCGGTGTCAGTCCTGAGTCTAGGGCTGCCGGCAAGAGGCGTCGAAGAGGACACCTCGGTATCTTGTACACTCCTACTTTGCGGAGACACAGGAGAGAAATTTGTAGGGACAGAGTATGAGGGTGGTGTAATACCAAGAATAGCATGGCCAGGAGACGTTGAAATACCCTCGAAGCTCGATGGGAGTGGATTTTTTACAGGGCCTGGTCGAAATGGAGGAGGGACCTCGCCTGACCATGGATTTCCTGTTGGTGAAGTATCTCTACTAGTCTGGGAACTTGCTGGTAGCGGTACTGCAGAAGCAAATTGACGAACCTCTTCAGTCTCCCTCGACTCCTTTTTAGTCCTGGCTTCAACAGCCCCGCGAGAAGACACATCAAGAAAGGACTCTCTCAGTCGATCCCTGCTTCGTGATCTTGAAGGTTGGCTATCAGAAGAACTTGATGATGACGACGATGATGAAAGCGATCGCTGCTTTCGCAGACGGATTTTACGACCTCTGCTACCGGATGTAGTCGATCCATATGCAGAATCTCGACCCGAATATGATGTCTTTGTTGGTGAAGGTTGATGCTGGTCTTCAAAACGCACCATAGCAATTTCTGGATCTGTTACCGATTCTGAATAGCCAGCTGGAGACTTGTTTCGTGACCGCGTCCGTTGCCGCTCGCTACCTGCCAAATGGGGTTCCCTGTCCTCTTCATATGATTCTGAGCCAGAGCTCCAGTCATCTGAGTCCAGCTCTGAGATCTCCTCTGTCCCTTGATTGAACCGCGAAGGGAAAACTTTCTTTGCTACCCTTATATCGTGAAGCTTAAAGAGAACCTCTCTCTGCTTTCGCTTTTCCAGGTCGCTAAACCACCTCTCTACTGTGGTTAATGCACCTTTGAAGTGATGATTAAGTCCGCCCCCATTGTCCATCAACGAAGGAACGGTGTCGTGCTCGGAGTTTGCTTTCGGAGCCAAGACATTAGGAGATCTGATAATTCCAACCATCCTCACTGCTGGGTCCTCCTCAATGTACTTCCAAATTAGCATCGGTACTGAAACAATTAGCAGAGTTGAGAAACTGGTCCAACCGGCCTCGACTTTGACATTTTCTGCAACGACAGGTATCATATGGAGCCAATCCCGGAATAGATCTTCAGACAATTGATCGGGACGTAAATTTCCAGGCAGTTGGACGCTAAGGGCAATTCGAGGATACAGCTTGTTACCATCCAAAGACAGACTTGTCATTGACGAGCGACCTGACTCCGCCGAGAAGAGCCCAGTAGCATCGGCAGACGCATTTGATATTGGTGAGCCACGAAGCATTCCACACTGAGACTCTGTCTTTGTTGAGGCCAAATTTGATCGAGATTCTGCCGAATTCAGTGGGAGGGGTGAAAGTTGAATGCTTCTGGGTAGCTTCTCATCTTGTGTGAGAACTACATGGATCGGAGCTTTCTGGAGCGTCATATAAGACAATGACATCTGGGTTCTTCGAAGTAGATTGTTGTAAAGTCTTCCGACAGTGAAGGATGGGGTTTTACTGAAAGCACGCAATTCTGTGCTTAATGCCGTGGTGAAAGACCACTCTCCTACACCGTTGGCAGTGACGTTGAAAGCACAAGCGCCTAGAAGTTCAGTAACACCACGGCCATGGTCTGTACTTGCAGTACCAGCAGCGCAACAATCCAGGAGGAGGAGGACATCGGATTCGGCATCTTCCAGGGTTGCTTGAATTGCATGCCATTTCACCGACTGGTACAAGGGCTGGTCCTTGTTGGGGAGACTATATCGAGTCAGTGAATCTGCCCAATGGTGCTTTCTGCTCGCGTACTTTGACCACATCAGCTGGCGACCTGGGCTCAGAAATCCATGGCCACCGTAGTATACAATTTTCAAACTATCCCGGGTGTCATCCTCCAACTCAACAAAGTCGGTGATTTTGCGATTCAGTGCTCGATCATAACCCTTCTTCTTTGGGATCTTCCAGGTCTCCGTCGCGAAACGATAGCAGTCTCGGAAAACACTTTCGAGCTCGGCCAACTCATGTTCCACGGGTAATTCCGGATCGCCTTCCTCCCAACAAAGGAGCAAAACATGAACGCTCCTATAACGAGACTCGGTATTGTTTGGGAAAACAGCTTCCGCTGCGAGCTGGAGTCTTTTCCCAAAACTCTCCAGCGAAGTGTGGAATAGAAGACGGTCCAATTCATCGTGACGAGGGGGTCGAAGAGCTTGTAGATCGGACGCACTCCCAGCCAGACTGTCCAGGTCATCAACGAGTGGCTCGTCCATCATGGAATTGATCTTGCACGGTTACATGCAGACCAGAAGAAGGCAATGAGCAGGTAATGAAGGAGGAAGAGAAAAAAAAAGCAAGGACAGGAGTCAAGGGCGAAGTAACGTCCAACCAACTCACGTGACACAATGAGGCTGAGAGGCTTTCGGGTTGAAAGTTGAACACGGGTGTTTAGACTGTACAGTACAGTTCTGTAAGGTACATACTCGTATCCATGTCTCCAATGACGGGGCAAATGATGGGCGCTGGGACTCGAGAATCGCGGTCTGGTGGAGTTGTGCAGATGTGCTGAGCACTACAGATGGCGGGGAAGACTCAATCCAGTCACCGAACAAGATGTCACACAGCCTCAGCAGCTCTGCATCCTTCACCACCACCACGACGCACACACGATTGGTGCTGATGGCAACTTTCATTTGCGCACTTGTGGTCCACGATGCGCCGCACGGCGGTAAGCGCCCTGTTGAGCGGCGAGGGTAAGGTATGGGCGTTGATTGCTCAGCTGTAGGCTCCATTACCTACCTACTCAGCTGTCCTGGGCCTCGGAGAACGAGCACATCGTCGAGCCGTCGCGGTCCTGCATACAAGTTGACACTGCTCGCAGGACGGCTGCTCTGAATTTGTTCGACGAAGAAGAAGCTCAACAACAATTGGCAAATGTCGCAACACCGGCCTTTGGAGTACCCAGCCACGCTCTCGGTGGAGGACGATCTAGGTCTATCTTTCAATCCTGCGAGTGCTTCAATCAAGAATCCCACGAGAATCTCCCACCTAACAAATCTCAGGAAGATGAACTATCGCAGAAGGGTTTCATACAACTCAATACACATGACATCTCCTTTGTCGATGAGCACATTGCTGGTATTGAGAAATTTGCAGACGATCTTCAAGTCGCAATCAATGCAGTGTGGCCAACTCGAAAGAATAGTCGGTATTCGGTTGTGCACGTACTTCTCATCAGCTGGGAAGATGACAACCTTGGGGTTGAAGTAGAGATCCGACGGCTGGGACACGTCTTTTCCAATCTGTATCGATTCGCTGTGGATGAGTTCAAGATCCCTAGAAAGACGCCTGGGAAGGCTACTACGTCTCGAATCACGTCCTTTCTTGAAAAGGATGGAGAGGAGAATCTCTTGATTGTGTATTATGCAGGTCATTCTCGTCTAAGTCGACTTGCCAATGAACCACCAATATGGGTAGCGTAAGTAAACAAATTTCGCTTGCACGGTTCGAGTAGCCATTTTGTGTTACCAATTTTAATTTGTGCAATATCCATTTCAACAAGCATTGAAGAGCGAGAAATTATTTCGCACTCAAGCGTCCCCTTGATCACCACAATTCCAACCTGCTTTGCTATGAGTGATGGTCTCAATTCAAAGAAAACCAGCTGACGACACCACAGCAACAACAATCACAACTCCTCGTCTCTGCCGTCGGGAGGCGTGCAGCAACTGCTCGAAGAGGCGGAATCAGATGTCCTTCTGTTGTTCGACAGCTGTCATTCAACGCACCCTGCTATTAACATTTCCGGCCAAGGTGTTACCGAAGTGATTGCTGCCTGTGGCTTTGAAACTCAAGCCCCCACTGCTGGACAACACTCCTTTACTAATGCCCTTATCCATGAATTGGAAGAGTTATTCACAGGGCCACCATTTTCAGTTGCAGAGCTTCATGGTCGAGTCATCGCAAACCTGAAGAATTGGAAACCAGGTCTACTGAGAGATGGACAAGGGAACGTGTGGACTGATCAGGATGGGCGTCCAAGATACGAATGTCACAAACGTCGAACTCCAGTCCATTGCTTCTTGACCAACGAGAGTCCGTATAGGAGTATCATGCTTACTCCATTGCCCGCGAAACTTTCGAGAACTGCAATAGACGAAATAGATATCTTGACGAGCCCCAGCACGGAGTCAACTGGACACAGTTCGCGAGAGACCACTTCAGGCGAAAGCTCTAAAGCAACTGTGTCTACTGCTCTAACGGCTCCATCTGAAGCTTCCGAACCGACGAGGTCTCTTCAGGTCCTATTAGCCGTCCGTCTCGAGGATGACTTTTTTAGCGATGGAGATGACGAAGAAGACCAACAAAAAGTGAAGAATTGGTGTGACTGGCTGCGGAACATCCCACATGGAGCAAGAGATATCAAAATTGAGGGCATCTACAAAAGCTATTCCACGCTTTTGTTGATGAGTATGCCGGTTACCGTCTGGGATGGTTTACCAGCCAATCCAGCATACTCCTTTGTTGGTTTTATTAATTCTAAGAACCTGGCGCCCAAAATTACCATGCAGAAGGCAGCTGTAACCGAAAGCAATAATGTGGCGGCTTTTCCCAATAAGCAGTTATTGACTCAAGATGATGCTCATAAGCTTGATGCTCTCACAGATAATGGATGCGAGGGACTTAATAAAGATGACAGAGATGACCAAACTCTAGGATATCAAGGCCTGGCGGCTGGACATTTAAACGAAGACGGAATAACCCGGCCACGCAGAACTTCATACACGGATGACAAACCATCGTTCTTTGATGCAGTTGAATCCCTGAAAGACAGCTGCCAGATAAGGTTGAAGGTTGCGGAGTCGAGGCAGAAGGATGCGGAGTTAAGTCTAGAAGGGGAGGCTGGGGAGTTGGGGTTAAAACAGAGGATTACGGAGTTGAAGCAGAAGGATGTAAAGGTAAGACAGGAGTTAGGTTTAGAACAGAAGAGATCAATATGGGCGACAAACATGTCTGGCTACCGAGACAACGAAAAGTCGCAGGCCCCAATCAAGTTCACCGATGCCATCGGTCGAAAGTTTACCTTGCCATTTAACCAGGTTCAAACATGGGCTGTAAGTCTTTCCTACACTCATAGGCACTCGGCACTTCATCAAGTAACTAAATGAAAACAAAGGGCATGGAATCAATTCTCAAGCGAGCATTCGAGCACATGGAAATTATCGGCCCACACGTAGCAGATGGGCTGTACGACTTAATCGCACCAAACGGTGACATCCTCCTGCCCTCGTCATGGGAATCAGTTATCCAACCAGGGTCGGCTGTTCGAATGTACATGTGGTCCATCCTTCCACCACTCGGACCAGAGAAACGTCAGAATCCCCCCATAAGATTCAACTATATATCCAGCGGACTCGACGCTCAGCCCGATCCTTCGGTGGATATTGAATCTCCTCCAAGTCCTCCACCTTCTCCACAGCTTGCTTCCGGCGGGTTTGCGCACTTTCGGGAAAAGTTCAGGAGTATGAACGAGCGCGGAAGGGAAAAGAGGGAACCACGATCCAGGTCGCGACATAGGAAGTCTAGTACTTCTGGCGCTTTGAAACTCCATGATGTCGGCGGACTACTGAAATGAGGGGAGCAGCGAAGTGTATCCCGATTCAGGGAGGTAAACTGCTACGCTATCATTGATCTTCACCAGTATCCAACCCCCATAATGAGAATCAATCCATGCATTACCATCGCAAACGTCTACACCCTGAACCGTCTTACATGTATTTGTGACCATCAGCTTGATGTCATGGAAATCGTCGCGGTGTTATGGCGATCAGAACATGTGTTGCAGATAGGAGGACATCGTTGTGCTAAGTCATGATATCGTATACGTAGGTATAGTACATAGTGTTAGAGGTGTGCTCTTGATTAGGTAGTGAGTGGCCGCTGGGGGGGTTCCATGAGGCGATGCTGTGTCCTAAAGAGGTGAAGCCTGCTTTAGTGATAGATGAGAGACAGGTCCTGAATCGATATGTATTTCAACAAGTTGCTGTGAACCTAGAAAGGTCAAGTTCCAGTTGTGAGGTAGGTTGGGAGTTGGGATCATACCAAAGCCGGAAAAGGAAATGCGCGTGATGTGGAAAGTGTGTGCCCCACCAAAGCATGAAATCAGACCACTCTTCTATACCCACAACACATGACAACTAAATGCTTTGTATTACTCAAACTACCAATGGACGCAAATCCCAATACAACCCCAAATACAAGACAACAATGAGGACGAGATACATGGTACACAACAAAAGAAGCGCTCATCAAATCATTATTAGTCATGCCAAACGTCCAAACCCCCGATATATTGATCCATCCCTTGGCTCCCTTACTTGCGTCCAGTCAACGACTCCGTCACCATACCGAGTCCCAGACCCTTCAAGATACCCTTCAGACCGAGACCACCAAGGAGATTATCCAACAGGCCTCCAAGTCCAAGTCCGCTCAGCAGTCTGCCTACAAGACCCAGGACACCAGCCAGCAACAAACCGACGGCGGCGAGGATCTGACCGAGAGGCTCGGCGAGAAGTCCCCAGAGTGGATTGAGCTCCTTCTTTGCGTGAGGCATGCCCGCAATCTTCTTCCTGGCTTGCTCGATGGTCCTGGTGACGTTCTCCGTCAACTGCATTGATTGCATGTCAGTAACTTGAACTCCAGACAGAGCAAGGGGAAGGTCAACTTACCTCCTTGAGCACATCGGCGAGATGATACTCCTCGGGCGTTGCATCGCGACCAGCAGCCCTGGCCTTTGCGTTGGCAGCAATATGACCATCGGGATCTAGGCCACGGATGACTCCATTGGCTTCCTGTAGGATTTGACCTCCCTCTTCAATCAGTGGCTTGACGGTATCGACAAGTTTCTTCTCGTCGAGCTCCTCCTTGGGTTGGCTCTCTGCTGCGCTGATGGTCTATGGAAGTGTCAGTGCACATGAAAGATATTGAGTGGGGGAAGACAGGGGAAAGAATGTACCTCATCGATCATCCTCAAGATAGGCTTGATCTTGTCGATAGACTGGCTGACACAACCGGCCATTTGTTTCGCAAGCTTCTTATCTTGTTCGAGCTCTTTTCGCTTCTGGATCTCCTCTTCAGTCTCCTGTGGTTCTTCTGGTTCTTCTGGTTCGGGAGTCGGAGGAATATCTTCGATGAGAGATACATGACCGACAACTTGACCTTTTTGGTTGTAGACGTCTCCATCTTCGTCTATTTCCTTGCCAGCACACTGCAGAACGCTTCCGTCCGTCAGCTTGCCAATCAAATCTCCATTCTCATCAACGACGTTTCCCTCGCGGTTGACTTTACGGCCTGCGAGAGGGTTGTGGGCGTGCTCCTTCTCTTCTTCCTCCCATCGCTCGGCACGCCCGAGAGTGTTGCCATTCTTATCTAGGACATCTCCATCGGAATCGACGGATTTTCCATACAGCTTCTTTGGATCTCCTTCAATGAGGCGTCCGATGATAACACCCTTGGAGTCTTGAACCTTGCCATCTTTAGTGACGGTTGGGTTGTCGAAGCCAGCAAATGGACCTTCTTTCTCGCCTTCACGCTCGCTCTCGGGCACCAATTCAGCCTTGCCGATGATGTCTCCTCCCTCTGAACGAACATTTCCATCTTTGTCGCACATGCGACCTGCGAGTTTCTTGGGGTCTCCTTGGATGAGACGACCAAATATGGAGCCATGGGAATCAACCACGTTACCGACTTTGTTGACTCGCTTTCCTGCGAGTGCAGAATTGTCGATAACTACCTCCGGCTCCTCCTCTTCTTCCCAACGCTCAGCGCGGCCAAGAACATTACCGACCTTATCCAAAACCTCGCCATCTGCGTCAATCTGGGTACAAGTCAATTAATAATTGTTCGAAGCTTGAATGAAAGAGCACTCGGGACGTACCTTCTTGCCTGCGAGCTTCTTCGCATCTCCCTCAACCAACTTGCCAACCTTGACACCTTCGAAAATGACAAAGCCCTTGCTGTCAACAACGGCACCAGGGAAGTCCTCAAATGGACCACCAACATCTTGCTCTCGGTCCTCGGCAGGAATGAGTTCTGCCTGACCAATTACGTTTCCAGACTCTCCCCAAATCTTACCCTCCTTGTCGGTGTGCTTGCCTACCAGTTTGGAGAGGATACCACTGATGATGCGACCAAAAGGCTTGCCGCTGCTGTCAACAACATTTCCTGCCTTGTTGACTTTCATTCCTTCGAGGATAGAGAGATCTACTACTTCCTCTTCTTCTGGATCCTCCTCCTGGTATCTTTCGGCCTTGCCCAAAACGTTTCCATTCTTGTCCAAGACGTCTCCGTCGGCATCAACCTTCTTGCCCTCCAGCTTTTTCGCGTCCCCCTCAACGAGCTTGCCGACGATTTTTCCTTCGTAGATGACGTTTCCTTTGGCATCGAGAATGCTATCTGGAAAATCCTCGAATGGAGCTGATGGGATAACTTCTCGTTCATCCTCAGGGAGAAGTTCGGCCTTGCCAATTATCTTTCCGCTGTCGTCCCAAATATTTCCGTCGCCATCAACTTTGCGACCGATCAACTTTTTGGGGTCGTAACCTTCAACAAGTTGACCAAAAAGATTGCCGTTTTCATCGACAATCTTTCCAACCTTGTTGACCTTCTTACCTTTGAGAATTGACAGGTCTGGTAGCGCTGCTGCGGCTTCGTCGATGATGGGCTCACCGTCCGAACCAAGAATCGTCTTACCATCATCGTTGAGGAATTGGCCATCCGCGCCTAGAACTGGATTCCCATCCTCGTCGAGTTTAGCACCTTCCGGGATCTTGACTGCGGGAATGAACTGGCCATCCTCATCGAGAACTGGCTCGCCATTCTCGTCCAGCTTGATGCCTTCTGGAAGCTTGAGAGGCTCACCGTCCTCACCGAGAATAGTCTTACCATCTTCGTTGAGGAACTGACCAGCATCACCCAATATTGGCTTTCCTTCATCGTCGAGTTTGGCACCTTCTGGGATTTGCGAAAGTCCGGTATCCTTGAAGTCTTCGAGGGCCTTGATGGGCTCACCGTCCGAACCGAGAATAGTCTTGCCGTCCGCATCAAGAAACTGACCGGCTTCGCCCAAAACAGGCTTGCCTTCTTCGTCAAGTTTAGCTCCGGCGGGGACCTTGGTCTCTGGCAGTTCAGCATCCTTGAGGTTTTGGAGGTCCTTGACAGGCTCACCATCCGAACCGAGAATAGTCTTGCCGTCCTCATCAAGAAACTGACCGGCTTCGCCCAAAACAGGCTTGCCTTCTTCGTCAAGTTTAGCTCCGGCGGGGGCCTTGGTCTCTGGCAGTTCAGCATCCTTGAGGTCCTTAAGAGGCTCACCATCAGAACCAAGAATTGTCTTGCCATCCTCATCCAGAAATTGACCGGCCTCGCCTAAAACTGGCTTGCCTTCATCGTCAAGCGTAGCTCCGGCGGGGATCTTGGCTTCTGGCAGTTCAGCATCCTTGAGGTCTTTCAAAGGTTCGCCATCTGAGCCAAGAATGGTCTTGCCATCTTGATCAAAGAACTGACCAGCCTCGCCCAAAACTGGATTGCCTTCTTCATCAAGTTTGGCGCCTTCTGGAATCTTGGTGTCTGGGACTTCGAGGTCGAGTTGCTTGAGTGGCTCGCCATCCTCACCAAGAATAGTTTTGCCGTCCTCGTTCAAAAATTGTCCGTCCTTGCCCAGGACTGGTTTACCTTCATCGTCAAGTTTGGCGTCTTCTGGAATTTTGGTTTCTGGGAGTTGGGTATCGAGGTGCTTAAGTGGCTCACCATCCTCGCCGAGAATAGTTTTATCATCCTCGTTCAGAAACTGTCCATCTTTGCCTAAGACTGGTTTTCCGTCCTCGTCGAGTTTTGCTTCTTCTGGAATTTTGGTTTCGGGGATTGGAAGGCCGTCCTTGTCCAATTTCTGTCCAGCTTCTGAAAGTTCAGCTTCAGGCAGCGCTCCTGCTTCTAGATCAGGCTTTTCGAGTAACTCTGCCTTGCCGATAACGCTACCGCTCTCGGCCATCAAGTTACCTTCGTCGTCGATCTCCTTGATTGAAGTACCGACGAGGTCTTGTGGTGTGCCTTCTTGCAGCTTGCCGATTACTGCGCCAGTGGCGTTGGTGAGATCTCCGTTGTCTTGAACTCCGAATGGTCCAGCGAGCTCTGGCTTTTCAACACCCTCGACACCGGGCTTCTCAATGCCCTCGACATCAGGCTTCTCGGTGTCTTCGACATCGACATCTGGCTTTTCCAACCCTTCAGTTTCTGCCACTTCTTGCTTCTCGAGATCTTCCTGATCAAGGGCTTGGGCGCCCTCAACATCAGGCTGCTCCAAACCTTCGGTTTCTGGCACATCAGGCTTGCCTACACCTTCAGCTTCATCTTCAATTAGTTTTGGTTCAGCCTCTGTAAGGCCTTCTGCAGTATCTTCTGTGACTCCCTCAAGATCGGCGTGACCAATAACATTTCCTTCGTCGTCCAAAATGTCCCCTTCTTGGTCTACAACGCTTCCTGAAAGATGCGAAGCATTGTCTCCTGGAACGTGGCCAATGACATTCCCACTCTGGTTGACAACGTTTCCATCAGCTCCAACATTTCCAGCGGGGATGGTTTCTGTTCCTTCATCCTCATCCTCCTCCTCCTCTTCTTCATCTATGGTCTCCCCATTTCCAGTGTGCAGTTCCTCCTCCTCGTCTTCGTCCTCTTCTTGGGTACCATTCATATGGCTTTCCATATCACTCAGTGCCTTCTGTTTCAACTCGCGCTGCGAAGGGGTCGGGGTGTGTTGGGCCACATGCTGCGCAGGTGAGCGGTGTCTGATGTCCGCCATTGTGCTAGGGGAGTCGTCAAAAGTGAATTCGGGGCTTATAGTCCTAGCAGATATCTGCTGTGGGGAAACTTTTGGGTCAACAAAATAATCAGAGCTTGGTGTACGGTTTGGACAGAGCCAGATAGATGAAATTTTGGTGAGATGGTAGGGGTATCAAAGTTGCAGGTAATTTGCGGTTAAGATTCTCTGAGTTATTGCTGCAAGGCACAGTTATACGCTTTTTCTCCCGCTCTAACAACTTGCCGGTCGAACAACAACAACATAAAGCTGGGCGTGTAGATGACGATACTCTACGTCATTGTTCTCAGAGCTTCAGGTACTCCAATAATATCGGATGGATGATTCAAATTCAGGGTAGGGGCATTTCTTACATCACTGCCACTTACGGCCTGGAACGAATGTCACGAAGGGCCGGCAGTGCACGAGAACAAGACTTCCAAGACTTCGTAGCCACAGGAAGGTGATCTCGATCTGGAGCTTTGATTCCTCACTTACGCTATGTCATTCATGTGAAAGACGGACCACTCTCTGCGCAGAAAAGCAAGATAACAGGAATATTGTAAGGCATAAGAGACCACGATCAAGGATGCGGGCTAATGAGGCAAAGAAACAAGACAGCGCACTACTGAGTGAGAGCGCAGGCAGTGTGGCTTTCGGTTTGATGTCCGGAGCAGAGGATGGATCAGGTGGGGGATCACCTGTGCCACCCGTGCGTCGTCTAACAGGTTGATGTAAGCTCATCGCGAATCCATCAACCAGCCACAACCTTCCAGACATCCGGGGCCACGGTCGCTAAGATGCGGGCTTCGTGGCCCTGTCGTTAGGGAAACATCACTAATCTCTAGGCTCCGGGGCCCCCTGTCGCATGGCAGCCCTGCCGCAGAATACAACAGCGCAGACGGTAAATCCTTCCTTCAGACACCCGTCCTTGCAAGCCACCGAGGACCCTGCTTACTTTCGCAATTTATTCTGGCGTCTGCGCTGCGGCAAGTGTGGCTCGAGTGGCTTTACAATGACACACCTCACCTCGACTTCTTGAACCCTCTGCCTCTCCACGCAGACACGAAACCGACCAATTGTAACAGTCCACTCTTGGCCTTGCCTTTGTCCTCTTGGTGTCGTATACGAGCTGCGAGGGCTTGCGAACAAACGCCGTAATAGCTTTGACCAGAGCTACTCTCCTGCCTTGGTCAGTAACCTGGTTGTAGTAACCTGAGCAGAGATTGAGTTCCTTTCATCTGAGCGTTTCTGAGATTTTGGGAGATATGGCCCCTGCGTAGCCAGATATTACATCGCTACGGTCTCGATGATGGAGAGAGTGTGGCGGTAGAGGTATGGCTTTCCGGAGTACGAGAAGCTACATTTCGGACTTCCATGCAGCAGCAGTTTAAGCGACTCGATTCAACACCTTGTCACTGATCAGCCAAATCTTCTGCGGGGATGCCCACAAAGCTCCGAAGCTCACTTATCCATATTGTTATTCGTCGATGTGTAGCTGTAGCCGCCACAACTATGAAGTCACAAATCAAGCACCCTTGATACGAGACACAGACAACCGCTGCCTAGCTGAAAACCTGGCACAAACAGACATATCACTCTCGGGATATCAGTGCATTAGCATGCGGATCAAAAGATACTCGAAGGTTCCTTTGCTACCTCCCATCATGATTGGAACAGAAGCCACGGGCCTTGCGTCATAGGAATCCTATGTGCCACACGAATTGTAACCATTGTGGTCAGAGTGTTGAAGATCGAACAAGCATGCAAACATGGGGAGCTTGAGCCACACATATGGAAGCTTGAAGCTTCACGGATTCGGCACGCTAGTATCCAACTTTTGTGGTTGAGATGACACTGCGTTTCCCCTCGTTCACTCAGTTTTCGTGACAGCCGCATGCCCCGCAACCAAGCATCCTTCTGTCATCGATCTTTGGCCTCCCGCCATCTGCGCCATCCTTTCCCTGGTCTTCAAAGAAGTAACTTTCGATAGTCACATCATCGCAAGAATTGTCGCACATGAAGTAATCTGAGGCTGGTGCCGAAACTTCTTGCGAGAGAAGACCTCACCGCTTTATAAAGCTTCATGCTATTGCCCTTGTCACTTACACACATACTTTTCATTCACAACGTTCTTCTCTACCTCCACATCAAATCCCGTCTCCATTCTCAACGTCAAATCCAAACTCAAGATCAGAGTCAAGAGAACGGAAAAGACAACGAGATTTACAAAATCAACAACATGAGTGCACCCAACGTCAACTCTCCACTGGACAGTGGCGCTGCTCCAAGCCCCAAGTCCCTCAAAAAGAAGGTGCCCATGTCTCCAGACGGAAAACCGCTAAAGAAGCGTATTCCGAAGACCCCGCAGACTCCAGATACTCCCAATGCCGACGATGTGAAATCTAAGACACCTAAGTCGGTCAGCGATCATGTTCCGCAGACACCTAGCAGCCAAGTTCCCAAAGAGCAGGATGTTTCGGATGTTACGCCCTCTAAAGCTCCGGATACGCCCAATACTCCTACACCTGGGCGCAAGATGGTAAAGAAGAAGAAGAAGCCGGTTGAGCAAGCGCCTGATTTTGACAAACCTGAGATCGAGAAGCCTGATATTCAGAAACCGGACATTCAAAAACCTGACATTGAAAAACCGGTCATTCAAAAACCTGACATTGAAAAGCCAGATGTCCCAAAACCCGACATTCAGAAGCCAGATTTGAAGAAACCAGATATACCAAAGGCACCGGTCGAAAAACCTCAAGTAGACAACCCAGCTGAGAAAAAGCTCAAGAAACCAGCTATGCCTGACACTGGTGACGCACCAAAACCAATAATGAAGAAAAAGAAGAAGCCAGCTCCACCACCAGCCCCTGAACCAGAACCCGAACCCGAACCAGTTCAAGAGCCAGAGCCAGAACCAGAAGAACCGGAGTTGCCGGAAACAGAACATGACGAGGAGGATGACGAGGAAGAGCAGCATGATGAAGAGATCGAGGATGACGAGGGGCATGAAGAGCATGATGATGAGAATGAAGATGATGAAGAACACGATAAAGATGAAGAAGAGGAGGAGGAGGAGGAGGAAGGAGAAGAAGAGGAGGGAGAAGAAGAGTCGGAATCGCAATCACTTCCCAACATCGACAGCGCCACAAACCTTCCAGATGCCACTAAAAATACACCCGCGGGCGACGTCAAGAAGACAGCAACAGATACAGCATCCAAAGCCTCAAAGCCTGCAGCGGACGCTGCAAGCGGTGCGAAAGATCAAGCAGGCGGTCTCCTGGGAGGCGCAAAGGATAAAGCTGATGGGGCCCTGGGAGGAGTCACTAATTCCGTTCCCAAGCAAGCAAAGGGCGTCGCAGACAAGGCTCAGGGAGCTGCAGGTGGAGTTGCGGATAAAACTAAATCTACAGCTGGCGGCGCAAAGGATACTGCTGATGGTCTCACTGGTGGTAGTGGTCCAAGTGATATACTCGGAGATTCCTCTGGCTTGACTAACGGTGTTACCGACAAAGCTGGGGATCTCGGGAAGACAGCTCAGGGAGCCGCAGGCGGAGCAGCGGACAAAGCTAGATCTGCTGGTGGTGCCAAAGATGCTGCTGGAAGTGCTGCTTCTGGTGTCACAGACAAAGCTGGAGATGTTGGCAAGTCTGCATCGGGAGTTACTGATCAAGCTCAATCTGCAGCTGGAGGTGCTACCGATAAGCTGAACTCGACTGTTGACGGTGCAAAGGATTCTGCTGGTGGTCTCGCGGGCAAGGCTCAATCTACAGTTGACGGCGCCAAAGATACCGCTGGAGGTGCAGCATCAGGCGTAACCGATAAAGCTCAGTCTACAGTGGCTGGCGCCAAAGATCCGGTTGGAGGCGCGACCTCCGGTATCATGAACAAAGCACACGACACCAAGTCCACCGCCGAACAAGCAGCTAACGACCTCGGATCTAAAGCCAGCGGGGTGAAAGATAGTCTTGTTGGTGCAGCAGGCGATGCGGGTAAAGAAGTTGGGTTTCTTGGGGGAGGAGATACGAGTGCAAAGGAGAGGGAGAAAGCGAAGAATGAGCAAGATCAGAAGGTCGGGAGGGCTATCAACGAGTTGGCTGGTGTTGGTGGTATCGAGATTAATGTGCAGACCACTAAGGATGGTATGTCGCTTATGATCAAGATACCAGGGAGTTTTCAGCATGCTTAGTTTGAGGATTGTTTTCTTTCTTTCTACGATGGATGCGGAGCAATCTATGATAATGCTTGGATGGAGGTATTTGGAAGTGCGTGGCTTTCTATTAACTTCATCATATGGGAGGCTTAATAGCGTGTCTTTCATTTGTTAGTTTTGAATTTTAAAGGTTGTTTTATTAGACTTGCTATATTTTGAAATTACAGTGTCGTTCGAGGATTTGCAAAACTCCTACAATCACGAGTCTGGGTTGTGTCGTGGAGGGTTCGTCCACGCCCAAGCTATGGCCATGCTGGATGACAGAAGGATCATTTGACTTCAGGCCAACAGACTCCACAACTTACCACCAACTCGGTCTTGCGTTTTGCGTCATCTCAGCCACCATTCGCCTAACTCTCATTCAAAATCATTTCCAGTGGCTGAATATTACCGTATTGTGCAGAAGTACAGTCCGGAGAAGAACGCATGAATCTCTCCACTCGAGGTTATCGCGGAATACAACTAATTACGCAAGACAACTGTCTCACAAAGAATACAACCATGACATATACCTAGCAGTTCTATATCAGGGAACTTGCTGTTCCACCCAAGGTTTCCTCACACCCTCCTCTTCATAGCCAAGCACCGCTGTTAGCTCCAGCATACGGGAAATTTTAACTTCACTTAGCCACAGCTTGGAAGAGAGGAAAGAGGAAAGAGGAGGGAGGAGGGGAGGAGGGAAGGAGGGAAGAACTGAACTTTTGCCACCTCGTCAATGCGCATGGCGATGCTGGTGATGGGAAAGGGCTATGACGGAGCAGCGTAATGGCGAAGATCGTCGATCCCCAAACCCTGGTCTGTGATCCGGGAACGTGGTTGCGTAGGGGCGTGCGTAGGTGCGTGCGTGCGTGCATGCGTTTCTTGGACTGGAGAAACTCGACATCCGTTCCATTCCATCTGAAAATCAAGGGTCCAACCATGACGACCACCTACAATGCAAGCGAGCTCCGTGAGTAACTAAGTACTTTCGTACTGTAGTAGTGAGGGGCAAAATATGCAAATTATTCATGCCGAGATACCCAGTGCCTCCTGTCAATCAATAATTATCCACAAACAGAAACAGAACAAGAGTCGACTAGGAAAGGATCAGTTCTTGGGCTTTCGAAATCCACTTCGTCTTTTTGTGCGTGTCCATCTGTTCGTCGGAGACTCGTATTGAGTTCAGACAAGTTGTTTAGTTTCACGAGGTCTGGAGGAGATCGGACGTTGATCTGACGAGATGGGGAAGAAGACTTTGTTGCTATGTTTTATTCATGGGTTTAAGGGTGACGAGGAGACTTTCTACGGCTTCCCTGAGGTTAGTGGAGTTCTTGAATACACAGAACTTTGTGGTCTGGAAGATGGTCGGAAAGACTGCATTGCTGAACTTGTGTAATGACAGGATTTGAAAAGTGTCGTCGCGGAGAATTGTACAGACCTCAGTGTACAGACGAGGATATATCCCAAGTACGAAACGAGAGGTGACTTGGCTGCTTGCGCAACCACCTTTCGAGAATGGTATGCATTTCCATTTCAGTTTGCAATCATAATTGAGATTAGATGGAAACTGAGGAGTGCAGGCTTCAAGAACAGGTCACAGATCTCGAGAGAGATGCTGCCACGCCCCAAGCAATTCTCAATCCGTCCGTTAACGTAATTCTAGTTGCCCATTCCATGGGGTAAGTAACTACTCATTTACCATTACCTCAAAAAGAACATGAGAAAAGGATGACTGACAATGATATCTTCGCAGTGGATTTGTAGCAGCCGACACTCTCTTCACAGTGCTGGATAACGGCCCAGTCTCCTCAGACCCCAACATCAAACTCATGTTCCCACTAATCCAAGGCGTCCTCGCCTTCGACACGCCCTACAATGGACTCTCGCGCTCCATGTTTGCCTACGGCGCCTTCTCACAATACCAAAATGTAAGCGGCTATTGGAACATCATCTCAGCGGTGTCTTCCTCACTCGCAGGAGCCGGCTCCGCATCAGCATCAGCATCCGCTTCGTCCGCTGCGACTGCAGCAGGCGGCGCTGTAATCGCAAACCAAGCTTCAAGCTGGAGGAAATGGCAGGCTCTTGCAGCGAGGACGGGAACGGCTGGTGCTATTATTGCGGGAGGTGTTACGGCTTATGTGCATCGTGCTGAGATCCAGAATGCGCTTTCGAAAGTCAACAAAGAGAATTTGTTTAAGATTAATCGAGAGAATGTCTCGCAGGGTGTTTCGCAGGGCTTGACATACGTGAGTCGGGACAGTCTTGGTGAAGGTTTCGCGTGGATGGCGAGTCATTTGAAATTCGTCGGCGCGTTGATGAAGACGGCTCAGCTGAAATCGCGTATGGATCGTCTCAGTAGTCTTCAGGGAATCGGCGTCGTGGATTTGTATACGTCGCTTGGTGAGAATGGGTACTGGAGTGGAGGGTATTTCATTCCCAAGAGGACTTTCTGTGCTGTGCCTGTGGAGGTTAATGAGAAGGAAGAGAACAGGATTTTCAGAGAGATGGCTAACACGAAGGCGAAGACGGAGATAGAGGCTCATTGTAGCATGTTCCAGCCTTTGAAGAATAATGGCTATGAGCATATGCTTGAGTCTGCTGGGAAATTGATTGTGGGCTGGACTAGCCTTGATCCGAGGAAGGTCGTAGATGAGCATTCGCCTTGCAAGGAGGAGGTCTCGGCTATGGATTCCGAAGCGAAACTCTTTGACGATGATGGCAAGGTGAGGAGTAGAGCTCCCAGTGTTTCTGTTTCGGATGGTCCGGCTGCCGATGAGATGCAGTTGGAGGAGATTCTGAAGTGGCAGAATCTGCCGCATGATGATATTGATGATGAGGGTTTGCAGCAGGCATTGGGTGTACCATTGCCGGCTGAGGATGAGGTTTTGAAGGAGGCTTTGGATGGGCCGCAGAGGGATGGGGAGAGTACGGCTAAAGATGGGGAGACAACCTCACAGATTGCGACTTCGAACGAAGTGGATGAAGAAGCGAGGAAGGCAAAACAGAGGTCTCTTGCTTGGGGAGCACTTTCTTATGCCAACCCTTTCAAAGGGACGGCAAAGGCAGATGTTATTCCCAATGAAGCTGAAAATAACAAAGAAGATGTCAGGGAAGTGGAAGCGACACAACCTGAGACGACTGCGACCACTGGCGGAGGTGACGAAGAAACAAAGGCAACAGATCAACAGAAGTCTACTTACTGGAAGACAATTTCTAAAGTGACTCCGAATCCTTTCAAGGCAGCCACTAGAAAGGAGGGAAATATTGAAGAACAAAAGGCGGCAGAGGAAAAAACTGAAGAGGAAAGTGTTAGAGGTACGGAATCGACGCAACCTGAGCCGACTTCAACAATGAATACTGGCCGAGATGATGAACAACCGAAAACAGCAGAGCAGAAGCCTACATACTGGAAGGCAGTTTCTAAAGTGACACCCAATCCTTTCAAGGCTACGAATAAAGCAGGGGAAAAGGCCGACGAGGCGGAATCGGCACAACCGGAGATGACTACGACTACGATCACCGATGAAAGTGGAGAAGCGAAGACACAGAAATCTACTTACTGGAAGAAACTTTCCAAAGTGACGCCGAATCCTTTCAAGGGCAACAGCAAAGCAGAAACTACCAGTCTAATAGACGAGACGGCTCAGACGAGTAAGGAAGGTGAAACGGCAAAGGAAGGGGTTCAAGGAGAAATACTAAAAGAAGAGGAGGCGACGACGATGGATGACCAGCCGGCTATTCAAGATAGCGAAGGAGCGGCGAAGCAAGATCATCGTTCGACGGCGTGGCAGACACTTTCTAAAGTGACTCCGAACCCTTTCAAAGGGACGGGCAAGACTGAAAAGGCAAATTTTGAAGAGAAAACGAGCAAGGAAGGAGAAACGGTAAATGAAGGAGTGGTGACAAAGGAAGGGGATGATACATCGAAAGGAGAGGAAGTATCGCCAGAAGCAGAGCAAAAGTCCAAAGCGTGGACGGGATCACTCTCTAGTGCTATTCCTTTTACGCGTAAAGGTTAATGGAGGGTTGATAGGGGATTGGAGATAGGACATAGGAGTTGTATTCTAGAAGTACACCATGATTTAGCAAGAGTTTTGGACAGGTGTTCGTGTCTTTTGTTATTAGAATACTTGATTAGCCCGGCAGCGTTGTAATAAATATAAAGAGTAACTGATTCAACTCCTCCCTCGTATGAGGTCCTCTATCAACAAAATCCAAAAGACAGACCAACGCTAAAATACCCAAACCAACAACCTCCTTCCCGTAAACAAATTCCCTAATACTCCACCCTCCCAGCCAAGCCTCTAAAACAGATCCTCAAAAAATCCAAGCAATCAAACATTCCCCCTCAAGACCCCCTTATCCAACCCACTACCCACAACCTCCCCAGGCTGACCCTCCCCAAAAGTATTGCCAACCGTGGATCCAACATTCCGCTGAATACCATCGACATCTTTATTACCAGTGACCTCCGTCTTCTTCAATGATTCTTTAAAAGAGTAAACAAGTCAAGTCAGCAATCTCGAGTCATCGTCGAACGAACGAAGATCAGAAAACGTCGTCTTATTATTATTTATCGTGAGTTGAGTTGCGTTGAGTACAGAATGTTACGGTACTGTAACCGTTTCATAAAGGGAAAAAAGAAAGGAAATGGGGGGGTGAACCTTTGACTCCGTAGGAAGTCCTGTTTTCACCAAAGTAGTGCAGGTATGTATCTTCGATCCAGCGCATGGTTGCTTGGTAGTACTCATTCGCCTTTGTCTTTGCTGCTTCCATGATTACTTCGTTCGCTCTTCGCTTCGGATGGGGTCGGATCAGGCTTGCTACCGTAGCTTGGTTCTTTGATTTTCGATCTTCGTTTCGAGTTTCTTTGTGGGAACTTGTCGGGCTGACGGGTTGATTTGCTTGTTTAAAGTGTGGAATTCAAAGTATGGAAATCAAGTATGTGGCTGAGCTTGCTTGTGTGATGATACGAGTGTTGGTAACACTGGTAGGTAGGTAGGTAAGTAGGTATGCACACTATGGTATGGTAGGTAGTAGTGCATAAATAAATCCATCCCACCAGAGAGCTCATGGATAAATAATGTCGTCTGCCCCCCCCTCTTCCCCTTGTTGAGGTATGTTCGTACAGTACTCTACTAATCAATCGGGATCTTCATTCGGGCCACCAGACAGTAACCATGACGTATCCCACCTAAGCGAGCAAGATGTGGCTAAGTCTCTGGTCTGTCTGAAGTGAAAGCTAGAGTGAAGGGAAGGGAAGGGAAGGGGGTGTCAGGTGGGAGGTAGACAGGCACGACAGGACAGCGTGACAGCCTGTTCGTTACACGGGAGACCTTAGAAGGAACGGAGAGACGAAATCTTGTTTTGAACTGTATCTCGTTGTCTGTGCACGTCGTGCTGGTCTGGATTCTAGACTCTGACTCTCTTGGTCTGCATGATGCACTTGGGACCCACGTATTTCGTACCGTACTTCGTATAGATACTGTTGTTTCATGGGGTTGTCCTATATGGAAGAAGCGAGGGAGGCGAGGCACGGGAGGTGGTGGCTACCATGTGCCCTGTCCGATTTGTGAAAACGGGATCGCGTAAGGGTGCGGTATTTGGGGCCTAGTCCCCGACGCCGTTTGGTTGTGATGGGTGGATGTGGATGTCGATAAGTAGTCATGGTGACCGAGCAGTTTAAGACTCCTAAGAGATCGGTCGATGAGTGTTTGGTTTTATTATCTGTAGATTTTGGGTCAGGATGGTTTCTGTTGGAGGTTGTGGGCGGGTTGAGAGTATCGATGCAGGTAGGTTAGCGGTGAGGCTTCTGTCAAGTTTGCTTGGAAAATTACGGTCTGACAGCTGATTCTACTTGGGCTTGATGTTCCTCACCGGAAACCTTTGGTCACAAGGTTACTTAGGTTTTTCATTCAGTCTGATTGTTTCAGTGAAGTGAAGGGAAAGGGGGATGAACACTGTCTGAATGATAGTCTGAATGATAGCACCTCTACAAGTACATCTAGAATTACAACGCTATGCAGCAAAGATTTTGGTATCATTCCCGTAACCTAACCACTTTACGCCAAAAGATATTCTTTTAAAAAGGAGGATCACCCTTCCTCATCCTCATCTCCTTCCTCGCCAATTCAACCTCCATGATCCGTTTATGAAGCGGCACCTTATCCGCCAACCCATCATCATCGACATCAAAGTAAAGCTGCCAAACACCTTCACTCTGTTCAACAACCGTAAAACCTTCCCATCCATCAAGGGTAAGTCGCTTGTCAATAGGCGTGCAGTTCCAAGGTCCAACTATGTTTCCTTCAGCATCAACTCGGATTCCGTACTTCAGTTCGTAGGTATCCTTGTCCACGTAGATCCAGTTTAGTTGCGGTGGATCATCTTGGATGGTTGAAACGTATCCGTCGCCTTTCCTGCCCCATTTTCGATCTGGGAATGGGAAGAAGTATCCCGCGAACAGATGCCCGGGGTCATATTGATGTTCGCCGTTGTCGTCTGGAAACTTGGCTTTTGGATTTACGGCTGTGACATAGAGCTAAAGGTAATCAAACACGTCAGCCTTCTGTTGTGATAATACAAGAAGCTGCGAGGTTTCCTAGTTCCTCGTGGGGATGGGAGAACCAACCTTCTTGTCTTTCAACACTACAACTCCTCCATTTATGTCCTGCGCTTTCCGTGAAGGATCAGAGCAGGAGACCTGAATATTTGACTTGCGTCCGCGATGTTCTTGTCTTGCATTCTGCTTCTGACCTTGTCTGATCGCTTCGGTCGTCCCAATAATGGCAGGACAGGCTGCTATCGACGTAATAATCCCCAATGGCATGATTATGAATGAGACTAAGACCTGTCACTATTTTCTGTTAGCCCTTAAGCCGCCCGTTCTTTACTCGGAAACAACACAAGATGCATTAAGATGTTTTTTCAAATGAACGACAGAAACTGCTCCCGTTCATCCTTAAGTGTTTGGCAACTGTTGGAGCGGTCGTGTGTTGCAAATGCTGGAGGGGAGCTGAGAGACTGCTTACCTTCAGAACCGGTCGATAATCAATAGACTCACATCGATTTGGTAGGGAACAAATTTGTCGCAGGAATTCTTCACACTTTGATAGCCATGTGAAATGTAAGACCCGTGGCAATGTTCAAATAATAAGTGGCGATAATGAGTGTCAGGGTCCACTAAGTGAGGCAACAAGAGCACCGATTTCCTCGAAATCACATTCACATCTCAGTGGTCCGGAGCACGTCCACTCGAGATCAGCCACCTTCTTGCGAAATAGCGAACACATAGACACAGCATGTCCATATGATGAACTCCACCCTGGAAGGGGGCTTCCTGAGTGACATCACGTGGGGTGTGAAACTGTTCGTTGCAACGGGGTGCGTTCAGACGAGACTCAACGATAAGCGTGGCAATATACCGGAAAGCGTAATTCCTGTGTGCTAGACTCCCAAGCGACCAGTTGCGGATATTCAGGTGGAAACACCAGAGGGAGATTGACTTCATAGATTGCGGGGGGTGTGCAGATCACTCACTAATACGCGAGCAACAACCATGTAGCTAGTCAAGGCTGATTACTACCTTACCTAACTACTTTCCGACTCCTCGTACTACTGTAACGAAATGTGACTTGACTGAGTCTGGACTTTGCATCATATTCTGAGAACTAGTGGAGAGCAGCCTCCCATCTCCCCCATCTCTTATGACGCACATAGACAGGGTAGCTACTGTCAGACCTCAGGTATTGTGAGGACCATCCTCCACATCATTCAAGTTTTTTCTCGAAGGCGTGCGGCCTCTTGCTGTCACTTTGGAAACACTACCCCCAAGCATGCTTGGAGCCTTGGATCGATAGGGTGATAGGGTGATAGGGTGTTGCCACGATCCTGACCAAGTATCTCGATTTGAGGCTGGTGAGGCAAGTCTTGAAAGATGACGTACTTTCCAGCGTCAGACTTCTTTCTCAATCATAAATACAGCGTGTAAGACGTAGTCTCTAGAAACTAAATCATCAGTGTTTTTACCCATCCCCAAGTCCCTTACATCACTCTATTCCCCAACTCCAATCATTTGTCGCCCACACACACCTATTGAAGCACCACCTTGGTACTCCGAAATCACCACCAATACTACCAACACAATGTCTGATGGGTAAGCATATTCTCTATCCAGACTTCACGAAGCAGGCAGTTCATTCCTGCGTTTGATGAGAGCAATACTAATCAAGAAGGCACGCATCCAGAGAAAAGAAGATGGAGATGCAGGACGATGACAACGCATATGAGTATCAGTCCGAGACCGACGCCGAGCAAGAAGAACAACCCGTTCAGCCCACTCCCAAGCAAGGTCAGCGGACGATGCAGCGTGCGCGTCAAAACCGTGGCCAGACGCTACCACAACAGCAACAGAACAACCAAATTGCGCAACAGCAGCCCAATTACGGACAAGTACAGCAGCAGCAGCAACAGCAGGGCCAAGACGACCGTGTCACCGGCAACATGGGCGGCCGGACAGGCGCCATTCGAGAGTCGAGGATCAAAGACCGCCCGGTGAAAGACGAGGGTCGGGACAGTAGCTTGAAGATCAAGATCGAGCTCGATCTTGAAGTTGAGGTAGATCTCTATGCCAGAGTGAAGGGAGACATTACTATTGGATTGATGTAGTAATGGTTATTTTTCTTGTAGGTCGATCTCTATGCTCGAGTGAAGGGAGATATCACCATCGGTCTCCTATGAAAGAGTCTATGCTGAAACGCATTGAAGGAATTGGACGAAGAAAAGAACAGTTACTTGGTAGACTAGGTTCTGGCTTGGGATTGTATAATTATAACACCGTGGGGGCTTTTCCGGTTTTCGTCTTAGCCGTTATATATTACATCGGCAAATATTTCCTATAGTACTGAATGACAAGTTTGATTTTGTTTGATACCCATATAATTTGGTTTTATAGAAGTGTGAATCGGCAGTTATGTCTTTTTAAAGTGGTTGCGAAGTTTTCCTTTGGTTTGTAGCATCGTTGTGTGTATAACAAAGCAAGTACACGCGGCTCAACATCTCAACAGTTAGGTTTCAGTTCCGAAAGTTAATGATGATACAAGTCATGGGATAGAAAGACAGAAGATCAAAGTCGTCTGACAATTGCATTTCGTAGTCCTCCGTGCGACCCCAAGTGAGACCAGAATTATCGGCAGATGTACTTTCAATAACGAGTTGCAGGAGGGGGTTTGAATGTTCCCACAACATCGGATTTCTGGGCTCCACTGTATCTGTTCTGTCTTACATTGTACGAAAGGACAAAAGGTATGGTATTATTGTCCTCAACTCCTCGGTCGGCAGAAGGCGAATGTACAGAAATGGAATAATCGACCCATCTACAAACGTCCAGGACAATTCGAGCACGATTGAGTCATGAGTCGGATATTATACAGGTTTTCTCTTGCCACTCAATACAAGTGACATGACGGGAAAAGCGATGCGAGGGGAGAAATGTGATGGGAATGTACCTTTCGTACATGCAATTGATTCTTGATGGCTTTGCCTGTAGCGTTACTACGTATGCTTACCTTAGGTAGGAGTATGGTGGTAGTGCCGCAAGCCCAGGCCCACACGTCTCAAGTCGATGCAATGCAGCCCGGCTCTTATAATCTTATTACTCCTTCACAGCTCGGTTATACCTTATTACAGAAACACTTGACCACGACGCGAACAGCGGCAAGGTAATTAAAGTGGCGGATTTATGACTCTATGTACCGTTTTACCGTCTGGTCGTAGCTTTTTTTAAAGTAGTGGTGGAGGTGCTTTGCGAATCTAGACTCGGGCATGCTTGGGCGACGTTAGGTCTCCTCGCTTAAGCGCCTGTTTCACTGCGCCAAGGGGAGTAATATGGTGTAGTAGCGAGCCGGGCTACCCGGTAAACGAACGCAAGTGGCTGAATGTGAGCAGCGTGGAGTCGTAGATCGCTGTGAGTAGCCGTGAGTGGCTAGACATATGCCAAGGCAACTTGGGAAATACTCCGTAGTCACGCTTGCGTCTGGTCAACCCCGGGCATATATCCCCATTAAGAGGTGGCTATTAATCAGGAGGCGTGTCAGGGTGTGGGATATACAAATGACTATTTGCTGAATACCGCAGCTGTAATATCGATCATGAGTCGGCAGGACGAGCGCCACATGCATGCGTCCACAGGCCTTGCCATCAGCCACGTATTGGTACGCCAGTGCAGGGCCACGTTGACCATACAGAAGCCATAGAGAGCACGTTCCCCGCACCAAGGGCTTCTGTGCAGTCCTTCGTACGGAAGTACATGCGCACATGCGTGCTCGCAGGTACCCTTGGTGATCTGCCTTCTCGAAATACGGTGTGTGCTACGTACTACGTGTGAATTACTTACTGCACTACTACCCGTAAATCCACGGGAAAATAAACTTGGTTATACAATACCGGCACGGCATCTCGGCGGATAAATCCGATAGGCTTACGACCTATAGCCAGCATTTGAGCATTTTGCACTCTTCTCTTGCTGTTACTCAAGCTTACGCATTGTTCACTACCCGCTACCAGTGCTTTAGCCTTTGGGAAAGCGTGAGGCCGTGGCATACGCATGGAGACGACCCCTCATTGTCGCAACCAAGCGCCATTCTCGAGACCTCAAGTTGCGACATGTGGTACCACAGCTCGCCCATTTAATAATAGCCGTTGAAAACAAACCATGACCCAGAGCCATAGCGACGCCGAAAGTGCAAACCTCACCCTATTGTTGCTGCCACGGCGTTTCACGATTCGACCTCGCCGTCCTTCATATTCGTCGACGTCAGCGCGTTCCACACATTCCACAATTGCTCCAGTCGCCGAAACGAAGGTTGCATCACCCTGGGATGCGGGATATAGTAGTCTGATGGTATTCTGCAAATTCCATTTGTAAAAACTCCATTAGCACGTTATCTTATGAAATAATTTCTCCCCACAGCCCGCACTGTCCTCTAAGTGCTCTTAACCCCTTGGTTGAACATTTGACTGGCTTTTCGCACCCATATTGCCACGGCCCAGCAGTGGCTCTCAGCCTGACAACACAGACACCAGTTGAATCTATTTATTGCTCGAGTAGGCATCGTCAATTTTCCTTTTCTGGTCGAGATCACATATGCTGATAAAGGAACTCACGGTGTGCGGCAGAGTGTGGAGAATTGCCGGCTCATCATTAATCTGTCGTAGATAGTTGAGACGATATAGACAAGGTGCTACCTCTGCGCTGTTGCGATCGACTCGAACTCTGTTGTCCTCTGGAAACAGTTACCAGTAAAAAATAATGTCAGAAATCAGGTTTTCGAACTACCGGTAATATTTATGCACTGTTTTGGAATAGCCTTTCAACTATTGTTCAAATGGAGGTCTCGCCACCTCACAAGCATTGACACCCATGTTGTAAGAGTGAAGTCACTGCGAAGGGAGAGCATGCTTGTCCCTACGTTTGATCAACTTACGTTCTTGATCAACTTACGTTGAGAATTGATAGAGTAGTTCTCTGTGATTGCGACGCCACAATACACCAAATATGAGTAGCCTAGAAATTCAGGATTATTGGGCCCTGAGAGGTCTTGAGGCTGGTTCGTGAAGTAGCTTCAGATATACCTAACTACTATCCGCACGTGTAACACACCAGGCGCCCTTCCACTTTGAAGTGAATATCGCATTGACAGCATTGCTGAACGCACTGAAAAATTCAAGGCCTCTTGTCCAATTATATCTTCCACCTGCGATTGCCTCGGATTCTATCGACTCGTTCTGAGCCGTGGTAATACATTCTCTTTCAGAATCATCATCACATCTCGGCCTCGATCCTTCAGTCGTAGAATTGTATCATGAATGAATCTCGTTCGTCGTGCCATCGAGGCAATAATGAAATATCCAACGTCCACGGGTTTCTATTCACATTGGTCTACTCCCTGGTAAGAAATCAGTACGAGTTCCAAGCTCTCAAAACATTTGTTGAAGACTTACAAAAAGGTTATGGTGACATCTCCTTTGATCTTCGCCTTGAAGAGTATCTCAATCTCGAGATTTAGGTCGAGTCTAATCGCGAACGGTCTTCGTTTTTCTTCTTTCGGCTCTGGACGTACTTCTTCCTCCTCTTCCTCCTCTTGCTGCTGCAGTTCCCCATCCTCTCCCTCAACTTCCTCCTGGTATTCGTTCACCTCTTCTGGTTCTGAATCATACTCCTCTTCAACCGGCTCCTTTTTGATCGGTTCCTTCTTGGCAGGTTTCTTCTTTGTTTTCGGGCTCTCCCTCGACTGCGGCCTCTCAACCGTCACTCCCACTGGTCGCGAAGTGGAATTTTGACCCCTTCTAATATTAAATGCGCGAATTCCTGTCGGCCTTGATGAAGAGGAATTATTGAAGCTTGAGTGCTGGCGCGCATTTGTCTTCTTCCGCCCACCACGTTCATACCTGCGTCTTTGTTTTCCGTCCTCATCTACTCCGCTGGAAGGTACGTCGGAATAATCGGGTGGAAAGTTTGAATTGGTTGTCTCCTCCGGAATTGGGTATTCACTCTTCGACAAGCCTAATCCGTCCTCCGGCCGTGGGTGCTCATTTGTTCTGTGAGGAAGCTCGCTGCTCATGACTGCGATGATCACAAAACAAAAGACGACTGAATCCCTTGCTATCTGCTGCTGAAGCAGTTCAAGTTAGGCAGCAGCAGCAACCTGAACACTTTTACTGTACGAAGTTGATATGATTTTGCGGGTCATAACTGCGAATGTCGGGAGATGTCACGGTGTGTCTACAGAGCGTGCTAAACAGACGCCAGTGTTTAAACCTACGCCCAGACGACCCCTCGATCAATCCTCAAAGCCCAATCTTATCGTCCTGGTTGTCGGAAGTTTCTCCGCATTACCAAACTGACCGGGTCGGTGGCAAAGTTGTCGCCGCATACTGTATTTGTGAGATTGAAATAAATCTTTGGCGCGCCTTGAAAGCTATTGGGGGCTGTTGTGGTATCATACAACCTCATCTGAAGTACTGGGGCGTTATGAGGCATCAAGGTCTTACTAACCAGATATCAATGGGCTATTAAAGGGGCTAAGCTCGTGGTCCCGTATTTCGTGGGCTTTTAGAATCTAGCTCGCTTAGCAACTCCAATCCATCTTTCCATCCTCCCCCTGTTTCTTCAAGCACGGCCCAATAAGGAATAAATTAGTAATTCACACCGTAACTGCGCTGTTCCGATCACAAAAATTACATGTGGCTTTTTTTTTCCTTGGGGGGGCTGCGGCACTGCCGAGTGATGACGAATGCAGCCATGTTGTAGCAATCTCCCTTAGTCTTTGAACCGCCTCGGCCGACGAAAGGGGTCAAAGGACAATGATTCATCTTCAATAGAACTTCAATAGAAGATTGTGCGAACTTCGAGGTTATTTCTATATGCGCCAAGAAATTTAAAGGAATCCTCGACGCGGTCCGCGGACTGGTTGATCACTGATCAGTGGCAAGTGTGACTCCACCAGAAGAACACCAAGTACACAGTTCTCCAACCACTGACTTTATTTTTTTCTGGCTCTGGAGTGTTGTTAGTACTTGGGTGGTTCAAGATAGCTACTTGCTTCAAGCCCTCAAAGCCTTCCAAAAGCCGTCAACGCCACATTCAGCCACAGGCTCACAGCGCTTGACTGGTTTGTATCTCGTTTCAGTTCTCGAAAACCGCAGATGACCCTTGCGCGCCTACACATATTGTGTGTACCCTAAGCCAGGGTGCTTCAACTTGGGTGACACGGGAATCATCCTAACTATACTAGCCCAAGTACGGAGCAAGTCATCCACCTACCTCACTTCCCCATCCTCGCGTCGACTTGCTTGTACGTTTCACTACAAACTACACAAGCTACATCAGTGTATGTGGGCAAAGAAAACTTGGTTTCTGTGCCGAACCACACAAGATCTAGCCAGATCTTGTGCCAAAGCAGTGATCGTTGTGCAGCTGAACCTGAACCAACCTCGCAACCCCCCTGGCTATGAATGACTTCACAATAGTGGAGCCTGACACTTGCTTCTGCGGCGATCGCTCGCTGTGGCTGAGAGAACTATCTAAGTAGGAAGGTCGATCTTGGTGGATTCGTGTCTGATGGACCCCACACAATACCCAAGACCATGACGTTATGGAGGGGTGTTGTTGCACCAGTTCTTGATGGTGGTTGCCTTTGGCAGCGTTATGGGAGGCTCTGGGAGTATAACATGAAGATGCTTAGAGCTTGAAGAAGTTGTTAGAATCGAATACCATACCCGATCATAATAAGTCTACCATCACATATACCGCAAGTCTTCATAATCGCTTCAAAAAACTACATCTTATCAAAATGGCTGGTCTTCTCGGAAACGTCACTAAGAGTCTCGATAACACCCTCACAGGAGGTGACGAACAGAAAGGACAAGGTGGGCTTCTAGGCAGTGGTTCGTAATCCCTCATCAACTTTATTCTATTCAGAATATTGCATGAGTTGCGACTTTGTCTTTTCTTGCATGATATACCCCGCTACTTTTGCTTCATGATCTCATGCATCTACCATTCTTTACAGCAATAAACACTAACAAGTCATTACAGTGACTGGAACCGTTGGCAAGACTGTTGATGGAGCAGGCAACGTTGTCGGACAAACTACAGACGGTGCAGGAAATATCATCGGACAAACAACCGATGGACTCGGAAACGCTGCTGGTCAAACAACCAAGGGTGTAGGAAACGTTGCTGGGGGAGCTACGGATACTGCTGGGGGTTTGGTTGGAGGTGCCACTGGTCAAAAACAGCAGTAGTTCAGAAATAAGCTTTCATTGACTTGCTGCTGGGAGATGGGGATTTTATTGGATATTGTATTACTGCTTGTTGCTTGGGGATGTTGGAGGTTCTGTGATATCGTTTTTAGAGACTGGACAGAGTGCCGAGAGCTATTTATGCCTTGAGGATATCAGAGTTGCATTCCCAACTGTATGATGTCATTCACTTCATTCAAATCGTTCATGCAATTACTGTAACCATTCATAACTTTCTGCCCGTGCAATAATTAGAAGTAACTGAAGCAGTTACCACAACTACTCTTGCAACACTTTTTCCGTCTGATCTAGCAAAACTTGGGATAGTAAACTTAACGTATATAAAAACCCTTTTTTTAATCAACTAAACCAAAGATGAGCTGAAGTCTAGCCGTAAGTGTTCGTGCACGCTGTCCCAGGAATTTATTTGTTCCTGCCCTGTGTCAGAATAACTATTGCAGGCTTTCTATGACACTATACTTTCCCCGCAAAAGCTAGGTCGAGTGTCAAAAGCTACAAAGTTTACAACCCTTGACACAACTGTCAACGTCTCACACCGCGAGCTAATTTATAGACCCTTCTCTAACGTCACCGACACTTTGGTAGACCTATGTAGAGCTTCTACTCTTGAAGTACTACCTCAGTGCCCGGATCCCATGTAATTATTAGCCAAAAGACGTACCCAGTTACTAAAAGCTTTGCAAGCCCCAATTTTGCTAATACACGCTTTTAGCAAAACTTAAAAGCTACATGTCGAGATAATTAAAGGATGTCCATCCTCCCAATTCAACAACGCAAAGCAAGAGCAGAAGGCAGTGCATGTTAACTAAATGAACTCGTAGACTTGAGGAAAGTCCTGATGGGTCGAAGCGAACGAGTTCTCCCAAGGAAACCACCAGTAAGTACTCAATTTGGGAACAAGGTTATCAAATACTCACATCTATCGGCGACTATGTAGGAGACGAAGAACGCGAGAAATCTACCCAGGCGGAAGAACAGTGGGAACAAACCACTACTAGAACTTTGCAAGAGAAACAGACAGAATAAATCACTTCTAGAACTTCGCAATTTAGAAGCTAGTCCTTAAAAATTCTCTCTAGGTCACGCAACTAGAGGTCTCAGATATCGATATCGAGCCCGAACGAGTTGTCCCAAGTCTAGAAAATCATATATAGTAAGATAACCCTTAAGAAGAAGCCTGTTGAACTAATTTACTCTTGATCCGTTTCACTTAACAATCATTCCCAACTCGACAAAAAAGTATCAAGCCATAGCTATGATGATTTACCCTACTATATCCCCAAAACATTTCTAAAAATCAAAATGCGGATAGCTTGTGGGAGTTGAGTTCGTGGTCGCTCTCTTAAGCTGAAACACAAACAGCAATTTCCTTGCTGCGTTTCTTCTGGTCTTTCCCAGCTAGAACCCCACACGAAGTGACCATGTTGTGTTTAGGGACTTTTGGCTTTTCAGTCCCTGCAGCAGTACTTGTTCCTGCCTTGAGAAATATCGAGAAACCCGCCTTGAGATTCACTATATGGAAAGAGCGGTACTTGAATATATAAATGCAAAGCTCAAAATGTGAAGTCAACACAACAGACTTCCTGAACTACTCTAACCTTATCTTTTTTCCTCTACCACGTCTCTAGCAGTACTACTTCTCGTTCCTTGTAGGTTCAGGGCAATGCGTTGGCCCCGGGATTCTAAGTTTAGGTGAGCAGTGGTTTTGATGCCTTAGCAAGTGAGTGGTCTGAGTGAATGCCTCTTCAATCACTGTAAATCTAGGCTATTCTGTTGTCAAACAGTGCTTCGTTGCTATTTCTAGTTTCAAAAATTAAGAAGAGGTTGTGAAAGGCTAGCCACATGCTTCCAAGGCAGGCACCTACGATTTAACGCTTGATAATATTCTTGCATATAAATAGTAACATCTACGACTTGAACCTTCGTGGGAATTTAACTATAACGTGGATGTGGCTCTCTGTAAATGTGAAGTCCAAGAGCATTTTATGATCAGTTCAACAAAAGATTGTACTAAGCCACTATAGATCTTTTGTAATGCTGAATAGGGATTGGCCATTGTGCTAATAAGTCGGCAACAGCCTAGCACAAGTCACTTGAACTTGATATACTTGAGTCACATTATTTGAGCCGAAAATAGGGTGTTTTATGCCATCCTTTAAAGAATGCAATTAGGAAGAAATCGTAAGTGTCCCAAAGCTCTTTATTTAACGATTTTGGGACATTTCCAAAGAATTCGTCCCGATACCTGCTTAAATCCGGCTCTTATGCCAAGAATCTCCCCCCAGAGCGTCATCCATTCAGGCCAGGTTATAGATTCTGACACGCCCAAGAGATGCTTTCCGGGGCGGCATATCAACCAACGCATTCTCAAATGATCCTGTAACCCGATGCGGGATCACAAATGGAAATTGGACTTTAGGAGATACAGGTCTGATTGTCAAAAAGCTTTCATCGGGCTGTTTCTGTGGGGCCAAGGATGGAAGGCTTTCCAGTTTGTGATATAGTGTCCAAGCTGAACCGTACTCATCCACGCTGCCAGCTCAGAAAATTGAGTGTGAATGGCCCGGATCATCTCCGTTTTGGCATCATAATGATATACGGTGGTGTACTTGCCACCACTCAACTTCCGGGCGTCGCTTAATAATGAGAGTACGAAACGCTCCAAGGTCTTTAGAACCGCTGGCGAAGCAGCGGCTTCTGCGATATTGATATTCTAGGTGACTTCACGATCGAACGCGTGTTCGTTAGGCGTACGCCCTGGGGGGGAGTCTCTCGATGTCAACGTGTTTCCCAAGTGAACGAAAATGTTTGTATTATAGAAGATCACGGTGGCACCTCTAAAGACTGTGAAAAGTGACTTCTTATCATCAAGGTCGCCTTTTAAAATCTCAACTCCATTTGCCGCCAGAGCTTGAGTAGCCTGGCTTGACGGGTCCCACGTAATGCTTCGAACTCGCCATTCTGAAAAGCGTAGGAATGTTTGAGCGATAGACAACCCCTGAATTCAACCAGTACTCACAAGGACTTGGTTAGATATGGGACTGCTAGCCTGAATACCGGTAATGCCGACTATGACAATAGTCTTCGACGTTAGCGTTTCTGACATCTTTCCGCTGGACGAAGATGAACTGCAAAAACGAGATGATTGGACTACTAGTACCAGAAGCGGATTTCATGTCTTTCTTTAAGTGTTCAAGGTCTTCTAGATGCAAGTCTTCTCTGGTTTGTGGATGATTCTGAGGAATTGCATTTCCGCGATTACTAATTGATATAAGTGATGATTAATGAATTTCTCAGGTTCGCAAGTGACTAGAGCAGAATCAGACGAATTGTCTTTCCGAAGTTACCAATTCATATAAGTGATACATCATCAAAATATTGGTTCTTCTGATAAATAATAGCAGGTAGATCATTGTACCTCTAACATGTCGGGCCATGTCGGTACATCATTAAGACCGTTGGGGTTCCTGCCAGTTCAATTCCACAAACTAGACAAGAACGACACGTTTCCGAGGCTTTGTTCTATAGAAGGCTAGTCTCCTTGGTCTGAATCGTTAAGCTGCTTTTCTCTAGGAGATCGGCAATTAGGCGAGAAATATTCTGCTACCAGATGGGTAATATATCGATACACAATCAATCACCCAAACTATGAGCACTGCTACGATGTTCACACGGATGAACTAAAAGCAAGAAGGGGCTCGCTTAGCTTCCTCCCTCGATTCCCACAGCGTCTCAAACGACGAGAAAAAATTCTAAACTCCAAAATAAAATACCAAAGCATGTATACATAGAGGCTTGATAAATGAGCATAATCTAAGCTGTTAGCTACGAAAGCTACATAAGTTATCGGCTAAGGTACGAAACTTCATTCCAGCATTCTCCTCTCCATCCCACCTATACAACAGAATCATAAAATATCAGCGCCCTAACCTCAATACTAACCCTCGCCTCCCCAACACCACCCTCCTCACACAAACCAGGGGCATTAAAAGCACAATGAGGCACCCGTCTCGGGACACCACTATTCTCACACGAATCGACCTGTTTAAAGAACAGCACATCATTCGTTTGCTGACTCTGCTTATAGTACCAGCGATGAGGCCGATCCGCAGGCGGTGGTCGTACTTCGAGAGCTTCGGTGTTGTGGTTGGGGAAGATGATGGGTACGTAGATGAGGTCTGAGTCGGGGACGGATTTGGCGTCGCAGACGGCGAATGCGTCGCGTGTAACAGGTCGTAGGGGTCGCCAGGTCTGTTTTGTTATTTCCCTGGGTTAGTAGAGCAGAAACCACTTCCCTAGAATAAAACGCTGGAAAGGAAAGTTGGAGCAAAAGGTTTTGGTTAAAATGTTTGATAAAGCTTACGTTGATGATCTGGTAGCGTGGCTTCTTAAGTAGCTCTTCCGCTGCTTCTCCAAGAAAGCGCCCAACTACTCCAGCGGCAGCAGCAAATGACTGGTCGACATGGACGCCGTACAATGGACCCATAGCTGGCTTTGCGATCTCTCCATCAGCTGGGCCACGGCGGATTATGTGGGTTAGGATGTGAACGCTTGACGGTGGAGGACTATTGGATGCCGGAAGGAGACGTTAATTGATTTATTATGCTGGTATGGTATTACGTTGAAATGATTTTGTTTGTGTTTTTTGAGAGACAGAGAATGAATGATTGATAAGCATTCGGTGGATTGAGTAGGACGAAAAGGAAACCGATTAGACTTACAGATCTTTTGTCTCTAGTAGAACGTTCCTAACCAACTCTTCCATTTCCGGGTAGTGGACTCTTCGGATGACGTCGTCGTCGTCGAAGTTCTCGAGACAGCTTTGATGTTTGACATACTGGAAGCCTTGGTTGTCTAGCGTGTACTTGTCCTCATTGCCAGTAACGTCCGTGATGGTAACAGGCCAGGGAATCTTAGGCTGTGGTTTAGGTGGTTCAGGTCTTTTGTTACGAACCAGCAATTAGCTTATATGCTTTGGAAAAGCTGAATAGGTGGTTTTCTACCCTCCAATAACCTGCTCTGGTTAGTGCTTTTGTTCCACAAATTTTCAAGTGTTCCTCAGACATGATTTGGGAGCGGAGTGAAGATTTTTGCAATATTCTTCAGAGAGGAAGTTCTACTCTGGGCTGAATAGGGTCTCAGACTCACCATAGGCACCAAAGGCGTGCCGAGATCATGAAAGTAATTGATATTAGTATGGACCTACCAGCCAATATCAGTACTTTCCGCAGCCAGTGGCTTGACAGAACATACCTCTCTAGGTCTCTGAACATCAGTAGCCATGATGACAGCTTTTGCATCGATTTAAAGGACGTAGTAATCTCAGCTGGTCTGGTGACGGTATAAAGCGAGAGGGCGTTCACTTATGGGTTATTCGCCGGCCTTTATCTATTAATTGGATCAAGATCTTCTTAGTAAAAGTTAGGCTTACTAGTGGGAATCAATCACGCACTGCTTGCTCGTGCAGCTGAAACCTAGTTTGGGGGCGGAGAGCTGCCATGATAAGGTATAACAAGACATGGGGTCCCATTTTTTATCTACTTACTGTACAGGATGCGTTGTACTATTTCGAAAACTCTATTCGAAATGGCATTCACCGGAGTGTGTATCAGTAAGTTGTAGCGAGGATTATGTACGATTTGATTAGGCTTTCGAGCTGCAGAATTACATGAATTGATTATTCACCACAGGCTTTTAGATACATATACTTTGTATCATGTTGAAAAGTGAAAGTCTGTCCTGGGAATAAGCATATGACCTGCATGACCTACTATTAGAAACAGGCCCGTTTCCGTTGTATAGAATTTAACCATTAGCTCTACATAGGGTATTCAATCATTGTTTCCAATAACCATTCAACATACAACGCAAATTCCAAATTCTATCTCTCATCTCCTCCTCTGCCAGTACCAAACACCAATACTTACAGCGGCCACAGTCAAAGAAGCCATTATACTCATCGCTTTCCTCAAAGCGGGCGAGACAATACTCTCCGCAGCATCATGGAACTCACTCATGCAATTGATACGCGGATAAGGCGTATCCGGGACCGGACGATCGAGAAACGTACAGATTTCCTCCCAGCCAAATCCCTCCTCGAGTTTCAAGATCAACAGTCTCTCAGCCGGAACAAGCGTCTTGATATTGGCCATGCTTTACAAAAAAATCTCCAGTAAGTCTGTCTGCACATCCGAAAAGAATTTGTCCTAGATATGGTGGTGGGATAGATAGATGGGCAAATAGAAAAGAAAAGACTTACTACTCGATATAATTGTTCGCAAGAGTCTCCTTAAACAACGGATCACTAGGCGCCAAACCACGAGACCATCTAAAAGTCATGCGGCTAAACAACCCCGACAATTCCCAGATAAAGTTATTGAAGTACTTGGCCACTGAGAGCGGAAAGCGGCTGAGACGTTCATTATAGGCACCAAGGGAACCAGCGATAGATTTAGCGAAGGATTCTGGACTTCGCTCTGTGAGGATGAATTTGACATCTGGGTCTTGTAGATAGGCGTCAACGACGCTGGGGGCTAGGTAGCAGGGACTTTCTATGATGCACTTTCTCCTCTCACCGCGTTAGATATGTAACTTCTCTTGAATCTCTTTCGTGTTTCGTGCATGACTGGGTGCATGACCTTGGGGTTGAAAAAGACTTACGTCGTATTCTCCCCACATCTTGTCGAACTCAGCGCGACCAAATGGCTTCTCGTCACTTGATGCACTTTTGTCATTGACGCGGATAGCTTCCTGGAGAGCCCACATCTGCTTCATCCCATAGGGAATCAATTCGGAAATGTGGAAAGGGTAATATCCCAGCATTTTGAGAGCCGAGTAAAGACCCAAAGTTCCAGTTCTGTGATTGAAGATTTCGTAAGCTCTGGTTTTGTTTGACCTGTCTATACCCTAGGAATATGAAGGAAATAATCCCACGTACCGGCTTGCGCCAAGACCAACGACCTTCATCGGGCGAACCTGCGATGGCTTCGGGAGCTTGTCCACGGCGCGAGACATTTTGAGTGAGGAGTTGATGAGTAGGTAACTTTGTGTTCTTTTTGACCACGCTATACAGATAACTCGGCCTTTTTGTCTTTATTTCATGCGACAAGAGCGGATTTTAATTGTTTATTGTCTTGTGACTTTTGGTTAATTAGTATCCAAAGAGAGAAGAGTAAGTGGAACCCTCTGTGAAGTCGGCAACTTAGTACTTTGATAACGCATACTACTCCTACCCATACCCCTACCCTTTTTCGGCCACTAATAAGGGAGCTGCCTAATTCCTACTTCAAGGTTTCCGTGAACTGCACGCTTGGGCTTTTGGATTTAGGTTTAAAGAACCCTTTCTAGCCTGCGCCTTGACAGTAACTTTTAATGTGTAGAGTTGGTAATACGTAATACGTAAAGCATATTTAGACAGTTACAATCAATCATCTTTTGCACCGAAATATCACCCCAGGTCTTCTAGTCCGTAGACTTTTTCTACACGCTTAAAATCGATACAATGGTTCGCTTACAAAACAATCAGCCGAGTAACCGACAACGTAGTTTATTTCAGACAGTATCTATAGATTTCATCTTTATTTCTAGACAACGCTCCATTACAACTTCTATTCACTACCTACGAAGTAGCAACCTTCCCAACAACCCCCTCCAATAAATCACAAGCTTTCCCAGCCCCACCAAGCCCATTCAACTGCCTAGCAACTCGCCTAGCATTCTCCGCAAAACTTGGCTCAGTCAAAATCCTACTCACAGCCTCCCGAATCTGACCCGGAGAAGGCATATCAGTACCGAGGTCGATCCCAGCCCCAACCCAAGTAACCCTAGCAGCCGTATCCTTCTTATCCTCCGTCGTACCAGCGCAGATAAGAGGAACCCCATGAGACAACGCCTGCGTCACACTACCATACCCGCCATTCGTGATAAGAAGACGACAGCGTGGTAGAAGCTGGTCGTACGGTACCCATTCAGCTAGACGCACATTCTCAGAGACATGGACCTTTTGGCAGATCACTTCGATTTGGGATGAGGGCACAATGAGTAGGAGATTTGGGTCTTCGCTTAGCGCCTCTATCGCCGGGCATATCAGTGATGATGGGTCGACTGCAAAGGTACCCTGCGTAATGCCAATTACCGATGCGGATTCTGGAGAGCTGTCGACATCAGCCCACCATGAGGGATTGAATGAGGAGTCGGCGGCGGCGGCAGGGGATACGAGAGGCCCAACGTAGTGGGCCTGGGGTAGCGATGACAATGACGACGACGACTGGTTGGCGTTGGGCTCGGCCGGATTGTTGTCATTAGTACTTGTATCAGTATCGTTATCGTTACTATCCTGAAATTCCAACATCGCGCATGAGGCTTGAATGTGGAGAAAGGGACTGTAGTGAAGATTCGCCGACGGCTCGAGTGGAGGGAGACCTAGTTGCGCTCTTTGCGCGTTGATAGATGGAAGGATGAGCTTTGGACGAGTTAGGAGCATACCGAGCGCAGAAGTCGATTCCGGAATCTCATGTTTGATGCCCGTTAAAGCTTGAGCTGCTGAAGTCGGCGCGGACGTCGAAGTCTCCGAATCTGAGAGACAGTTGTCCGGCACATACATGTACATGGGAACAACCCCAAGCGTGGCATACAACGGCACCTCACCCAGATCAAAGACCGCAGCTCCACCCTGCGGCAACGCATCCACCACCAGACAGTCAGCCGAGAAAGCAGCGAGCACGCGCCGAATATCAGCAACTTGTGCGAGTAATCGGCCTCCAAAGAGTGCTTCTGCCGTCTCTATCAAATTCGTCGGTTGCGCAGCTAAGAGCATAGCGTCTACGAGTGCCACCTCTTGCGTTGCCTCGAATTTGGCTCCTGATGCGAGGACTCGTGATTCTTGCGCCGCGCCCGTGAGCCAGACGACTGAGTGCCCGCGATGGACTAATTCTTTGGCGATGGCTTGCATGGGGAGGGCATGGCCGGTTGCCCCGAAGGAGTGCAGGAGGAATTTGAAGGTTTTTTTCCTGTAGTTGCTGGTGAGGGATGGTGGTGGTTCCATTGTTCTATGGATGATGTTGGCAAGAGAGGGGGGATGATGGGAGAATGAATGGACAAGGTATGGCTTGATATCAATTAAATTTTTACTTCGGAGAAAGATATCACTTTATCTACAAAAAGGAGAGCACGCAAACGATCTCTCCATGGTTGATATACTCGCTGTCGTGTCCCACTGTCGGAAAGGGCTGCGAGTTGGCTCCCTGCAGGAAGTAGCTAATTACCCCCCCCTATTTGGACAAATAGCCGACGAGGTAGCGAAGGGAGTATGTAAGGTACATACTTGACTTACACAAGAAGCTTTCAACTGTAGGCCTACTACTCGGTAGTTTATCATTGCAACGAGTAGTGTGCGTTAAGATTTGTGCAGTTCTCGACTTTTAAAAGGATGCTACACAATTCTTCTCTAATTCCAAGCAGAAAAATCAAGTAAAGAAAACATGATTACCTACATTATGAAAACTACAAGATAATTATTAGATACCAAGCAAAGTAGAGAATAGAAACGGCGGATGAATGCCTACCTACCTATTTGAGTTCTTACTCGGTGTAAAATACAAACCCTAAACCCCCAACACTGAATTCCAGTGGTGCGTTTCATAGATACTAATACTCCATTTATCAAAAATGTAGAAAGTACCCAAGTCAAATTCACAACTCCAGCGGTTGCCACACCAAACAACTGCTACAAATAAACTAAGCCTTTCGGACCTGTCCCGACCCTATTAAGTCCTTCTCACAGTCGAATACTTGCGGATTGAGATACGTGACAACTCTTAGCTGACCTTTATGCAAAGCGCAGCCAACATAATAATGACTACCGCAACGGCCCTCGAGCGTCTCAGTGCTACTACAGCGGGGGAAAGATATATAAGTACAACGTAAATTGAAGCAGAGTTTTTTGGCAGGGACTAGAAAGGAACCTAAGAGGAAAATAACGGAACAACTCACAAGATATCCTTCATCGCCTTCTCGTAATTATCCGCCATCTGATCCGTCCTTCGCGTCGAGAAGTAGCGACGCAGACGCGCCAGCACGTCCGCATCACTCTTGCAAAAGTATTGTGGTGAGATATACACCTTAGGTGACACTGGCTTACCACAACCAATGGTGTAGTAGAACCCAGGACTTGCACGCCCAGGAGCATCACTCGGCAATTCATCCGGTGCATCAGCAAGAAACAACTGCCAGAAGTCTTTGAGATCAGCTAAGGCTTCCTCGTTTTCAGACAGATCGAGCGTGCCGCCTAGCGTAATGGCATCCATGAGGTAGTCCAGCGATGTGTAGCGCGCTCGCACGTAGATCTTGATTCGTGCATCCTTGGGTGCTAGAAGATCGATGCCTAGGATTCCCGTCTCGAAACCGTACTTGGCTGTGCCTTTCTCCAAATACTCCAGAAGCGGCTCAACATTCAGCGACTGGTATTGATCGGGAGGGAGACTACGGATCGACTGTTCCACGAGAGCGAGATTGGAGATTCCAAGTTCCTCGGCTTTCAGTCCGGGGTAGATGTAGATTTTCATGACAGCACCACCCTTCTCAATATCCAACGCCACAACAGTTCCTCCCTTCGGAGTCGTCTCTTCTACAAAGTTCTCTACGGTCTTTGTCCGCTCTCCCTGAGGTAGGATACTCTGCGTGAAGTGGTGATACCATTCCAGATGCAGACCAGGTACCATGTCCTGGTGCAGGAGCCGCATGATCCAGTTATCCGTGGCGTAGTGATTCAGTGGATCCAGCGCCGTTCCCGCGAGAGGTCCAATAGGTTCAAACGAATACCGAACCACTGCGTTCTTACCCCCAACTCCCCATTCCCAGCTGAAATCAATGGGAGTCGAGTCTGGTGTTCCTGGACTCCTCCATCGTCTGACATTGCCGTCCTTATCTGGTGCTGGGCCTAGCTCAGGTGCCACGAAAAGGGCATAGAAGAAGAGTTCTCGATACTGGGACGCTGCGTCGTAGCCGGCGTTTTGTAGTAGTTTTGCAAACATGCGGCCTGTTTTGTCCCACCAGAATTGGGAATCGTCGTGCTTGAAGTGGATGGTTGAATTTACAAAATCCCATGGTTCTTGGGCGGTTGATTTTTCAATCAAGTCTTTTGGGGCGGGCAGCTGCATCTTGGTGGTGGACTTCGTGGCTATGGACTGCCGGAAGGATGGAAAATAAGGTATATACGGTACATAGAACCATTCGAAGAAAGACATGTTGACTTAAGCTTATGGTACTGTACTCGCAGAACAGTGTACGTGATTCTTTGCACAGTCCTCTGTGAGGTACTTATCCTTGTTCTACATGGCTGTACTGAATATTCATCGTACTACTTACTGTATGTGACATGTCTACGGAGGTACTAAGGTACGAGGGGGAAAAACCTCGCCAGCAAATAAACTCTAAGAAATGGACTTGCCTGCTCTGTGGAGAAACGAGAATAAATGCAGATAACCTGAGATAGGTAAATGATGATACACGGAAAAAATGATAACTGGAATAACCGTGTTCCCCTAGACCTCCGGAATAGTGGTTCTTATGCTTCACCCCACTACCTGTAGTAGTGTAGCCAGTCATATTAAAACACTTGCCAAAATGTAACAGCTAACTGAATTAGGTAGAGGCCCATAGAAACGTATATAGTACATTTATATAGGCCATGTTACAAGAGAAATGTAGAGCATTACCCTAGGTAACTAAGGTAAAAAGAGTGATGATTTCGTTAAGAGAGTTGTAGTTCAGGAAGGTGTAGGTGGCCAAGGTAAAAAGAGTGTTGATTTTATTAAGAGAGTAAAGGTTGATAATAGGCACTGTGTCCTAGGTATTGATATCATTGAGGCTTAAACCTAGGTATATACTCTTACCCCTATCTACATTGATGATTCAGCTGTTGCATGTTAGCAAGTGTTTCGATTTGGCCAGCTATACTACCAGAGGTAGTGGGGTGAAGTATGAGGGCCACTATTCCGGAGGGGATACGGTTAAGTGAGGATAAGTGAGGAGGATGAAACGAGAGTGATAAGGCCGCCTGTAAAGCTACCCCATATGTACGTATTATCAAAGTCGATTACATCCCTACTCCCTACCCCCTACACGTCAAAGACAAGCTTATCATGAACAAGACACAAAGTAGTCACTACTTTGTCCCCGCCACGGGAAATCAAGAACTTTGGTTAAACAAAGTTTCGTGGGTTCGTCTTGGAACTACCAGGTCAATGCAGTCTTGTACTGTAGCCGTACGTACCTTAGTAAACCCAGTAAGTGGCATACTTACCGTACAGTAACCAAACAGGGGGGGTTATGCCGGGGCCGAAGATGCTACGGGAGAAACCTTAGATACGAGAGTTGGTCACCGGTAGTTACCGGTAGTTGTACGTATGGGATTGAGTCTTTTACAGTACGAAACCTGCGTTACTTGGAACTATTTTGCTGTAAGTAGCTGGCTGGAGTGCTGTGAGTAGAGTACAGTAGAAATTAAACCTTCCAGATCCCCATGACTGAGTACGAGTACCGATAAGCGAGACGGTGAACAATCAAGTCCACTGTAGTCCCCATTTCTCAAAATCTACATCCACATAGATGCCCATATTGATGTCCACATTTGTTTTTGTTATCGTGGAATGGACTACAGGGTACTTTTCACAAACGTACGTACCGCCGTCTCTGCCTCTGTCTCTGCATTGATTTGCGAGTATCGTCAGCTTCCTGAAAAGAGATAGAGGACTTGGTCCGACAATTACTGCTCATTCAAGCACTTGCTATCTGGTACATCCTTTCAGCATCGCATTTCCAATCTTTGTGTGGCTCCAGAAATAATGCAGTTCACCGAGCTCCTCCTGCTGGCCATTTCCTCGGTACGTACCTACTCACTCATGCCCTCATTGCTACATCCGCCGAACGCCAATTGTCCTGTAGACCTGTACTCATTCTTAGCCATGCTGCTCCACTAGATAGCATTCTGGATCGTCGGAAAGTGTGTCTACAATGTCTTCTTCCATCCTCTTCGACACTATCCCGGTCCTCTGCTCGCTCGAACAACAAGAGTCTGTTTCCTGTTCTGGGATGTTAAGGGCTTGAGTCACTGGAAGGTCAAGGAATGGCATGAGAAGTACGGCCATGTGGTGCGCATTGCTCCAGACGAGTTGTCATATACGGCTGCTGAAGCGTGGCCGACCATCTACGGTATGCCTTCAACAATACCCTAATATTATATCCCCGCGAAATCTAATTTTTGTCTCTACTATCTAGGATTTCCAAATAAAGATGGCACCGGCAATTTTGACAAGGATCCCCAGTGGTGGAACAAGAACGTTGGTGGTGTTGAGAATATCCTCACAGCGGATAATGATGGCCATCGTCGCATGCGCCGCCTCCAGAACGCTGCATTTTCGGAAAGAGCATTAAAGGCTCAAGAGTCTGTCATTGCTGGTTATACAAGTCTCTTAGTGAATCAGCTACATGAACAAGCCTCTAAAGCCGAAACAGCCACGGTTGATATGGTGGCATGGTACAGCTTTACCACTTTTGATCTTATTGGAGACTTGGCCTTTGGCGAACCTTTCTACTGCCTCCGTGATGCCCAGTGGCATTGGTGGCTCGCAGCCGTTTTTGACATCTTCCAAGCTGGTACATATTTACGAGCAGCGCGACGCTTTCCCGCGCCGCTGTCTCACTTACTGTTACTCCTGATTCCCAAAGGGCTCCTTAAGACCCGTCATCAGCAGTTCAACTTTAGCGTTGAGCGGGTTCAAAAGAGACTGGAGCAGGAAACAGACAGGCCTGATTTCAGTAAGTCCACTTCCCTCCTTTTCAGGCCGAACGAAACAATCACTGACCTTGAACACAGTGTCATACATACTGCAAGCAGGCGAAGGCAAAGGAATGTCCGTAGAAGAAATGTACACAGGAGCACAAGTCCTCATCGCGGCCGGCAGTGAAACAACGGCCACCGCCCTCTGCGGCGCCACATATCTTCTCCTATCGAAACCCCACACATTCAAGAAACTCAGCACGGAAATCCGGTCTCGATTCCACGAAGAAAAAGAAATCACCATCCAAAGCACAACCGAGCTTCCCTACCTGAACGCTGTTCTCGAAGAGGCATTGCGATTATGCCCTCCTGGGCCGGGAACCTTCCCAAGAGTGGTTCCGGCTTCTGGAAAGATGGTCTGTGGACAGTATGTACCAGGTGGATATTCCGTTGGCGTTCATCAATTATCGACGAATCGATCGTCACGCAATTTCCATGAACCGAACTCCTTTTTTCCTGAGAGGTGGTTGGGGGATGAACGGTTTGAGGGTGATAAGAAGGCGGCTTTGCAGCCTTTCTCCTTTGGACCGAGGAATTGTATTGGCAAGAAGTATGTTCTCTATCACAAAACCTCTCCGTAATATGGAAAGGAGTCACTGGTTACTGACTCTGCTCCAGTCTTGCACTTGCTGAAATGAGGATGATTATATCCCGTGTTGTATGGAATTTTGATCTGAAGCTGCTCCCGGAAAGTGAGGGTTGGCTTGATAGGCAGAAAATGTTTACTACGTGGCAGAAAGCTGAGATGAAGGTTCAGCTCATACCAAGACCATTGGCATAAAGCTGCATGAGCACAGTTGAAAAGGAAAAATTCTAAAAGATAGCCCATGTTGTTACTCAACTAAGGTCTATTGTATCGAAGGACTAGATTAGTCTCTCCTACAGTACGCGAAGATAAAAAGAAAAGGATAAAAAAGAAATAAACTATTCATCAGAATCTCTACTAGTAAAGAAACCAACCTAGCTCTTCTCCATACTTATTACATGTAACTTACTCTAAAGTCCAGCCAGAAAAACAGGTTTTTTATAAATACCTTCTTACCTTGTTACGTCCACATAAAAGTCAATTCATGCTATGGAACCGGTCAAACCAACCAGACAATGCACACCATACATCACCACACCACCTCAGCCAACCGCCCAACTCAGCAACCCAGCAACCGGTGCCCTCACACTCACACCTCAACCACGCTGGTCCAGTCTCCACCCAGTTCAAGCTCGCTGTCCAACGCATCTACTCTTCCCACCACTTCCCCCTTACAAAAAGCACAAGAGTACTTCCCATCAGGAACCTCCCCTCGCGCCAAACACAAACACTTCAGATGGAACCACTCGAACGGACATGTCGCATCACAACACTTCACCATTTGACCCCGTGATACGCGCCGACAGAAACAGTAGAGCTTGTTCTCATCTTTCTCCTCCCCTTTTCCTTCCTCTCCTCCTTCATTTGCAACAGTCGTATCTGCTAGTCCCGGAACCACATCTTGAAGTCCGCGATCCCCGTCTTCGCCATCGTACACATTTTCCTGATCACAATCCTCAGCCGACCTCGCTCCAAGCGTACCCTTGTGCTCCCCAACATTCGCAATCTCTTCCAAAGCCTCCACTCCATGTCTAACCAAGTCAACTTCCCGTTCCAGCACCCTGAAGTTGGTTTCCATCACACTCTCAATGGTCATCATATTGTAGCTGAGTTGATCGAGCTTGGTCTGGATCATATCGAAGTGTTTCTCGCATAGGATGACGTTTTTTTTCACTCCGATGTCGGTTCCGTCAAATGCGTCGTGGAGGGTTTCGTCGATTCTTTTGACTTTTGTGAGGATGACGTTGACGCGGTTGGTTGTTGCTGAGAGGTTTGGGGAGTCGGCTGGCATTGTGCTCGTTTTGGGAATTTGAAAATTTTGGATCGCGTAGTAGAGGCGGTGGTATGTTTTGAAGATGATGGTGGGTGAATGGGAAGGTAGTGTTGATTTGGTGTTGGTGATGGCGTGGAGAAGTTGGTAATATATACATATGTCTGGAGGAGTGGACAGGAGAAAGAAATCAACACACCTTGTTCCATCGTATGTTGTACTGTCATGCTGGTATCAATCCTTCAGCTTTATCATCTATTTCTTTCTCAAGCTGTTTCGTAGCAGTACCCCTTTAACCAGTTGCCTGCATGGTTCTTTGTAACCAAGAAGGGAAGTGAAGGCTTTCGAACAAGTTATAGAACATAGTGACCTTAAAGAGTAGAGTAGAAGCTTGCTTAACAAAAAGAGAGAAAAGAAGTAGTTGTCTATTCTCTTCTCTTTACTTCTATTATTATCATCAACAGTCAGATATCTATGTCTTAGTTAGCTATCTATCTCTCACCCACTAGAATATATATAATATCTAACTTACCTATATAACTCCTCTCTCTAAAATAAAACATTACCAAGGTAATAACCCTCCCTATATATCAAGACTACTTTACTTAGAAGCTAGGAACTCTACAAGTAACTCTAGAGACTTAGAGTACTCTCATCTCTTCTTCTCTCCTAAATACAAGGTAGGTTATAAACTAGGTACTATTTTTAAAAGTAACTTGGACATATCTTCTCTGATAGTACAATACCCACGTTACTACTACAAGGAAGAAGTGCGAGGTAAAGTTCTTGTAAAAGAGGAGGGTGCGCATACTACAAGCCCCGAGTTAACATATCACAGTGCAGTATCTGTAAAGGAACGGAACCGAGCACAAGTTGCCAAGAGCAGAGCCTAGAAACTTTTATCATTTGAGAATGTAAAATGTATCGTATGTCTGTCTCCATGTCCTGTAACATCCGTTCCCGATGCCAAAGTGTGCCTGAGTGCCAATCGAACGCCATGTATTCCAATTCCAAGTAAAACGACAAGCTTCTTCCTTGCTTATGCCTCTATTAAATGCTCACAAGTCCCATATATGCAATCCTGTCCGATGCCCAACACCGAAACAACCAGCGTAAGCTGTTCGCCTCGGCATCATCCAACCCATCCAACCGTCTAGAGCATGTACTCGATCCCAGAATCCCACACCTGACATCCTAATCATGATGGCCAGAACAACCGAATCCCAACCTCATATCCTGATCCGTCAATCCCCAGTCCCCAGTATACCGTCCCATCAATCAAGACATCACAGACTCAGCCTATCCAAACTCAGCCGATCCGCACTCTTCTGTCGTCTCACAACACCCAACTTAAAATATCTCTCTTCGCCCCCAGCCGTCCTTCCCCCGATATACCACTTCTCGGCCCCAAGAACATCTCTGAACCCCTCGCTAGAGCTATCACTGCCCCTCCTTACTGCTCTCCGCTCAATATACCGCGGACTTGACCCTGTGTTCTGTTCTGGACTTGTCGACAAGGGCGACGTTGAGGCAGAGAGGGTACGGGGTGAGTGGAGGGTTGACAGCGCAGTTGCTGTTGCGCTTGAGGGCTGCTTGTTTGTCGATGTGGTTATGGTTCGGGGGTTTGAGGGTGATGTTGAGGTGTGTGAGCCACCATTGTGCTGCGGCTGTGACGAAGGAGAAGTCGATGGAAGACCCCCCTTCGAGGAAGCTTGTGCTGATTGCTGTATCGCAGAGTGTGCTCGAAAGGCAGCGAGGAAGTTGGCGAAGAAGGGGCGGCCTTGAGTTGTTGGCATTTTGGAAATGGAGGTTGGTGTTGATGAGCCTTGAGATGTGGGTGGGGAGGGCATGTGTTGCTGAATATGAAAAGGGCCCTCTCTTGTGAAAACGAAGTGCTGCTCTTGGAGTCCTACGCCGCGCCTTGTTTGTGCTTGGCCGTGTCGTATCTTTGTACTGCGATGCTTGATTTCTTGTTTTAATAGGTGGAGTCGAGTAGCAGGTTGCGGGGGTGAGGCCTGCGCGTTGGGAATGCCGGGTCGGGACGCAGAGGAAGGGAGGCAGAGGCAGATGGTATGAATGCGCTGGCTGCTGATGGATCTGCTGATGGATTCTGGACGTGGAAGCTGTAGAGAGGCTCGCTTTATAAGTCTGGCGGGCTTCTGGTGATGCTTCGGGGATTCGTTCGCTGTGTTGTGGTGGTGGTGGTGGTGGTGGTTATGGAGGGGCGGGATGGCACGTCGTTGGACTGTCGCAAAGCGATTCGATCTACGTCGTCGTTGTTGCCGTCGTCGTCGAGCCTGTCGTTGGCGTTTGGAGGTGGTGGTTGACGAGGAGCGGCGGAGTGTCGCGGGAGAAGGGATCTCTCTTGAAGAGGATGACGATGCACGCTGGGGGGTTGTGTTGGAGTTGAAATAATACGGGTACTGCAATGCGGGATGCTCTCGGATGACAGGAGGCGTGGAACAGCCGGTCTGCCGAATCAGCGGCCTCTGAATATAATCAGCGCGATGTGTTTTATTTTAGTTTTTTTATTTTAAATAAAAAACAAGGAAAATTGAATAAGGAAAACAGCAGCGAACAACATGCGATCTTCTTCTGGATCATGCCATGGCTGTTGAGTATGTATATGTATGGGATAACATGTACAGTCCTGTCGTGGCTCATGGCCGACCACATGTGGATGCGAGGGACAACACTTGACTTGATCAACTAGGTAGAATACAAGATACAAGTATTCTTTTGATTGATGGCTCTATGTCTTTCCATGGACGTGACCAAGGGACCAAGTACCATCGTACCTGACATCGAGGCAACCCAGGTTCGCTCAGAGAGACTGCACTTATCCTCGGTCATACAGCACATCGCTGCGATCAACATGCACTTGCTTGCCCTATTCCATCAGCTCGTGCATCTGCAACTGCACGATGCGTATTTCCGCCTTCTTCTGCCCTCGGCCTCATGATGGCCCATCGCCGATCATCCGCACTCTCGTGCAACTCGACATACATCTTCTCCGCCAAAGCGGCTTTCCGTTCCATGATTGCTGACCATGGCACGTGACGAGGCCCTTGCTCCGGCTAGCTCCGAACAACGCTTGGCGCATCCAAGATTCTGAGCCAACCTCAACGACACCCTCATCGCAAATATCCCAATTGCACCCTCACGCCCTTCACAATGGTCAAAGTACACCCCCGCAACGTGCGTGTTCCTCTTCTGCCAATTGACAAGATGCTGACCAGATCATAGTTCAACGCCCTGAGCGGCGCTGTCAAGTCCCAGATTGCCCGTCGCGGCTATGCTACCTACCGATCGCCCTATGGCCCCAAGTACGTCCTCGACTGGAAGAGATGGCCTGCTTGATATGTGTGAGGAGGGATGCTAATTGGCGTTGGCGCGCAGATACACAGTTCCGTTGAACGTTGGAGGATGGACCGTTAAGAACTTCATCCAACTGTACGTTTTCCTTCCAGGGTAGCACTCCTCGGCTCGATCCCAGAATACAGGAATCTGCTGGCGGAACAGGGCGCTGGGTATGTGAATTTGTTACTGATATACGTTTTTTAGTGGTACTACCCTTGGTGGTTTCGGAGGTGTTGCCGGGTTCTTCGCTCTTTTCTTCTTCTCCGATATCCCACGAGTACGGAGGGATATTATGCAGGTATGTTGGCAGCTAACGAGACTACTTGCTGGTAGGAAATGGCTGAACTGACTGGGGCTTAGAGAGTGCCAATTCTTGGAGATTACTTCGTCAAGGAGGTTCACCCTTCTGACAACGTACGTTTACACTTTCTCTTGTCATTTCTGATTGGATGGTTGTGGGAGCGTGTGCTGGAGTCTTTTGCGCCGGAAGAGATACCGGGTTGGGCGCTTGGGTATGCTAGTGCAGAGAAAAATAAAAGATACATACTTTGGAGTCCTGGGTACAAGCGCATCCAGCTCTTCAGATTTGGCTCATCACTACTGTTTTATTACATCATAATACATCATCCAGAGCGGTATACTGACAGTACACACAGCCATTTTAAGCGGCGCATTGGTTTCAATGGACTAGGAGGGATATTGACAAAGGCGAATCGGATACATGGCAGTGCTAGAGCCAACTGTAACAAAACCACCTGCATAATAGAACTGCAATCCATCATTCTCCTTTACATCATAAATACATCACTTGCTTCCAATGCTTCACATATATAGCTGATTCTAGGGGATCCGTTCACGGAGAGCGAGCCTGCTGTATCAGAGTAGGACCTAGCCAAGCAAGCGACCATGAATGCCACCAAGTCAAAACAAAAACAGAGAAATTTAAAGCTTGAATTTGCATGTAAATAGTATCCAAGGCTATCATTGGTTTTCAAAGCTGCTAACCAGCAAAACACCCAAACGTCCATCACAACAACCCACTTCCTTGACTCACTCCAACAATAAACACCCTTTCCCCCATCTCTGCGGCACTTTCCCCAACGAATGAACATTTCCTCTGTTTTACACTAACATACAACCAAACATCCGCCCCACTATCCCACGCCCTCCATCGTAACTTTTGTATATATACAAGCCTGCCTTTTACCTTGATTTCAATATGTCGATGCCATTCCAACATTTGCATCTATATCTACAGCCGAGCCGCGCGAGGAACAAAGGAACCGACCGAATGAAAAAAAACAATCACCACATAAACCTCTGTACTCTTCCCGGTTCCTGCACCCAGCTGAATCCTTTGAATAGGAACACGTAGCCTGTTATTGCGTTTATGAAGAGGAAGTGGAGGGTTTCTATGTAGAGTCTTGGATCATGTGTTGTTCCTCTTTTAGACGAGGTTTGAAGTTGTGAAGTTTGAAGTTGCGAGGGTATTGCTGGTGATGTTTGGGATGGGGTCGGATGAAGAGAGGGAACGTGTAGACGCCATATTATCCAGGGGAGTATGAAGTAACGTGGTTCTACTAGGGGTGCTGTTATTAGGGAGAGGGTTGTTGAGAGGAGGTGGATTAGGAGGAAGGATGTTGTTGGGTTTTGGGGTTGTGGTTGTGTTTCTGTCGCTCGTGTTTCTGCTGTTTGTGATGCTGTGGTGTTCGGAGCTGGGGAGTTGCTTTTGGTTCTGGTTTCTGTTGGTATGGGGTTTGATGTTGATGTTACTGTGGGACCACCTAGACATCGATACGCAAGCCAGCCGCTCAACACGTAGATAGGTGCTAATGTGTACCGGATAGCCCAGTGCCGTAGTATCGAATACCGGAATACGTAGAAGACGTAGTGTCTGTTGTCGGCTAGCGTGAAGGGGTGGATTATCGTGTTGGTTTTTATAATTGTGAGGGTTGTGAGGAGGATTAGGAGGGTGGTTGTGAGGATGGTGGCTTTTTGGATGGGGGTTCGGGTTTGATTTGGGGGAGAATTTGGGGCGAGGATGAACGTTGGGATGAGTACTTTGAGGGCACTGGGGAGGTAGCTGAGGAGGTAGGGGAGTTGCAAGGGGATGGAGAAGAAGGTTGTGAAGGTTGTGAGGTAGAGGAGTTGGGGGAGGTGGAGCGTTGCGACGTGGTTTGATTTGTCGCCTATTTTGATGGTTAGTTTGTGAGTTCCTTTTCGTGCTGATGGTAAAAGAGATAGGAGAGGAGTATCATGAGAGAATGATCACGTGACCCTTGGAAGAAAAGGGGAAAATACCAAGGACTACGCCCCCGTTCCAGGAGACGAAGGCACCGAAGGAGAAGAGGAGAGTTATGTAAGGGCATAGTCTACCAAGGATAACAAGCGGGTTGTAGAGGATTGCTGTGGCGATGCTGAGGATGCAGAGGATGAAATCTGGGGGAACGGGTTAGTTGGCAGGGATGTCCAGACTTGGAGAACTGCAAAGGATCTTACCAGGGATTTCTGCGTTATTCAATGCTACATCGTGAATTTCCCCACGTTTGTATCTCTCTATAGCTGCCCAGAACTCATCTACATTCTGCGGTATCTTTCCAGACTCGCCTGATGAAGATGCAGTAGGAAGGCTCTTGACCGTCCTGACGGCCTCAAGCCCACCCATGAAAATGGCAACCCAGAAGATATTCGTTTGCCTCATCGTGAGAGCAACCAGACCAATTACATAAAGCCTGAAGCCTCCGACGTTGGAACTAGCGTATGCGCCTGGTCGCCGAAGGAACGTCATGTACATACACAGTACCACAGCCGTCGAGAGAACATCCGTGTAGAACAGACCAGAGAAGAAGAAGAGTGGTGGAAAGAGAACTATGTTGATAGCTGTGTGCACGGTGTCAAAGGAGATGTAGTCATGTGAGTTCAACCATGATTTGGTGATGCTGGGGAAGTCGGAGCTCCTTTTTGTGGAGAGTCGTGTGATGAGATCTCGGCATGCTGAGGCGTAGGCCATTGTCATGATGAGGACGAAGGTGTTGAAGAGACGGAGGGAGTAGGGATTGCAGACCCCGCCACCGACTGTTTTGACAAAGAGTGTTGCGAATGCGTAGCTGTGGGGTTTGTATCAACACTAGGTCCTTTTTCTAAAGATGCGCTTTGATACTGACAGTCCGGGAGGGGTGGTGATCTTGGGATCCCATATCTGATACTGTGCATCGCAATACTTTTGGGCTTGAGGAATATGGAAAATCTCATCCTGATGATGTGTTAGTGACAAGACCGTGATCGAAACGTTGGTGAAGACAGCGTGGTTGAGACGTACCAAGTATGGCGCCGGGACATGCTTGGTCACCTGACTGGCCCAGAACCAGGCTGGGACAACAATGGAGCCATATATCAGAGCGATGGTAAGATCACGACCATTCGACCGACTAGACGGCTTCTCCTGAGCCAGCGCTGCGCCGCTGAGCCACGAGATTGGATTCCACGTCGACATTTCTGCAATGGCGGAGGGACAGCTTGCGGAATCCGAAGTGAGGCTTGTGCAGATTGTTACATGGCCATATTGAGACCGACACGAGGATGCGGATGTGATGGTTATGCGGAGGGGGGAGGGTGAGGCTCTGCGATGGCGTTGGAGTAGAACTACAGTAGGATGGATGGCTGATGGATGGCTGATGGATGACAGGGCTGAGAGATGCCGAAAAGGGGGGGGCGTAGCCTTGTTGTCTTCGCCTCAGGCCATTCGCAAGCAAGGAGTCGCTTAAGAACGACGTGGCCAATGAAGCGGCGCTGCGGGGGCTTGGCGTGTGCTGAGTCAGCCACGTCGGTTCGGATGCTGACTTGTCGCTCGTGCTCCGACACGCATCTCCTTACCTCTCCTTACCTCTCCTCTCCCATCCTCATCCAATCCAATTCCGTTCCTATGTTAACGTACAGTCCGAAAGTGCCTTGTTATCATCGCTTACCGTCTTCTTCATGCGTCGAAGCAACCAAGTCATCAGCGGCGCCGAGTCGCCCGCAATTTCCTTTGCCCTCGCTGCATAATCCCTCTTATCCATTTTCAGCATCGTACTCGTGGCTCGGCACCTTCGGATGGGCGTGTGCAAGATGAGAATCCGTCCAAGTTGGATATAAAGTCGTGCTGATCCCCCCCGCCTTGAATGGTGCATCTTCATCTCGCGACAGTCTAATCCTCTCCACCGCGGTCTCCAGTCACGCTACTTCGTACCAACAAGTACTTAATTCTCCAGTCGATATCTAATATTTCCATTCCTTCGACCTCTCTTCTCCTCAGTTCACCTGTGTGCTCAATTTCCCTTCGCCTCACTGCACTTCACTTCACATCGCTCCCCTCCTTCACATTCACAATGGCTGCCCACGACCAAGGCTTCATGATGCAATGCCTCCTCTTCTTCGTCGCCTACTCGCAATCCATGCACCCGCCTCCTCAGTCCTTGCTCCAAACATCGTACTCGTCCTCGTCCAAGCCCAGAAGTGCGAAGCGAACATCGAGGACGCCGCCGTTAGTCGTGTCCCGCCGTTGAAGACGCCAACATTCTACACCTACTTTATGACCAGAGTTGAAAGGATAGTGCCGGTGAGGATGGATGGCTGGAAAAGAGCCGTGGGCAGCTTGGAGAGCGTAGTCAAGGTCAATGAGGGACGCATTGTTCTGGCATGGTGTTTTTCGAGCCTCGGTGGAAACAGTCGGAATTCTCGCTTGGCTATCAGTGTCACCTCGTACTCGGCTCACTGGCTCCTTGGCTCCTTGGTATCAACAGGGGAAACGACAAGGATAAAGATAAAAAACACAGGCTCTCGGCCACGAATTACGACGAATGGCGAAATGGGAACCTGTTAATCGACGCGATGAACGAAAACTTGGGGAGCGATTTGAATTATCTTTTGGAGTTGTGATTCTTGTTGATTGCTTTCGGTTACGTGGTAATACAGACGTAGATGGGGAGGGATGTAACAAGGCGGAGGACTCTGGCGAGAAGAGGGGAATGTGGGGGAGATGGAGAGGACATGGGATGGTAGTCTTTACCATGATTTATTCTTGAAGTGCGTAGATAGGTAGATTTTACACACTTTTTATTCAATTGATTACCTACTACAACACCCTTGGTACCTATATTTCTTCTATCTACAGAGTACTGTCTGTGCATTAATCGCTACTCAAGTTTATGTCTACCAATTCCCTATACTGTACAGAACCGCAACGTAGAGTGGCGTTTATACATAGGTTTTAGCGTATCCATCTCGCTTAAAAAACTAGATCTAGAAAAGTTTACGAAGTACATGCTTCTCATTTATACAAATACACGCGAGGAAAAACCCCAAGTTGTTTCTAAAAAACTTTTAGTATTAGATTTCTAAGTAAGAAAAAGAGAGGTACTAGTATACTGGACTTGAATTAATCGTGCAGTGTCACAGTATTGGCTAAGGGTACAAGGTAGATATGCTCTGTGATATTCTAACTTTGTAGAATAGGTGTGCCGTGGAAAATAAAGGGATTAAGCGAGATGTAAGTGATTTAAATAGGGGGGACGTCTTCTCGGGATCCTTATATATTATACTACAGACAAATAGTAGTCTGAACTATCTATAACACTTTCCACATAAAGCACTCTTTAAAAATAGCAGAAGATCCAATTGTTTTCGTCGGCAAATACGTGAGCAGTAGTAGTCAACTTGGCTACGCAAGTGTTTGTTAGCATGTCAGCAAATAGTACAGAGTCAGGGCTAGGCTATAAAGCCTGTGACTCTCATTGTTCTTTCTACGGATTATCCATCTATATATCTATTCAATTCAAGTCTATTACAGCTTAAGATTGACCAGGTATACCCCCTAAGTGATACCAACAGTTTATCCTCTTTTTTTGGTGTTATTATTTTCTTTCTACATTTTTGAAAAGCAGACTATGTCCCTACAAGAATATGCAACTCTCAGGGTTCTCCAGATTTCAGCAACGCGATATCTACCTCTTTAGGCCTCCGATGAACCCAGAACTTTCTCACTTCCTACAAGCCTATTTATTCAAGTTGTTGACGGCCTGAGTTTGAAGCTACGAGTCGTCGACATCTGACTAATCCCTATGGATATTCAGTCTTGTAGATATCGATTCTCCCAGCTCGCTAACGTCTTCGGTGTACTGAGAGTTGCTGGACTGGACGTCCATAGGCAATGGGTACTCATGGGCATCTTGCTGCGGGGCTTGACCGTACATTAGGAAGTAAATTCCTCCATGTGGGTCTCTATAGGTGCCAGGCATTGGTAAGAAGTCTGGGGGTAGGAAGTTCCCTCCGGATGGATTTATATAGCTGTCTGGTTGTGATGCTTGGGAGCCCGGGGGGCAGTAGTTTCCTGCGAATGAGTTTCCATAGCTGTATGGTTGTGGTGGCAGGAAGCCTGCTGGTGTCGGGGCTAGGTAGTCTACTCTATAGTAAGGATCTCCCATGCCTCCCTCTTCAAAGGCATATTGGGTAATAGGTCGATCGAAATCTGCATTGGGACCGCAGATGGGCGCTCGGCATACGGGGCAGAGTGGTGACTGGTATACTTTCTCCCCTGGAGGCCCTACCAAAGCTCGGATACACGCCAGGTCAGCGATATGGCCACATGGAAGCTTGGTTGGCGAACTGCAGTGGTTATCTTCCAAGAGCAGTAGACGTGTGTGGGCCGAAAGAAGTTGGTTCTTAAAGGCTTTTGTGTCTTCCGCAATTCGGACTTTCAAGAGATGCTGGTCGGGTACTGGGAGGCCATGAAGTCTTGGGCGATTCTCTCCAATGTCTTCAGTATTACCTGTTGGTATTCTGGTTCTTTTATTCCGTAGCTTTGAACAATTTCTCTTGGCTTCTTGCTCAATACCGACTATTGAAGCATCATTTAATGCGTGGAGATTCCTCTGGCAGAGGACGCATAGCCCATCCTCGATTTCCAAGCTAGACACGCCAATTTCTTGTAGGACAATGTCAAGTCGTGATTGGCGATTTTCTATAGCTTGTGGGAGGTGGTCCGTCAGCATCCTTCTAACCATGTCGGGACTAGGAATTCCTCTCCAGTGACAATGATAGACAGCAAGCTCCTCAAATGTATGAGGTTCCACCCCAGTATCTGTGGTTGGTAGTCCTGGTGAGCCCCACTCATAAGATGAGCCAAATCTTATTGCTTCAGCCAGGAGTTTTTCGATATGCTCTCTACTCAAAGGGTTGCCCGACAACCCAAATGGAAGCTTGGGCCGAAAGAAACTGGCCATTATCAGCTCCCTCGAGAGTCGCGCTGTTTCACCGTCGTAATCTCCCCATGCTTCCAAAACCGATGTTTGCCCAAAAGCGATGGCGGCTATGGCCACTTCGGGCGGTATGCTTGATTTAATCTGCACTCGAACTTCATGGAGCACGACCAGAGCTTCCAAGGAATCGATTCGGGACTTGGGATTCCAAAGTGGTTCTAGTTGCGGCCACCAGTACAGGCACTTTGCCTTGAGGAGTCTTCTTGCGTCACTATCCACGAGCGACATTTTGAGTCGTTTGGTTGAGTCGTGGAAATAAAAGCGGATTGTCCGGGGGTACTGAAATCAGAGAAACTGTCGTCTCCCACCTTTTAGCAAGGACAGAAGTTGTCGGTCGGTATTGGGAGAAGATGAATTCCTTGGGAGTTTGCCAGTTGGATTTTGTTTGTGGAGGTTGAATTTTGGAAAAGTTGAGTGGGAATAGAATGAAAGATTTATGGTAGGAAACTGGTCCGTTTCAGAACCGGGACCTAATAAGGACCACACTAGAAGACCGGCAGTCCATAGTCGGAGGCTAATTTGGTACTTACTACTTAGTAACATGCTAGTTATAGGCCGCTCAAACCACACCGATAATGACAGTAAGGTATGTTACTAAGTATTAGCCGAAACTATATTTTAACACAGAAGCTCACTAGAACACTTCAAATTATTTCACAGTCTAGCAGGTCTCTACTAAAGCACACTATATTTAACTTACTTATTTCATAGAAAGAAAAGATTCCTTATAATAAAAAATAAATATTCTATTAATTAATGTTACTATTATAGAGGGAAACCTTGATCACTTACACCGTCTACTCTTTATATTGTATTAACAATATAACAATACTAAATGTTAAGTTAAAAGGTCTAATAGAAACAGAAGTGATTGGTTCTATAAAGATGTATAAGGTCTTTAACTTTTAATAGCACTAGGGTATACTTTATCTAAGTTAATTTTATCAATTAAAGATAAGTATAAAATCAAGATTTCTAGTAGTGAGTCTATGATAGCACTTTATACTCTTATTATGTAGTGCTCTATTTTAGCGACTATCACAAGAAGTTCTATAAGTAATCTAGTATAAACTACGCCCTCTAAGAATTGTACTAATTACAATATAGACTTAACCTATAGTCCTAGTAGTTATAGTAATTTAGTTAGTTTTAACTTAGTGAATAAGAGTTTATAACAAGAGTTAATTTAACAATAAACCAAGCTTGACAAATTCTAAAGGGTAATAACAACGTTAAATTACATATTAAATACAATAGGTCCTATAAGCTTTACTTGCTTTCAGTAGAAGGAAGGAAGACAAGGGTATATAGGAGAGAACGTACAGGAAGAAGTGAAACCTTAATAGGTGCGAAGGTTTATAGCCGAGTACATAACTAATTATATAAGATATATTCTAACGGATTTAAACTAGCTATAACAATAAAATACTAGTTAACACTTAAATCTAGTGAACTAGTAAATCCCTAGAATAGCTAGGTTTACTTACCTAGACGACTATAGTATCTACTTAAATATTCTACTTAGTAGGCCTAAGTATAGGGTAGTATAAGAACGGAGGGAAGCCGGAGTTGGATGAACACTTGAGAGCTGACGATCACGTGGAAGAAATGTAAGGAAACGAGCAAAGCAAGAATTGAATAGAAGGGAAACGATTGTATTTTCTTGAAGTTTTTCATACTAGTAGATAGTTGTAGGAAGAGAAGTGCGGGCACCAATAGGCCCGAATGTAGAGATCCAGAAGGCTGATTGCTAAGCAACTCCTGACAAAAATGATGGCCAATTATGCTAAAAGAAGTGTTGTACAGTACTATCGTACTCTGAACTATAGTGATCTCAAACTATCGTACTTTGAAGCTATTGATGAATAACCTTCTGGCTAGACTCTACTGTCTTCCTAATTCCGGAACCCCAGGCATCAGAATCGTCGCTACTACCATTGGTATGGTTCCACGACGAGCTTGAGGACTTGTCGCGGCCTTTCTCCAAGTCCATGTCACTCTCGACAACCGTCGTGACAGTCTTTCCAATGTCCTCCCGCAACGCGATCTCTGAATTGAAAGCGCCCTTGTTCTTGCTCCGAATGTATCCGGAGTTTGTGTTCTTACTCGGCCATCCCTTGGATCTAGCACCTGAATAAGGTGCTGACGCATTTTCTGTACTCATAAAGAAGGTTCTAAAGAGCGGACGCAGTGTTGCAACGCAGGATGCTGTAATACCAATGCCAGTTTCGCTGGTGCTCCAGATAGCCACATCGGTAACGGCGTACAAAAAGTCAGCTTCGTTCGTCATATTGTGAATATATGGAATGCGAATAATGGTTGCAGTAGAACCACTGCCTAGGTTAGCATATGGTAAATTCCAGAGAAGCTAGGTGACCTACACAGCAACAACTGCAAGAATCATAGCGACAACAAGCTTGGTTCTAGAGTTCATTTGCAAGTTCCATACTAAGAAGATGGGTAGGATTCCGAGTGTCCAGTCGGCCCAGCAAGAGATACCTGAGTATATGTACAGTGCCGTGACTGTAATATTAGGATCGATGCATTTGCCAGTACCCCCAGTGTAACGTTCCCAGAAGTATTTCGAGGGAGCACATTGCAGGATGAAAAGGAGTGTGAAAAAGGCGCCGTATAACTCTGTAACAATGACGACGGTCCAAATAATGGCCCGGTGAGTTTTTGCCACGGCGATTCGCAACAAGAAAACGCCAACACTCAGTTTGAGGGCCATATTCGCAATGACATAGATAGGTTCGCAGGCCCACCACCACTACATCATTATTAGCCTAGTTTTTCACAATATGCTTCGGTAAACTACCTTGATACCAATAGGTAAATCCGTTGGCGCTACATTCCAAGCATGTGTTCCAGAACCATGATAAGCACTAGCAATGCCCAAGGCGACGAAGAAAACGAATCCGACCTAAAGACGGTCAGCTGAAAGTGTCCACATTAGGGGAACCTGAAACAACTGACCCATGCAAAAACCGAACAGTAGTCGTCAAGCCCAAAGCTTTTTACTATGAAAATCCGAGTATACGTGCGTAGCATGATCGCAATAGTGGACAATGTGAGGAACAGCCCCAACGTTGCAATTACTTGCGGTGCACGATCCGTCAGATGGGCGACTGGATACGTAGTGGTGGTAGCCATGGTGGTAGCCATGGTTCAAGGCGTGAAAGAAAATGCGGGATGATGAAATCTCTGAGGAGAATATGAGACGATGGGAAAAGCGAGCCTTTTCATACTACTGCCCCTGCCGCAACTCTTAGCATTTGATGCAATCCACAGTAGTCTTCAGTGCTGGGACACCTTATTAGGTTCACTCGGGAGTAAACCAAATCACCAAATAAACGTTATTCTGTAGGTCTATCTAGGATTCTAGCTACGATACATGAACTTGGTGGGCCTACAAGCCAATTACCAACAATAAATGGCATGAAAGTTGGACTTCAACTGCCACATCTCTGCACTTCGTACGCCGTACGTACATTGCAAACCTCGGAATGCAGATCATCGGCGAGAAAGAGATACAGATCTACGCAGCGCAGGATACAAAATGAGCAGTTATTGATAAGAATAATTGTGCTTGTGGGAATCAACCTGGAGCTCACTCTCCCCTAGTGGTCCGGGAGGCGGCGCCATGTTCCCGCCGACCTGGTCCACTTACGACCTGGTATGCCCAACGCATGGATCCGAGTGAGTCCTGAGGCCGGTAAGGTCCGTGCCGGAAGCAGCACCCGGAAGCAGGCTCTTACTTACCTACCGGTAATCATCCGTTCTACAAGGGACCAAGTATCGGGAAAGAAGCGTTGGGCCAGGGATTGTGTCGCTGTTCGGGAGGGGAGTGATGAGTTGGCTACTGTACTACGTAGATACAACTGCGCAATTACCAAGGCACACAATGGCTCGCTTAACTTTTGTGTGCTATACGATTATGTCGATTATGTTCAGATATGTACACAACCAACAGGGATTTTAGAACACCAGCCCCGCGAACCTAGTCAGGGTTAGGATAGTTGGGGTTAGGAGTTCTGTTCAGTCAGTTGTTGCAAGGGACTACTACGGTATATGAAGAGCTTATGTTAAAGTGCTCGCACTTAAAGTTCGCTAAGAGCCATAAATTTCTAAGGCATTAAGTGCAGTTGCGGGTCCGGCCACCGTCAATGGTGACTCCCCATCGTTCGGCAACACTACCCCAGACCAATGACCTACCCGACGACATAGACCTGGACCTTAGATCTATACGAGGGTCGTTCCAGCAGTTCGACACGACGTTTTGCCGTTCGTTCATTTAGCTTGTCGCGAGCCAATGACAGTGTAATACCGTATTATAAATCTCCATTCATCGCATTGAAAAAGCCCCGGCTAGCTCGTTATGTCAGTACGGTCTAAGCAAAATTGATTGTCGACATCTCTTGCCCATGTTTCTGCCCGTCTGAACTCTGAAGTAAGTTTAAGTGCACGATTCCCGGTACTGTGGATGATCGATGATATGCCCATCGATGCGTCAACGAGGCAGCATTTTGCCATAGTTGCATTCCCCAGGATGCTCTTTGTAGAATCCCAACCAACACAAGACCAAAACCCCATTTAACCTGACGTCGAGCTCGGTCGTTGGAGTGCCAACCCTATTCTAGTCTGTACGACGTGCCTCGTAATCGTTCTGAGAAATTCTGACCCTCCGAGCTCTCTCCTTCGTAATTCATAACACGAGTATGAAGGGGTTTTGCGGGTGTTTGAGCAGGGAGAGGAAGGAGGCTGCCAAGGCAGGCATTAGGACGATCGTTTCTTGGCCGTTAGCCGCAACCTAATCGCGCCTTCAACTGTTTTCTCACTGGCAAAGAACTACGCTGTATACACTGATCAGGACACTGATCAGGACCCTATCTGCCACAGTGCCACAGTTGGCTCCCATCTCTCCTCTCTTGTACAGTACATTGCTGCGTCAAGCGAGGTTATTCAGTACTCTGGTAGACCGAGCTTTTGGAGTGTCAAACATAACCAGATTAGTTCTCTGGTCGTCTGCGTAAGCTCGATCAGGCGTCCCGAATCTTCTACGTCCGCTTTGGCTCTTACAACAGACCCGATTTTGACCTGTGCCGTAAGATAGGTAGTGCTTTCCCGGCACTTCCAACCACTCAGACTATGACCTTCAAGGCCCTGACCCGCGAAGTCCATCTAATAACCTCGATCTAGCCTCGGTAGGATAGTATTCCGGAGATGAGAGTCTAGACGTAGATCTGAACGGGGCGGAGGCCGGGCGTCCGGTCTTTGTTGGAGTCGCTGGACCCGCAAGCTATTTGGAATGGCAACCATAAGCGATAGCAGTCGTACAGCTTTAGATCTACAATGAGGATTGAGTTTGCTAATACCAAGCAGTACTATAGGGGTAGCACGTCGGGGTCAGTGTGACGTGATTCTGGGTTGAACCATTTCATAGAGATAGTTATAGCACAGAAATGATGCCTATAGATCAAGGACTGCTATCTCTAGGGTAGAATGTGCTTTGTTGTGTTATCAGTTCAGAAGCAACAAAAGCCATTTCTGGCATCTTTTTCCCACCAATCTGGCATCTTCTACCCAATTTTATACAACATGAAGAGATACTTCGTCCTCTGTAGCCAATAGTGGGATGATCTTAATTTGTGCATGAACGCGTTAAGCGTAAGCGAAAGGATTCAAAATGGTGCAAAGCTGCAAGAGAACAAAAGAAGCCTCCAGATTTTCAACGAGACCTGGCTATATGGTTGTGATCGGCATAGGATGACCATTATGAAAGTGAGCTAATGCTGATCTTCGTCGTTCTTGTCATCTCGATTCTGTTCGCGGTGCATACTGTGGCCTAGGGGTCAAGTGCCTCATTGGTACAAGATCACCATGGTCAAAATGAGCCCACGTTTATCTTCGTTATTTTTGTCGTGTGTATGTTCATGCTGCCCTCTAGGACCTATCTGCACAAGATCGCCATGGCCAAAATGAGCCACCGTTTATCTTAGTCTTTTTTGTCTTGATTTTTCTGTTCCCTGTGCCCCCTTCGCTCGGTGACCCAATCACAGAGTTTCCATTTCTATTCCGCTACTATGGGCATATCCGAGATGCCTCTCGACTTGCAAATTCCAGTCACCCACAGCAATCCGGTGGCGTATAGGGGGTTTTCCATGAGCTGATGTTCACCAAGAATGCCGAGGAGCAGGTAGTTGTACAGAACGTCATCCGGTAATCCGATTCTTATATAAAGTCTTGGTTTGAATCTCCTACCAAATTTTTCTGCTCAACCACCCACACTCATTTTAACCTTGCCCTGCCAAGGACGTCACTCTTTTGTTCAATTTTTAATCTGTTGTTGTTACCATGAAGTCGTTTAATTACTTGTCGTTGTTGTTCCTCGTTGGAAACGAAGTTTCCAATGTTGCAGCTCTCCCCACAGGCACTGCCGACAACCCTCTCGAACAACTTGGGGAGGTTGCCAGCGAGCTCTCGCCTTTGCTTGACTTACCTCACATTCCTCTCGGAACCCGCGATTCGACAGCCACCAACCCTCTCGAACAACTTGGGGAGCTAGCCAGCGACCTCTCGCCTTTGCTTGACTTACCTCACATTCCTCTCGGAACCCGCGATAACGGTCGTGCAGCTCGCATAGCTGAGGTCAAGGCAAGAGCGTCGGAGACTGTTGGAGCTGCCGTCAACTTGGATGTAGCAGTCCCTTTCGATGCTTACAAGAAAAGTGCGACAAAGGGCCCAGATGATGTTTCGGGGCACCCTGTACCAGCCGAGCTCATGGAACTTCTGGTCCGAAAGGGTCTCCTTAACGGCGGCCATGCAGCACATGCTGAGGCCAACAAGGCGAAGCGCGGTATCTTCAATGCTGAGGTGCAACTCGTCAATGGTTAGAATCTCAGTCTTGCCTGGGTAGAATTATCGCTAATATCATTAGTTACTGGTGACCATAAGTGGATTGCTCCTGATTATGCCAACGGCGCCAAGCGTGGTCCTTGCCCAGGTATGAATACTTTGGCAAACCATGGCTTTGTTTCCCGAGATGGTATTGCTACTGTAAGTTGCTCTCCATCCTACATCTAGTCATGTACTTACCCAACCATAGCTCGCAGAGACCATTGTCGCCGCAAACGATGGTAGGAACCTTCTCGCAACACCAAACCTAATCTTGTGGCTAATATGTGCTAGTCTTCGGTATGGGCATCGATATTTCGACCTTCCTTGCGATCTACTCCACAGTGCTGAGTGGCAACCCTCTGTCACTTCAACCCTCGTACTCAATCGGTGACGAATCCGATGAAGCGCAGAACCTTCTCGGCAACTTGGGAGGATTGTTGGGTAAGCTTTCATGGACCAACGTTGGAAGTCTGTTATGCTAACCAAAGTTAGGAACACCCCGTGGTCTTGATGGAACGCACAACACCTTTGAAGTAGATGGATCTGGCACTCGTGGCGATCTCTACGACCCTATTGGCAACAACCATGATGTGAACTTCACTTACTTCATGGATATGTACAACTTGCAAAAGGATGCAGCAGAGCCGAACTACGACATCAACATCATCATCGAACATGCTCTTAACCGATTCGACCAGGCCGTTTCTTTCAACCCTTACTTCTACTACGGACCCTTCTCTGGATTAGTCCTTCGCAATGGTGCTTCCTTCTTCGCTGCCCGTCTCTTGGTCAACTGCTCTGCAGAGCACCCAGAAGGAATTCTTGGCAAGGAAACTATCAAGAGCTTCTTCGGTGTTTCTGGCCCAGAAGATAACATGGTCTACAACAGGGGCTGGGAGCGCATTCCTGACATCTGGTACCGACGTCCCGATGACTATGACATTCCAGCTCTCGCTCTTGACCTTGTAAACATGGCTACCAAGTACCCACGTGTTCTCGGGTAAGTTTTGCTCCCCCTCAGTAATACTTTCAAGATTTTAAACTAATATGACGATCTAGCGTCGGTGGAAACGTCAACGGTGTGAACACATACGCTGGCATTGATCTCAACAACATCACCGGAGGTCTTTCCAATGCTGCAGACTTGCTCGAAGGCAACAACCTAATGTGTTTCGCTCTCCAGACTTTGAAATTGGGATCCCCCAACAGCTTGTCGTCCATCTACGCCACTCTCGCCGGACCTCTTTCAATGATCACTGATTTCCTCGGTGCCACCTTCCTGTCACTCGACTGCCCTGCTTTCGGTGACTTGTCTTACGAGGGTACCGATTTATTCTCGTACTTCAAGAACACCTTCCCAGGTGCAGCCAAGAGTGGCGGTGGCTTGTAAGCTACTAGTTATGAGTCTTTTGTGGTATCTGTGTCAAGCCCGTGATGGAAGTGACGATTAGGATGTCTCTTCGTAATGTAGTTGCTTTAGATTTTATTAGCTTTTAATGACATAACACCTAATTGTCATAAAGCCTTTTCTCAGTCGCTTGCTTACTGCTGAGAAACATTATCAACATCTGGAAACAATGAACCCCAAGCTAAGTATAATTACCCTTGTGTTAATTCTTATTGGTAAGTACGTTCAGTTAGATACTATATTTGTTCATGAACATGTGGAGAGGAGCTACCACGGCTTCCTTAGAAACATCTAGTACTGAAAATGTCAGGGCTCAGGGAGTCTAAAATAAAGTTAAAATTCCTCGGCGAGCCGAGCCGAAGCGATATCAGTCAGGTGACTTGTTCGAACGAATTCACCAATCGTTTATTTCATGAATCCCTCGCATTAGCCTGAGGCTATGGATTCGTTTTAACATCAACCAAATCTAACAAGGTAGTCATATTTAGAAGGCAGTACAACCTATAATTGCTAGACTTTACTTATTTGGTTGTTCGTTTAGAGGCAGGGTTTAGTTTAGTAGGAACACTACGCATTTTATACATAGGAATATATATTTAAAATAGACTAGAAGATCTGTCACAACTAATGAAGGAATTAGAATGATAGTAGAGAGATGAGAATTATAAGCACTATTTAGCTTTGACCCTTTAAGTCTTGTTATTATTATTTTTTCTAGTATAAACCTAAACGTCTAAGGTATTCATACAGCAACCTATTCTTAAGCACATACACTAACAAACATTAGTAAACGGTGAGCCTTTAACAAAGGGGTATTAAAGAATACTTAAATCGCTATATATATAACTTTAAGCAAGATATAAACTATTCCTAGTATAAGAGCTACGTAAAAGAAGGAAACTCACAGCCTATACCTAGAAGTACATATATCGTTTGTCGCTTAACTGGATATTCTGTCTGACTAAGCGGTTAGCAAGTTGTACTTCCTTAAGAGATCTTAACAAATATTAATCTAGGTATTTTAACATAATCACCATAAGTAAATCCCTATCGCTCGTCGTTTCTACGTTAGGCTAGGGAAGAAAGACCAGAGTCTTCCGTAGACTACATTACTTTGGATTTTCCATGCTAATTTATTACCCGAAAGGTTTACAAGCCACAGAAATAACTAACTGACTCTGCCAAAGTTATATGATATTCCTAGAGTGGCAGTCATCAAAAATATCCTGCTCTATAATACTGACTTTCGATCCTTGCTTGTCTTCTGCTTCTCTTTCTTCCTGCCCTCTCTCTGATTCTAATACAAGCAACGTTCTTCGAGTCCTTCGAGTCGAAGCAACAGCCCATCCATGGAGTATTCTACCATTTGGCCCTTCACCCTGCCACTCAGAGAAACAAACCTCAATTCCTAAAACCACCGAATAAACATTCTTCGTCCTTGTGCCCTCCCTCACTTGCAGGTTCTAACATACCAGATTAAACAAAATAGGACAAGAAATGGGAAGTTACATAGCTATTCCTTGCTAATACCCTGCTGTACGCAGGAGAGAGTATCATCGAATTCTCAATCTTCCTTCCTTCACCCCAAAACCTCAACACCAACATCAGTACCAATCTTACCAAGTAACCAAATAGTCTATATTCCAGAATTCAGAATCCAGAAAGAACAATGACAAAAAGTACCGAGAAACTCGCGTCTTTAAGCAAATCAACCAGGGCTCTTACCTTATCATACCTTGCAAAATACCTCAATTTACAGAACAAATCACACTACCCTCCCTAACCGTCACCACAGACTTTACAACGGCACCCTTACAGTACAGTTTAACGTATGAATGACGCAGTTCCCACAGTTTACAAACCCAGCTAGTCAGCCACAAAAAAAGAAACGGGCCCAGGTAATAATTCAATTCTTTCTCACTACTTCACTTCTGTTAGCTCGCTTGCTCGCTGTCGTCCTACTATTTATGCATGACTTGTGGTTGATAGTATGCATAGTACCGAAACTGACTCCTGAGATGAGGGTGTATTTTAACAATATAATGCGCAGTAATCGAACAACCAGAGAAGCAAGATTAAGACTTGTGTTTCTAACAAGTTTGAATTGTGAATACGGGGCAGAGGGGGCATCTGGTACTGGAAGGGCGGGTAAGAAGTGGCCGTGTATAGCACTTGTTACTTGGTATCAAGGTCTGTAATAGATATTCTTCGTATTTTTCTTTCTACATGCATCTAAACAATCCTGTATCTCTTGTGTATTTTCAAACTCCGAGGGGTGAAATTCAACCCAACCATCTGTATATATATGCATCGCCGTGTGAACACCAGAACCCCTTTAAACAGCCCCTGTAACCCATTGCAAATCTGTTTATCCCACACCTCTAATTACTTGTCGCAAAACCCATCTCCTCTCATCTACCAACAGGCAACCAATAATTCCCCCTCGGCATCCCAAAGCCCGGTTCATAAACAGAGCTAACATAAATGCCATCGGGGCCACAATTCATACCTGTAAACCCGAAACAGTTAGAAAAAAAAGCCATTTTCCAATAAGCGATTCATGTGCGTATCTCGTATCTCATCATCATATCTCAACAACCAACGAAAAAGCCACCAGAACTAGGTTTCGATTTGCGTAGGTGGAAGATAACTTCGTCATTTCGTAAAAATGTTGGTAAGAGTTCATCCAAACTTCAAAAAAAATTCTTCTTCAAGTCCAGGATCCAATGACGATTGCTTTACCTGAGTGGTTTACTTCTTGCTCGAGTGATTGCTCGACTTTGAGCAGAAGTTGGCTTGTTTTTATTACGAGTTCTTTTGGATGTGTTAGCGTACTGATTGATGAACGCCAAAGGGAAGAGGGGAAGTACCTTCATATTGAAGAGTATAAGATACTGGAGCATCCTCATCAGGCCTTAGCATGACTGGAGCCTCCACGTCCTCTCGCTCATACACTCTCATTTTCAACCCGATATGTTTCAAATGATCTGCCCATAAAATTTGGCTGTCAAACTCTGCATTCTCTTTCGCCATGGGTTGATGAGAACCAGAATTCTCGTTCGGTTTTGAGTGATTCAGTGAAGAAGCTCGATCAGCAAGCCAATTTCTCCAGATACGAGTGACACCTTCCCCGATGTTGACGTTGCTGGCAAACAGGCCTCTTCTGGGTCCGACCTTGACGAGATTGGTGACGGTGCAGAGTTGGGAGAAGAGTTCGTAGGATTCGAGGTTGAGATTCTGACAGACGTATTTCTCATCCCGGTTTTCGGGCAATCCGTTTGCGAGACCATTACCAAGCCAGGCTGGGTTGGTTATAGGACCGCCAGCAGGATGAGTCCGTATCACATTCCTGTCTTCAGGCTGCAGTGGCCGAAAATGCGAGTACAACCCTGCCATTTTCCCAAGTCTACCCGTGTCTGAGACGTCGTTATATAGGTTGGCTTCGTCTTCGGCAGAAGAAAAGCCGTCTGTGCCAAGATAATCACAGAGAAGGTATGGCGTAGAGAATTTTGTGGCCGGGTGGTAGACCTCGAGCATGAGTTTGTGGTCTTTTAGGGAGGCGGCTTGGCGAAGGCGTGAGTGCAGGATGAGGAGGATGAGGTCGTGAAATCGGTGAGAGACGGATGTGAGAGGAAGGAGGGCGCGTGTCGGGAAAGAGGCGAGGATGTTGATGAGGAGCTTTTGAGGTTAGTTGTTGCATCTGCCTCGTAGAAGGTAGAGTAACTCACCTCATTGGGCAATGCCCCGATTCCAGTAGACTGAACCAGCATAATGTCGATTTGGTATATAAAGTAAATAGAGACACAAAAACAAAGATAGAATCTTAGCTGTAGTAACAAACAATCCACGGCCAAGAGCAGTGCCAAAAGATTTATACCACAGCCTTTCGAAGGGGTCCACAACTTATGGAACGATACACCCTTGCACTATGCGGCTACTTCATGGACTCTCCGAAATGGTCTCCGGGATACAGTAGTAAGCCTCTCCTGTAGGCTCTCCTGCCGGTACATGAAGCTTGCATCCGATGATTTGTTTTGATTGTGGATGCTCGAATGCCGGCCACGAGAATTATTAGGCCCGAGAGATGCGAGAATGAGGCTCGCCCTCGGTGGTCCGATGGCGAGTCGTGAGATCATCAGACTCTTGCATCACCACATGGACTGATAGGCTCATGGAACGACCATTTTTCTCTATTTATTGCCACATCAGCCCTGCATGTTTCTTGCATGCTGAATGCAATGCGGAATGCAATGCTGAATACTTATTCAGACGTTTCGAACATGCGAAAAACTGGAAGACGGACCTCACCTCCACGGATACTGTCCCTGACTCCCGACGCGTACGTGCACGGGGATCGTCCTTGGTTCTCTGAGGATTGAGGACTGCCGTCGCGAGCTTGATAGAAGAGACGGAGAAAGGATATGGAACAATCGCAGAGACCTACAAGTCTGGGATGGTCGGAGTGGGCTGTTGCGATAGCTCTCCAAGTCCAAGCACAGGACGGGAGTGATTGAGAATGGGTCGGTTAGAGGAAGAAGAAAAGCTCGAGTAATGGACAACACCACGTCGAGCCGAGAATCGTCCGTTATCACGTGCGCCTCGATAATTATCAGGAAGCAGGAAGTACGCAGTACGATGGGAAGGATACGAAGTACGATGCGAAATGCCATGGCCCGTTTGCCAAGCACGGGGTTTAGCGTCCAAGGCGGAAGGGGATGGGTCCAACAGGGTCAAGCTTTGCGGACCAGGACCGTTGAGTAAGCACGGGCCGGATTTACTAAGGTCCGGTCTTACGACTAGTATCATTCATTCTCCAAGTTGTAACGCCTCTGTGTAAAAGAAATATACCTTCAATCCAGTCTTTATCCGTCGTCTCTTTTTTCATTTCGACAGTGTCATTTACTCTGCGACGCATATCTACCCAGTACCTATTGTACTGTATACTATGCGCCATACGGCTCCCAATTACAACTCTAACAGAACATTTGAAACACCGTGCGCACCTCGATCAGTGCAGGAGGAATCTCGCACGCAGCGCACACCCATGAGACCAATCCAGGAGGAGAATACAGCAGGAATATCGTAGCAGAACGCACTCCTACCTCGATAAATCTAGGAGAAGGATTGCAGTCTCCCAGGACGGCGCACTCCTCCCACCGAGAGCAGTCCAAGAGGAGGACTCAGAGGAGGAATCTCCCGGCGCAGTGCGCTTCCACCTCACTTCGCTATTCATTTCAATTGAGCCATGGCAGACACCAGGCAGTCTCGGTCCTCTACCGTATCGTCACCAACACACGCTGTTCGTTTCCCTGATTTCGAGAACGTCGACGATGACGACCATGACCACAACCGCGAAAATGGATCGACCCGCTCAGTCAAGAGCCGTCAGTCAGGGATAGATCCTTCACCAATTCTCAAGGTCCGTCCAGTCTATTGTTGTACATCTGTGGGCTTTTTCCAAAGCCTGGCTCCAGTGCGCCCGTCGTCAGTCTTTTTCTCCGTCAGCTGGCTGTACATCCAAAGTCCATGCTGACCAGAGCTAGAACCGTCACCGAACGCGGACAAGTACCTTCAAGACCGTGGACATAACCCCTTCGCGTCCGAATTGGTCCCCAGGCCAAGAACCAGGGCTGGACCCCTCGAAACTGAATGGCGGACGATCCCAAACTCCTACTTTACACGAGCAATGCCAGATTACTGTGGTGGACTACTCGGAGAACGACATGGTAATGCGTGAGCTCGACAACGTCTCCCTACTAGACTTCTTGGATGAGAAGCAGGAAGATTGGATCAAGTGCCGCTGGATTAATGTTAATGGACTATCTTGGGATGTTATACAGGCTTTGGGGAAGCACAAGAAACTGCACCGACTAGCAATCGAAGACCTGGTCAACACAAACAACCGGACGAAAGCAGATTGGTATACGGACCATACCTATGTGGTTCTCACTCTTGTTAAGCTAGTGCACCTCCACCCAGACGAAGATTCGGACTCAGAGGATGACAACAATACTAAGCCGACGCAGAAGCGCTCTTTTTTGAACATGTTGCGCGGCCTCTTTTCGAAAAGTAAGGGCAATGATAGCGACAAGGAAAGGGGCGCAGGATTAGTTGTTGGCCACACAGACGGCTCGAAAGTTGCGCCGGTACAGAAATTGAGGACGCTGCAACGATATCATGGGGGCCCAAATCAGGAAAAACAGGCATTCATGGAAAAACACTCAGCGTTAAGCTCCCGAAATCAAGCTGTGTCAGCAGAGGTTTGTATTATTATTTTATTTCCCTCCTCTCGTGCGTGTTTTCCCTCAAGACCTTTAGAAGTGTTGCTAATACAGAAACTCCTTGAATAGCAAGTTTCGATCTTTTTAACAGCTGGTAAGCATCAATGCTGTTGTATTTCTTTAACGCTGCTAAGCAGTCTATAGATAACACGGTCATATCGTTCTTTGAGTCCTCAGCAGACGACATAGAGCTCCCTATCATCCATCGCTTAAGCATACCCGATACGATACTCCGGCGTTCCTGTGATGCATCAATGATTACGCAAGCAATCATCGACGCTATTATTGACCTAGCTATACCTGTCGCAACTGCTTACCAGGACGTTATAGGTGAACTAGAGCTCGATGTATTGACTGAGCCCAGTATTAAACACACAACAAGTCTGTATATTGTTACGAGCGAGATTACTGCGATGCGAAATTTGGTTAGTCCAATAGGGAACCTTATAAATGCCCTACGGGACCACAAGAGTGGTGGTCTAGCTACAGCCGCTGCTCGAGATATTAGAGAGGCCGCATCTGGTGTCAAGATTAGTCCAGTCGGTATGTGGAAAGCCTATACTCCTACGAAGCACTATCGGAAGGATGCGTAGATGTATTTCGTTGTTCTGTACAAACAAAGGGCGCTGACTCGGAAACTTCTAGCACAAACATACCTAGGTGATGTCGAGGATCACTGTGTTTTAATTACGGACTCACTTGACCAAATGAGACGATCGGCAGACGGAATGATTGACCTGATCTTCAACACAATCTCTGCCTACCAAAACGAATCTATGAAACAACTCACTGTCGTTACAATTATTTTTTTACCACTCAGTTTCCTCACAGGGTATTTTGGAATGAACTTCACTCACTTTGGAGGCATTGAGAACTCGGATTTATACTTCTGGAAAATTGCTCTACCTGTCGCCTTTGCGGTTGTGGTGTTCTTGATGAGAGATATGATCAAGCGATGGACGGTGAAGACCGTACAGCGGAGGGGAATCTCAAAGAGTAGGAAGGGGAGGAAGAGGCAGGAGGAGGAGGACGCTAAGAGTAAGAGAAATAGCTAATTGTGTAATGTGTAAGCCATGATACCCCGTATGTACATGTACAACATGCAAATGAAGGATTGCTTAGTTTTTGGAATAAACTACGGTCAGAGGCGATGACAGCGTCTTTGGAGAATTAACGCCGATAATGCACCCTCCCAAATTACTATTATTCATTGATCTGTCTTCGCCAAAGGCCTGAACACATCCTTGACTCAACCCGGCCTGACCCGCGTCAAGGGACATCAGCTTTACAAGAAGCTTGATGTTCCTTGCACCGTTACATGCCATAGCGGACTCCGCATGTTGATGAGGCTTTTCCTCTTTCCCTCGGGTAATTCACATTTCACATTTTGCGCACACAGTCAAGTACCTTTCGCTTTCGCATCAGTATTTGCACCAGAACCACTTACTCCTGAGTCCCTAGGGACAAGAACTAAAGATTAGACACGAATCCACATGCTACTACCTTCACCGACTTCTTGAGATTACAGACTTGACTCTCCAACTAGTCCTTGTCTGCTTAAATTTAGCAGCCAGCTTCACTTTACTTCCGATCACATCATGTATCGACTTGGTTGTCTGTCACTCTATGTATGTATGTGTATCTATAGTATAAGTGTAAGACATGAGATGGGTAAGATAAGATAATATAACATGAGGGGGATTATATTTGATTAATCTCTTAAAGGCAGTTGCTAGCTACTAGCTCTCTTGGATCCGGTTGTATTTATGTAGACTTATCTTTCCATTAGTGCTAAGTCAATTCAAGTTGATTCAGGTCAGACTAGGTCGATTATCGAGTAGGTTTTTACTAAAGTAATAGTGGAAAGTGGTGAAGTGAATAAAGTTGGATTTTTTAAGCGAGGAGAGCTTCTTCGTGACATTGGCCTAAGTATAAGTAGTATCAGTAGGTATGGGTAGATTGTAGTTGTGTTGGTTAGTAATGAGGACGTGTTGGTAAACGAAGATAGGTAAGGTAACATCAAGACTTGAATTTTAGAAGCACAAGTATCCCGTCTTATTTTCTTGACTGATAAAGGGAATAAGCAATCAACTTCTAAAATATTCGACTTTCAAAAGACAAAGGCACATTCGTAGCTTCTTCTGCCTTTGTGGCGATTGCGATCATGTCAAATCATCTTCGAAAACATCATAGTTATTAAGACAGACATGGATATTCTACACAGACGTAGACTTCAAGTAGATACCACCTTCAACAATATTTCTTCGTCTGAACTTATAAAGCAAGGGATTAGTCTGCAGTAATAGTACCATTGGTGCATGTAATTCCCATGCCTGTGTCATTCTCAAGACCAGTACATTCCATCTGAGCAGGTACGCCCTCCTAAACCACAACCACAGATTAGCAAAGAATACTCCATAACCAATTTCCCAACCCCGGGGTCCCTCTCCCAGAAAAGAAAGATGAGAAAGAAGAAAATACTTACAGCAGTAACAAGATCAATATTCGCAAATTCAAAATCCACACAATGTGCAGCATCATGACACAGCAAATAAAGCGCCTTATCCAAGGCCTCCCCCTCCGTAGCACTCCAACAAGGATCACTAATGCAACTGCCATCACTCAACGTAGTCCCCGTACTACCAGTGAAATTCTCCCAGCGAAAACCACTCGCATACGCAGCAATATCAGTCGCAGTCCCCGAAACAGGTTTCTCTTGATCGACGTAATTCTCAATGAAGTGAATAGGGTAACTGGTGTTTGTGATGACGAAGTTCCGCCAGGTGACGTCGCTGATGTTGCAGGTTGTTCCGAGGACACCTTTGAAGCGAGCGCCCATGAGACTGTCTGTGATGGTGGCGTTCTCGAAGAGGTAGCCCGAGCCTGTACCGGAGCTGCAAGATACGGAGACGCCATGGGTGCCGCTGGCTATAACATTGCGCACTTTTGAAGTTGAGGAGTCAGTGTTTCCCTTACGTAGTTGGGGTCTTTGGGGAGTTCTTTTTGTAATAAAAGAGGAGTAGAAAATGCTCCGTTAGGAAGTGTTGGGAGCAAATGGGGTTCATGAAATGAGGCATGAGTGAGATCGGAGTTAATAACACAAAGAGCCGAATACGTACCTGTTACGTTGATTGCGGGCGGCGAGACGTTGATCATGTCGTCGCCGTTGTGGATTTCGAACCCGTCAATTAGGACGTTGCTCCCTGAACAATCTAAGCCGTCTGGTAGTACATCAGCTTGAGACCTAGTGGGCGTGGGATCATAACCAACCGGTGTTGAATGGGAAGCCATCTGTAGAGCGAGCGTCAATGTATGTATTGGTCATCTTGACATTGCTCCCACTGATGGAGAATACCCAAGCGATGGGCTTCAAGATTTTGATATCTTCAATGATCAACCCCGTGACAGTAAAGGAAAACCAATGCGGTCGAGCAACTTGGTTTTCATCGACCCACCACTTATCACCATATGCTATTTGGTTGTCAGTAACTCACTTCTGAGATTCATTAATTGTAACTAACCAAGAAACCATCCTCCACTCTGGCTCTTACTTCCGCTGAATGTAACGGCAGTTCCTTTGACAGTAATCCAATGGCCAGGATAAATCTTGGTGTTGTTGACAACAGCTTGTACCTCAGTAACATTGGAGCTAAGGCTTATGTTGCCCTGAAATGAGAACTCCACATCCTCAAGGTTGGAGAAAGAGAGAGGAGTAAGCAGATTATAAGTCTCGCCCTCAGAAAACAGAATCGTTGAGTTGTTCCCGCAGGCCTTGACTGCCGATACGATACCAGGGGCATCATCTAACCCAGTCGAGTTCTTTGGCATAATGCATGTTTTTGCAGTAACTATACAAGCTGTTGCCATAAAGGAATACGCGGTAAGTACTGGGAAGCGCATGCTTGCAGAAATTATTTAAATCAGAGAACGGAGTATGTACAGAGCGAGGAGCCAAGAAGAAGAAAAATAGAACAAAGGTTCAAGAACTGAGTATTTAATATGTCCCAAAATTATGAGTACTATGTTAGACTAGTATAGATTTGCACAGGAACGAGTTGGAAAATAGCAAGATGGCCAAAATAATATGAAATGTGGGGTACCCTCACATCTCCCGGATTGTTCCACGAATCAATGTTAATAGGATGCCAGGCACTTGAAAAGTTCTAATCAACAAACAACATCCATTCTAAACAAAACATGAGACTCGTAATTTGCTTTGGACTTGCAGAACGCTACGAAGTATTTGATGTATGGTTCGAACCTACGCACAAGAAACTTCCGGGCATTGAGTACGAGCTTCATTTTCATATATTGCCGTGACCCCAACCACATTAGAAGGGGTTTCAAAATTGCCTCCCAGTTACGGCGGCACAACACCTTGATTGTGCTGCTGTTAGGATTCCGGGAAACATATTTTCTTGTAATTAGATGCAGAGTATTTGGGCAACACATACGTCAATCTCCCTTCTAGTCCACATATGTTGTCGATGGCAGAGTGAATATATGCAGTCGGCAGTCAGATCGCAGCAAGAATTAGTGGGATTGTCCCCATTGCCATCTTCGTTTCCTCGCGCTGTCGGATTTTAGCGCTGTCAAAGTCTTCATTTTGCTCTTCGGCTGTACCTGACTTGAATCTACAGACGTTCATGACACCTCCAAGGCTCATTTATTTGTGCTTGAAGGTCCTCCATGACCATCGAATTTGCTGGTATTAAGGCCATCGCTGACGTTGCATATATGTCGCTGTAGTATCATCTGTAGCACCACATGTGCATTCGATGCAAAATCCATCCAACCGCGAAAGGGTTGTGGCACCAACATGAATGTCCATCCTCGTGCAACCTGATTGCTCGTCTGAGATCTGCGCGTGCTTGACGCATAAGCATCTCAACAGCGGTATAGTCTAGAAGATCTGCCTTCCATCTACTTAGTGGAGAGGAACACAACTCGGACAATGATTCCTAGACGCCTTGCAACATGAAGAGCACAGATAGCTGTGAGGATACTGAGCAAGGAAAGGGACTGGAATAGGCTCTGTGCTGCCTTGCATGGCACAGCTTTGGGAGTATGACCAGGTTCTAAGCTGAAGCATGGGAGATATTGCGGATTACAACTAGGACATTGCATTGATGGCCATAATGCTCACATGTTGAAGTTGTTGGAAGAGACTCACCAGACTGACCGGAACAACGGGGAGAACGGCCCGATTAGGATGTCCCACTAGATCGCCATGCTCCAAACCTCGCCATGATTTAGAAAACGTGCTGCTTATATTTTTCTATCCTTGTTTTGACCCCTCGATGTACATTATTTAAGTTGTGCTTTTTGTATATACTTTGCTATTGTTGCTTCATTTATATACTTTCCATTTCCAAGATGCCTGAAGAAATCTTGAACGACATCTCGCACCGGCGATACAATCCACTGCGGGGTTCGTGGTTGTTGGTATCACCCCACAGGACGAAGCGACCATGGCAGTAAGCACTCCCATTCTCAAAGGTCGCAATGCGAGGTCTAACGGAGTTGGTAGAGGACAGGAGGAATCTCCTTCGAAGACCACTCTGCCTGATTATGATCCAGCGGTATGCGAATCGCCCATGCTGCATTGCAAAGTTACAGCTCCTAATCATGTTTAAAGTGTTACCTTTGTCCCGGAAACAAGCGCGCACAGGGCGATACGAATCCCAAATACAAGAACACATTTGTGTTTGTCAACGACTATAGTGCTGTGAAGGAAGAGCAGGCTGAGTACAAGCAGGCGAGTGATCCCAATGGTTTGTACTGCCTGCCTTTCAGAGAAGCTTGTGCTAAGGACTTTCCAACAGATCTCTCCAGCCTCTTGCTTCGCGCCGATCCAGTCACTGGGAAATGCTACGTGATAACCTTTGCGCCATCCCATAACCTCACTTTAGCCGACCTCTCTCCAAAAGAGATACTCCCTGTGATCCAAACCTGGACCCAGATTTACACAGCCCATATCTCTCCCAGCTCTCCCCTCGCAACCGTGTCACAGCCGACCACACTCGCGCCAACAGGCAATGATATCTCGGCGCCAAACGCGCAGTATAGATGGATGCAGATTTTCGAGAACAAAGGCGCGGCAATGGGCTGTTCGAACCCACATCCACACGGCCAGATATGGACAACAACTGGTCTACCAGAAGAGCCTGCTGAAGAGTTGGAACAATTAAAGAAATATAGAAAGGAGCATGGTGGAAGAGGCATGTTGGAAGATTATGCGAAGTTAGAAATGGAGAAAAAGGAGCGTATTGTTTTTCAGAATGCGAGCTTCTTGGTGGTCTGCCCTTGGTGGGCAACTTGGCCTTTTGAGGTTTTGATTTTAAGCAAGGCGCATAAGCGTGCTCTGGTTGACTTGAACGACGACGAGAAGCTGCACTTCGCAGAGGCCATTGCGGAGGTGACGCGACGATATGACAACCTGTTTGAGACCAGCTTTCCTTACAGTGAGGTTTATTCTTTTGTTCCCCAAGAGTTCGAACCGTTTTCGTAACTAACAATGAATAGGTTCCGGCATTCATCAAGCACCACTTGAGGGCACCGCAGAAGAGTGCGAGGCGTCTCACTTCCATATGCACTTCTACCCCCCTCTCCTCCGTAGTGCAACCGTCAGGAAGTTCTTGGTCGGGTATGAATTGATGGCTGAGCCACAAAGAGACATCACCCCAGAGCAAGCCGCAGCAAGATTGAGAGATTGTGGAGGTGAGTTATACAGAAAGCTCTTGAATTAGCCGCCTTCGGCAGCTATAGCCCAGACATATTTTACTACCCATTGATTCTTCGTTGCCATTATGCATAGTCCCATAGTCCTATGCTCCCATTGCTTCTCCCATATATATACACCTCACTTCTTCACCTCACCTATTCATAGCTCGAACTCGCCCGAGCCATGTATATATTTGTCTGCCTCGAGCTCCCATCACTTCACATAGTATCCCCACTGTGAGATCATCCATATCATGCTGCCGCTGGCAACCATAACTGGCGCCATAATACCCTTTCCGAACCTCGCCGATTTGAAGAGGAACCACTCTGACAAAAAGTGCCAAGTCGCAATCGCATATGTCAAGAATGCCAGCTGGTACATCATAGGATTGCTGATATCATACGCCGCATATCCACGGACAATACCCTGCAGCAGAGTCCAGGTACCCCATGTTCGCGAGGAGAGTGGTGTCGCTGGCGATGTAGCGTCAGGGTCTTCACGTCCGCCCTTGGGTGGATGTGGTCCTAGGTAGACCTGTCGAGTGTAGGAGAGGGTGAGGTAGGCCTGGACCGAATTCGCGACGGCTACTACTGAGATCTTGGCTACTGGTTAGTCAGGTGAGGTAAAGTGAGGTACAGTAATGTAAGCTCAGGTGGGGATGAGAGACATACAAATAGGAGCCATTGAGGCAGGAGACCTGGATGTTGAGGGAGGTACTGCGTTATTCCTGCGAGAGCCGACATCCTGAAATCGAAAACTTGGAAGCAGCTCGACAAGTTTCTGCGACTGTTGAAGAGCAATTGGTTTTGGTTTGGAGGAGTCGTCGAAGAAATCACCCCAGGTCGCGGCCGCCGCGTGCAAGACCCCGAAATTCTGCAAGGCTTGAGCTTGCAAGGCTCCGGGTCCAAGAGAGCTCGTGTGGAGTCCCAACCGAATCTCAACACCTCACCAACAACGTCCTTCAAGCAAAAGAAAACAGCAATGGACGCCCTGAACAATGTGGTGGCCTATGTGCCAAAGGCCGCTGTGACGACCTTTGCAATCATCGGATTCATTTTCATGTCCGATAGATTCCTCAGCTACATCCGTCTCCTCTTCAGCCTGTTCGTCCTCAAGGGAACCAACGTGAGCATATAGAAACCCCTCCATTTACCATTAACCCTTCTCATAATGAAATAGCTTCGCAAATATGGCAAGAAAGGAACCTGGGCAGTCGTTACTGGAGCCTCCGACGGCCTTGGCAAGGAATACGCTCTCCAGCTCGCACAAAAAGGGTTCAACGTTGTTCTCGTCTCCCGCACCGAATCCAAGCTCCAAGCCCTAGCCAAAGAAATTGAGAGCAAGAACTACCTCGGCACACCAATCCAGACTAAGATCCTGGCCATGGATTTTGCCCGCAATGATGAGGGAGACTATGCGCGCTTGAAGGCTCTGGTTGATGGACTTGATGTTGGCATCCTGGTTAATAATGTTGGGCAGAGCCATAGCATCCCAGTACCATTTGTCCTCACACCTAAGGAGGAGGTTAAAGATATCATCACCATCAACTGCGTTGGCACTCTGAGAGTTACACAGATTGTGGCTCCTGGGATGGTTCAACGTAAGCGCGGTCTCATCCTCACTATGGGATCGTTCGGTGGTATGGCGCCAACCCCTCTCCTGGCAACCTACTCTGGCAGCAAGGCCTTCCTCCAGCAATGGTCTACAGCTCTTGGTGGAGAATTAAAAGGTTCCGGTGTCGATGTTGAGCTCGTCCTGTCATACCTGGTTACCACTGCCATGAGCAAGATTCGCAAGACTTCTATGTTGATCCCCAACCCAAGACAGTTTGTTAAGGCTACCTTGAGCAAGATTGGCCGTAGCGGTGGTGCCCAGAACATTGCGTATACTTCTACTCCTTTCTGGGGTCACGCCCTTGTTCAGTGGTGGTGGGAGCAGACGATTGGCACTGGTGGATGGTGGGTTGTCGAGAAGAATCGCCAGATGCACCAGTCCATCAGGACAAGAGCTCAGAGGAAGGCTGAGAGGGAGGCTAAGAAGGCTTGAAATGTAACGAGAAGAAACTTGTAGTGGGAAATTTTGGTATGGAGTGCAACATGTGCTTTGCAGTCGAGGCTGAACATTTTACATACTGTTTTGCGACATTGTTGCACAACCATGGCCGTAGTATTTAAAGAATACCAATTAATTCCTTGAAGTACTGTATCATGTAGCTACCATAAAGACCGTTGCATTCAGTTAAATACCTACCTTTCGTACATGAACACCTGGACGAGGGCGCACGAAAGTCCTAGTCCAGCTTCTATCATGGCACGTGATCGAAAACCAGGATGGCACGGGTCAACAATCGGTTTGCGTTGCGGATCCCAAAGTTTTGGACGCGACTGATTTCGAGATGCTCCTCGACGCCGCCTGTTGACAGCTCCACCATCACCCTAACGTCATATAAGCTTCCTCGTCGCGCATCATCCAGCTTTCATCAAGTGCTGATCTAGCTCTCTATGAAGTCGATCTAATACCGAAAATTCATCTGTAGCGTTTGGGAGCGCGAACAGGCAGCTCAGAGAAGCTGAAATCCTTCAACAAGACAAAATGTCCTACCCTGTCCTCCAGACACCCCAGAGGCCTTTACCAGGCGCATTCAACCAGACGCCTGCAGCTTCTCGATTTGCTCCTGGTCCTGCCCCCCGACAACCTATCTTCCATCAACAGCCTTCTGCTGGTATACCATCGCAGCCGCAGCGCACAGGTTCGTCTTTGGGTCACCAGCAGCAACAACAAGATCCTCAATTGCAACATGCCGGCCAGGAAAGACAGCGTCAGCCAATTGAGCGCGGTGCTGAGGCGATCAACAATGTCCTAAAGCAGGATTCAAATTTCCTTGCTATTGATAACTATATCCAGCGTAAGTCTGGAGACATGGGCTAGAAAACATCTTGCTAAGTGACCTGCAGAGGGCATCTCGTCCGATTATGAGGCCCCATCTCCTACCACTGAGCCTGCCTGGGCACCCTTCCAAAAGACGAAGATGTACGATATACCCGACCTGATCTTCGAGCAGTACAATCGAGCGCAAGTTTCAACAATGATGGGGCTTTTTGCAGATTTAAATCATGCTTGGGTTACAATCGATAATGCCTTCTACATGTGGGATTATACGCATCCAAATCCGGAGCTGATAGGGTATGAAGACAGTACAAACAGCATCACTGCGGTCAAAATGATTGTACCTAGGCCCGGTGTGTTCGTCAAAGAAATCACGAAGGTGCTGGTGATTGCAACTACATCTGAAATGGTGATGATGGGAGTTTCCGTTTCATCGGGTCCTTCTGGTGTCAAGATTGTTACTCTGTATCGTACCAATATGTCACTTAACATCCGAGGCCTCCACATCCAAGTTATTGAGGGATCAAGTGCGACGGGTCGGATATTCTTCGCTGGAGAAGGAGACAACGAGGTCTACGAACTTCAATATGAGCAGGAAGAGTCTTGGTTTTCAAGTCGATGCACCAAGAAGAACCAGACAACCACCGGCTACTCAAGTATCGTCCCACGCATAATGGGTCCGAGATCACCAGAGAATGTGAGGGAGATGGTTATTGATGATACAAGAGGCCTGCTTTACACCTTGTCATCCGAGTCTTCAATTCGAACCTTCCACATGGATACACCAAAAACCCTGCGACTGGTCATTGAGAAGAAGCGAGCTGAGGTATATAGGGACATCAGCCATATGATCACTGAATCTTCACTGCTGGGATCTAGAACGCGTATTACCTCGATTAGCGCTATTCCTGCCACAGAATCCTCAAAATTACACCTTATGGCTACGACCTCTACTGGGTGCCGTCTCTTTTTGAGCGCAATACGAAGTTACGGCTCATGGGCAGGCGAAGGATCTGCACCGCAAAGTATGCAGGTTCAACACATCAGATTCCCTCCTCGAGATGTCACAGCCTCTCCGCAAGGTCCATACAATACACAAGTAGAAATCCAGTCACAAACTCTAGTTCACACCAGAAAAGGTCTCCGCCTACCACCCGGCTTCTTCTTATGCTTCGTTACCAAGGATATCAGGTCTGGCCGCGATGATCTCTTCATCTCTGCTCCTGATTCTGGTCGGATATCATGGCAAACTAAAGAGCAAGCAAGCCAACCACCGAAGTACTATGAGCAATCTGTATGGATGGAACTCGGAAGCCGTGCTGAGGCGATTGGTCTTATTACGAAGCCATTCGCCGCTGGTACAAAACCAGACGGCTTTGGGAACGAACTGTCTGTGCAATATGATGAACCGGCAACTGAGATTGCAATTTTGACAAATACTGGAATCCACACTGTAAAGCGAAGACGGCTTGTGGATATACTGGCCTCCGCGATACGTCAGCATGGCGGTAATGAAGGTCTTGAGAATGAAATCAAGAAATTTATCAAGCATTACGGCACAGCTGAGACCACTGGAACCGCTTTGGCGGTGGCTTGTGGTCATGGAAGCGATTCTTCTTCGGGGGAACTTAGATCAGCGAGGATCAGTGACCCCGAGACACTTGAATTGGCTCGCAAGGTATTCGTTGAGTTTGGTGGACGCCCTACTTTGAGGGAGGACACAGTGATGGAGGGGTCCATGCAAGCAGCTGATATTGTCAAGCCTTCCTCCAGACATGCCGGAATTGCTTTGTACATTGCGAGGCATGTTCGATCGATCTGGAAAGCGCCTGTCATCACACAAACCGTTACAGCCACTGGAGAAGTCGATATCAAATGTACCATTCTACCATCAAAGTTACTGCAAGTCCAGGAAGACTTGGCAAAACTTACGGCTTTCCTGGAAAGCAACAAGTCGTTCATTGAAGGTCTGACTGGACCAGAAGGCTTACAGCGAGTCTCGAGCGACCAAGAGGCAAAGGCATTACAAGGAGAGCACCAACATCTGCACTCACTTCAGATCCTCAACTCTAGCATCATCGAAGGCATCTCCTTCGTTCTTACACTGTTTGATGAACGTATGGACGAAATATGGAATAGCCTCAACGACCAAGACAAACAAAAGCTTCGGGATCTCACCTATGAGAACCTCTTCTCAAGTGATACTGGCAAAGATCTTGCTAAGCATTTGGTTAAGGCGATAGTGAACCGAAACATTGCCAAAGGTTCAAACATCAACACGGTTGCTGAGGCTTTGCGACGAAGATGCGGCAGTTTCTGCAGTGCTGATGATGTCGTTGTGTTCAAGGCTCAGGAATTACTAGGCCAAGCCGTCGAAGGAACTGATCCAACCCGAACGCGACAAAAGCTTAACGAGAGTCTCGAACTCTTCTCGTCGGTATCGCGCTCGCTCTCATATGAACATCTTGAAGGAGCTGCTAAAAAATACGCCCAAGCACAATTTTATGCCGGTGCGATCACTTTGGCTTTGGAGGTTGCAAAGGAGTCGGACCGTGGAAACAAAGCCCTATCTTGGGTTCAGGATGGAAAACCAGAGGGTGACCCTCGCCAGGGCTCCTACGAAAAGCGGAGTGAGTGCTACAAACTTATCCACTGGATATTGCAGCAAGTGGATGAGGTTTCAAGCCGAGAGCCAGAGATAATCGATGGGCGAATGACACTTGCTGCAACAAGACGAAACGAAGCCCACGAAGTAGTTAACTCTTCCGAGGATGAAGTCTTCCAGTTTAACCTCTACGACTGGTATCTTAGTCAGGGCTGGACGGAGCAGTTGCTCGCAGTGGACTCGAAATTTGTTGAGCCATACTTGACACGGCTCGCGAACACCGATCATGGCAAAGCCGATCTTCTCTGGAAATACTTTGCCAATCACGAAAGATACTTCGATGCTGCTCGGATACAGCTTTCATTGGCACAGAGCGACTTCAAAATTCCTTTGGCTAGGCGGATCAATTATCTCAGCAGTGCAAAAACATTTGCTTCTACCCAACAACCTAGCGCTAGCAGAACAGAGCGCCAAGTCCTTCTGCATCAGGTTACTGAGCTCTTGGAGGTTGCTAATATCCAGGACGAGTTGTTGCATCGCCTCGGAGCCGAACCTAGAATTGACCCCGACCGAAAAGCCAGGATCATTAAAGATCTCGATGGCCAGGTCCAGGGCTTGACGATAGTAAGTCTCACTACGCATCAAATTTGTTCTCCGTCATTAACAACAGTTCAGCTCTTCAACGATTACGCAGACCAGGCAAACTACTTTGATATCTGTCTCACGATCTTTCAAGCAGCCGACCACCGAGTCGACGCCGATATTATGGCAACATGGCAACACTACCTTGAGGAGACGCACAGAGCCGTCGTTGAGGAGGGCGATCCCAATCAACAACTCCCTTACGAAGCCATCATCTCAATCGTCAGCGACCTCGGCAACCGCCTCAATTACTCAGACAGCACCTTCTCACCTGCCATTCTCATCCCCATGATCGAGAAGTACGCCCTCGAGTGCCAGCGCGATGTTGGCCCTAGGACTTGGATTGTCGACCTCTTTCTACACGTCCGCTTCACTCATGAAGTCATCCTTGCCACCCTGTCCTCCATGTTCTACAACGATGAAGCACCCTTCACGGGTCGAAACCGCAAGATCCTGGCAGAACACATGCTATATGTTATTGAGGAATGGTACCGTGATTGCACGAGCAACAGCACGCGTTTGTTTGGTGGACGGGAGAATGCTGAGCAAATTACAGATATGCTGAGGGAGTTGCTTGTTAATGGCGGCTTTGGACGGGAGGAGGTGCAGGCTTGCCAGGAGATGATTTCGAGGATTGAAAGGGAGTTTCGGTGAAGAGAGTAGAAAGATGTTTGGATTGGAGAAAGGCTTCTTATTGGTTCATTTTGGATGGCATACATACTGCTAGTGCTTAGCAAGGCGTTCTATCTGGGAAGACAGAATTGGAGTTTGGCTATTGCGTGCATGACAAGGGGGCCAAGAAAAGAAAGTCAAAGGTAGTGTTAGATTTGACAAGCCTGTGTGTAGTCTACAAGTCGATCAGTAGATATTTTAGGAGGTGAATAAAAGAAGAATAATGACAATTAATGCATTTTTATTTGTTAACAATAAATCGGCGAGCTTGCTATGAACTTTGGTTCCTCTCCTAGTCTGTAAGTAGAGAGCAGAGCGAAGTGTATATAATTCTGTAGCATACCTGGTTACAAGATAGTATATAAAACATTAACCTGCACTACCAGCGTTCAAGGCGTCTGCCTATCAACCAAAACAAATAAGTATGCTGACCACTGTATCTGTATTCTCACACCCCATCTCACCACCTTTCATCTCATCTCATCAACCTAAATTAAGCGAACCGAGGTGCCGACCTTTAAGTTTTCTGCCACCTCAGGTACAGTACCACAACCTTAACCTTAACCTCATCTTCATCCCATCTCTCCTCTCATCACAACACAACAAGTTATTCCTTCTACAACACAAGGTCCTCTCCTCAATCTGAGTTATCTTGTATTACTCAACAATCATCCATCTTCGCTTTAACGGAAATAGGAGCAGAGTTGAGACGAAATGGCGAAATCCCTGTTCTCCCGAAAACGGGACATGGTGTATCTTGTTTACTTCTTGCTTCATATTCCTATTATGTTTAGTTTGTTTCCCTTTTCCCTTTCCTCTTTTCAAGCTCATTCCCTCTATCCTCTCCGTCCCATCACCATTACCTCGTCGTCTAAAAAGCCCCTGAACCAAGGTAGCAATCGACACTAACACCCCCCAAAGTAGTAGATCTTTACCCCCTCTACCCTACCCACCTAATTCCGCAATTCATGCACGATCTCCGTAATTGGTACATCGATACCTACGCCGATGCATTTTTCAGTTCTCCGCCGCCTTTCTTTGCCTTGTTTGCTTGGTTGGAGTTGATTTATCACGTGCCGGTTTCTGGGTGGGCTGTTTGGGGGTTGTTGAGTGGTATGTGTTTTACTTCTTTCTTGTTCTCTCCCTTTTCCTTTGCCGCGTTGATATCTCTTGATTTCTTCATTCTTGTATCTTGTCTTACCTTACCTTCATCTTCATTCCGAATCCCCCATCATCACCGTTACACAGATGATGAGCCTTAGAGCCCTTCTCCATCGACACTCAAAACAAGATAACGGACAGACAGAAGTCTTGGAAAAGGCCAATACTGAACGCCAAAGGAAAAGATGTCACGAGGCTGATTCGTAACAAACAGATAGTCCCAAAACCCCCCTCGTCCTCCTCCCCTACGCAACACAGACTTTCATCACGACTCTGACCTGCATGTACGACTATGCGCACTGGCCAACAGACCTTGCGCACAAAATGATCTTGTCATCACTGTATGGACCTTACCTTGCTCTTTGTATGTTATCCTCCCTTACCTCAATGCCACCCTCCCCAACTCCGTCAACATCACCTCCCATCCATCCCTCACCCCCTCCACCACATCAAACCCGAAACACATACAGTCTGCAGCCCAAACCAGCAGCCCAGAAGCCCAGAAGCCCAGAAGCCCAGAAGAGAAAAAGCCAGCGTGATGAAATCACTTACACTAACAATAATACTCCATAGCCCTCCTCATGCTAATAGACATGTACACACGCCTCAACACCCTCATCTCCTCAACCTCAACCAAAAGCCCAAAATCAGGCAAAAGCTCAAACTCAACGCCGACTTCCTCAGTAGCTAAATCGGGGAAGAAAGGAAAGAATGGGCGTGGAAAGAAGGAACTTTGAGTTTGCTTTACACTTTACTGCTAGGCAACGAGTTTACCGCAGTTTTGAGTGTGTTCCTGGTTGCTGCCGAGCTGAGTTGGGTTGAGGGGGAGGGGTGAAAGAAAAAGGAAGGGAAGGGAAAGGGAAAGGGAAAGGGAAAGGGAAAGGGAAAGGGAAAGGGAAAGGGAAAGGGAAAGGGAGAGGGCGAAAGAGGGGAATGATGATGGGAAATAGCTTAGTCTTTTCTCATTTTAAAGATATCTGTTGGTATGTAGACGGAGATGAGATGGATGGGTGATAGGTGATAGGTGATAGGCAGATAGAGTTTGATACTATGGGTTCTTGGTGGATGTAAGTTATGTGTGTGGCTATAGAACTACGAGGGGTATGTCTGTAGGAATGAGTGGTATAAGAGGTGATGGGTGTTTCAGTAGCTAGATACCTAGACTAGGTAGGTAGACTGGAAATGAAAAGATTGTTTAGTATTGTTACTGCAAGTTTTACTTGTAGTAAGCAAGACATGTAAGTGAGTGTATAAACTAGGGAGCTAGAGAGGTAAGATGTGACCTAGCCACCTAAGGACATTTTGACTCTAGCAAGCTAAGGCATCTCACGTGCGTGCACTAGTAGAGTATAGCTAGCTGTATTATGTTGCAATGTCTTAGATTGTGATTTATTCAACAGAGAAAGTAAGGCGTTCAGAATTGAAATGTCGTTCTATTACAGACTTTTACAGTATAGCTAGCTTATTACTCCATACACCTATGAACCAAGCATTCCATTCCATAGTCATAAACCCCCATGATAGCGTTTAATACACGGACAGCCGTAAACAACCAGCCAACTCATGGCATCATCAATCAAGACAGCCGGTCCAGATATACCTCGCATCAAATCCACCACGCTCCGGTGCCTCACTCAGACCCAGCGAGGATTCAGATTGTATCTGTCAATCAAGCCTCTTCCCACTAGCCGCCATGCCCCAGCCATTTCCCAACCTGCTCCCACCAGGACTCCGACTCCCACTAGCCATGCCAAAGCCACCACCTCCACCGTTCCCAATCCCATAACCCAGCGGTGTGGCACCTCCAAGACCTCGCCCTTTAACCCTCTTTGGCAGCACCACGCCCCAAAACCAGACTGTGCATACCGCAGCTCCAGCTCCAAAACTCACGAGGCAGTAGAATAATGTACTGGCATAAACATGGCCTCCCATGCCCGCCCACTCCACCCTTCCGTTTGTCGTAGGTAGTGCTGGTGTAGGAAACCACCTTACTGAAAAGCTCAAGGGCAGCGGATCACCAATGACCAACTTCTTGGTCAAAGCTGCTGGGCCCGTGGTATGGCTCAACGGACTCGTACTGTACGCAGCACCCGAATCCAAAACTCCAGAATCATGTGGATGCAAATGGTGTTTCGGGGTGCTGTGTAGCAGGATATTGAGGTGGGTTGAGACGTGGAGGTGAGACAGTTGAAGCGTACCAGCTAGGGCGAAGATGAGGGGGATGTATTCCTGCACGAAGGGCGTTGTTTGGGGGAGCGTTGTTACAGTTGGAGGGGGGCGAGAGGGCAGACGGCAGGTTAGGGGGGCATCGTTGTGGATGTAAAATTCGAGGAGGTGGAAGAAGGGGTCAGTTATCAGGGGGATGGTGCAGTTGAGTTCTGTGGTTGTGTTGTTTGTTAGTAGTGATTGTGGTTGTTGAGGGAAGCGTTGCGCGGTGTGAAGTATGGGTGGTACCTTCTTCAACTCCATACTGCAGTTCCAGCGGTTTCCCCGTCTCGTTGCATACCGGGAACGGTATATATTGCAACTCGTTATGATCGTCTTGTATATGTTCTCCCGTGTCACTAAAATTTGCAGTCAAATCATCAGCCAGAGCTCCAAATCCAGATCCCCCCAGTCCATCTCCTCAAGCTCTTTTGGATCCCATCACCTTCTCCTTGCACATTGCAGAAGAACTCACATCGACCGATTCATACAACTAACAGGTATCCTTGCGCCGTAGTGGTAGCTGGGTAAGGGTATCGGTGAGTGAAGCTCAGCGTCTGCAACGCCCGCAATTGCGTAGATTGCGACCTGGGCCAGGAAGAGATTCGGCCGTCGCATTTTGGCGAGCTTGTCGATGCAATTTGATGTATATACACAATGGTTATGCGGTGCGCTCGTGAGGCCGTAGGTGTAAGGTTACAAGGCCATGATTGCGGACTGTGGCAATAGTTGCTGGTGATATGGACAGCTTGGAGATGGTTGAGGTTGGCCAAACTTTAAGCGAGGGACATTTCTGGGGAACGAGGCTGGTGCGTTGGCGAGGCTGAGCATCTGGGATACGAGTACGAGTCCGGCGTCCAAGAAACCTCGTATTGGATAATAATCTTGGGCATTACCTACCTGGCGCATTCAACGCTGTTGATGCAAGGCGTCGATATGGAAAACTCGCTGTTTGGGACTTGCGTTCGTTTCCATATCCTACAGCACTATTTCATTCGGCATAAAGACTGTCTTTGAAGCGCCATAGGTAGTATTTCTTTGTTATCACACTTTTCAGCTGTCATTCTAACACGACAATATGTCCACCTCCTGGAAATCTCAGATCCTGGAGCTTACCCTACCGCCACCTTTGATATAGGTGACAGGGGTTGGTTGCTACTTGTCAGCCTTCGCCTTGAAAGCAGCAATTAACCCCCCAGTGGATGCATCATGACCATCTGGATTACCAGCCTCATCAAGCTCAGCCTGGATCTTCTTTGCCAAGCTCTTACCCAGTTCGACACCCCACTGATCGAAAGAGTTGATGTTCCATACAGCTCCTTCGGTGAAGGTTAGGTGCTCGTAGTACACGATCAGAGCCCCAAGAGTAGCTGGGGTGATTTTCTCGGCAAGGATAGAGGTTGTTGGTCGGTTGCCAAGGAATGTCTTGTGCTTGTAGAGCTCTGCTGGGGTGTTTTCAGCTTTAAGCTCCTCCTCGCCCTTCCCGACCATCAGGGCCTCAGCTTGGGCGAAGAAGTTGGATGCAAGCATGTTCTGGTGCTTGTTTTCAGGCGTTGGGTTGTGCGACTTTGCGGCCAGGATGAAATCCGTGGGGATGAGCTTGGTGCCCTGGTGAAGCAATTGATAGAAAGAATGCTGGGCGTTGGTTGCTGGCTCACCGAAGAGGATTGGGCCAGTAGTGTACTTCACCATTTGACCATCACGGGAGACAGCCTTTCCGTTCGACTCCATAGAAAGTTGTTGCAGGTAGGCTGGGAATCTGTGGAGATACTGATCGAAGCTGCAGAGGTGTTAGTTGGTACAAAGACCCAGAATGGTAACGCTTACGGAGAAACCAGGTGCGTCTGGGCACCGTAGAAATCTGAGTACCAGACACTCAAAAGTCCTCCAATGACAGGAATGTTCTTCTCGAGGGGAGTTTCCCGGAAGTGGGTGTCCATAGCATGAGCACCTTCCAAGAACTTATGGAAGTTCTCGTATCCAATGTAAAGGGCAACACTCAATCCAATAGCACTCCAGACACTGTATCGTCCACCAACCCAGCTCTCAAATCCAAACATGTTCTTGGCATCAATACCAAACTTCGTAACCTCAGCTTCGTTTGTGGAGAGTGCAACGAAGTGCTTTGCAATATCACCCTTTCCGTCAGTCTCCTTCAAAAACCACGTCTTTGCTGTGTTGGCGTTGGTCGTTGTCTCAGCAGTAGTGAAGGTCTTGGATGCGATCAAGAAAAGGGTGGTCTCTGGGTCTGAGTCTTTCAGGGCTTCGGCAATGTGTGTACCATCAATGTTGGAGACAAAGTGGAGCTTCAACTTGCGATCTCCGTAGTATTTAAGGGCCTCTGTAACCATGACGGGGCCGCTGTGGAGGATGTTAGCGGTATATCACGCAGCATGAACCAAGTAACCCACAGATCAGAGCCACCAATACCGATGTTGATGATGGTAGTCAATGGCTTGCCAGTGTAACCCTTCCATTTACCACTTCGGATAGCTTCACTGAACTCCTCCATATGCTTCAGCTCCTTGTTAACACCAGGTGTAACATCTTTCCCGTCAACCTCAATTTTCTCGTTGGTAACATTTCGCAGAGCAGTGTGGAGCACAGCACGATCCTCAGTGAAGTTGATCTTCTTGCCGGCAAACATATCATCACGCAGCTGCTCGAGGCCAGCCTCCTTGGCAACCTCAACCAGGAGCTTCAGAGTCTCCTCATTCAGAAAGTTCTTGGAGAAATCGAAGAGGGTCTCAGAGTCGTCGGCCTTGTTCTTGAAGGTGTAGGAGAACTTCTGGAAGCGTTCAGGATCCTTCTTGAACTCCTCCTTCAAGACAAACGACTGGCCAACCTCAGCGTGATGCTTCTGGAGATTCTGCCATGCCTGCAGTTCGGTTGCTTGAGGCATCTTGGTTGCTGGCTCGTGTGGAAATTCGAATGGCTATAGAAGTTTTCGCTGGGAATATCGAGGGCGATCGGTCTCTGATTACTGCCAAAGAAAACTCATTAGCAGAGCGCTTGGTAGACAGCTACATCAATCCACGGTGAGGATTTCGGCGGTCGAGCATCTTGTGGAAGGCCGGGTCGAAGTGGGGTCGCTCGTCCACGTTGGACACTGAACAGCTCCCAACCGACCAGCTTCATCGCGAGTCCAGATTGTGATGATACGTACCGGTTAATTGACCAGCAGTAGATATACTTCTCGAGGTGTTCGGGGAGTAGAAGACGTTTGAGAGATTGGTTGTGAGGTGGGTGCGGAGGAGAAAGTGGTGAATGACGTTCGTCCACCCACGAACCATCCCACCACTAGCGTGGTCGGTCAGCTTTTTGCTTGGCATTTTGGTAGAACTACTACTGTCGTACGACGTGAGACGAGTCCTGGCAAAAAACTGCCCAGGTGGTGAACCACATAACTTTCTGCAAATCATACGTGGTATGGTTAACAGCCCTCCATAATTCATGCGTGTACACATTACGTCGTTTGCAAGCCACGGTTTGCGTTCAATGGCATAAAGGATGGACTGCGTTCCACTCACTGAATGCATTGTCTATTCTGATTTTGCCTAGCTAAGGTAGGTTGCCCACGTCAAGAGCCGTTCAATATCAGGCGCTTTAAATCATCTCGGGAACGCCTTGTGAAACCTCGCTGTGGGAAAACCCGATACAAATCTGGTACGCTGAAGAAGACATCCCACGCTGATCCAACGATAACCGCAAAGCATTGCCTAAAAGCCACGTGCTTGATCAAGAGCTGGTGTCTGGTGGAAAGAATGTCAGACGCCGGCTCAGAAGGTCGCCAAGGGAACGACCAATTTCATTCTCGGTCACTGCTCATGCTCATGATCCCTCATCTGCCATCCCGATCCTGGACACTACCAACGAACGATGGATCTTTGATACTGCCACCGCCATCGCCCAGACCAGCTACAGGACGATTGTATGACCAGCCTGTAAATTGTATCTGCGCGTCCGGCGAAAGCGTGGGGCCGTCAACATATGAGTCCATGGGAGCCTCTTTTGTGAACTCTTCATCAAAGTTGTCCGTGTCGAGAGCATCAACCTGTGAATATAGATGTCAGTCATGAATCAATTTCTAGGTGGACTTGGATCCTGTCTTATTTTACATACCACATTGGGCTTGAACGTAGGCTCGTACTTCCGTTGGAGAAGCTTGCGCCAGTCAATGCTGTGGAAGAAGGGATGTGCCTTGATCTCTGAAGCTCCGCGTGCTCCTAATCGCTGATCCGGCTTACGATCAAGAAGCTTCGTCAGAAGATCCTTTGCCGCTGGAGGAACGACCTCAGGGCCGGGGAAATGGAGGGGGTCGCTGAGAATCTTTCGGTACATTTCATTGGTGTTCTCATCGTAGAAGGGAGGTAGACCTGTCAACATCTCGAACAGTAGAACTCCTAGAGTCCACCAATCTACAGTCTTGGTGTAACCTTGACCTAGAAGGAGCTCTGGTGCGAGATACTCTGGGGTGCCACAAAACGTGTTGGTACGATCCTCATCCTTCATATCGAGCTTACATAGACCGAAATCGCACAGGGCAATATGTCCAGAGTAATCTAGCAGAATGTTCTCTGGCTTCAAATCTCGGTAAATGACATTGAAGCCGTGGAGACACTCCAAAGCACAGAGGAGTTCTGCTGTGTAGAATCTTGAACGGTTGATATCAAAGCGCTGCTCTTTCTGGAGATGGTGGAAAAGCTCTCCACCATTGACGAACGCCAAAACAAAATATAGCTTCTCTGGCGATTGGAAGGTGAACTTAAGAGGAACGATGAACGGGTTGTTGATTTGGGAGAGGACCGATCTTTCTGCCAAAGTATGCGCGACTTCTGAACGAGAGATGATGTGGGCTTTCCGAATGGTCTTGAGTGCGTAGATTCGTTGGGTATCCTTCTTCTTGACCTGCATAACCTTTCCAAAACTGCCCTTGCCAACCACCTTCATAAGCTCGAAATCTTCAATCTTGAGGGCTCGTGTTCTGTTTTCCACGTACTGAACTCCGATCTTGACCTTTCCAGTGCCATAACTAACCTCGAGCCATTCTGCCCCACTCTGACCCAATGACTTCTCTCTATTTGCAAATTCTGCGGCTGCCTTTTCCTTGTCTTTCTTGTTGGCCTTGGGATCTTCTACGTACCTCGTCTTCTCCTCGAATCGAGGCTGGATGCGCGTTACACCAAGAAATATGTCTTGACTTCTTCCAGACCCAGGGGCAGAATTCGGATGTCGCAGATACAGGTGAACAGCGAGTTCCGTTACTCTCGAAACATCAAACTTGTATGAAGTATTTTCGCCGGCCCAGAGGGGGTTTTCGGGTGTTCCTGAGACAGCGTTGACGAAGATTTGTGTCTTATCATAGTCAATGAGCGCATAAGGAAGGTGTTTAGAATGGATACGGCCGTGGTTTGTTGGAACTGCACTAAATCCACCACCAGAAGTTTGCGGTCGCGAGGCGCCATTTGCGAATGAACCGGCAACGCTTCCTTGTTGCGATGAGCCCGGCCGTACCGAACCAGCGACACCGAATCCGTTGCCCGTAGACAGAGAGCTGTTGTGGCCGCCCGATTGAGGGAAGATGTTCTTGTACTGTTCTGGGAGGGAGAACCCTTGTCCTTCGTGCAGAGTGACAATAAGGATACCAGGTCTTGGCTCGGCGGGAGGCTGTGCGGCTATGGCTTCAGATGCAGCTGAGAAAATCAATAACCTGACCCTCAAGACCATTGTGCTCAAACATACCGATTCCGTTGTCATTGGTGGTAGCACTACCCGCCACGCCTCCCTTCTCGTCCTTCGAACCGTCGGCGGTGATGGTGGCGGCCGAAGGCGAGCGCGAGAAGGTGTTTGCAAGAGGACCAAGGTGCGTCTCCTTGAGCTCTGCAAAGGGTCTGTTAGCAATGGCATTTCCAGAGCAGAGGGGGGCCAAGAGTACATGTCATCATAGCCAACCTTCAACCGTTGCACGTTGAATGGCTGAAGGAAGGACTCTGAGGACAGCGCTCTGCCAGAACACATGAAGACATACTCTTTGTGAGTTTCCAAGACATCTTGGACGTTCCTGTGCGGATGGAGCGTTAAGGAGAGGAGGATGAGGAGGATGAGGAGGACGAGGGCGAGGAGGGCGAGGAGGTGTTGTTGTTGATAACGGGATGGTCCTGTATCTGGAGGTCGTACCTCAGTGCGGCAAGGTTGCGTTAGGCGATGCCCCCGCCAAAGTATGTGGCACGATCGATCAGATAGAGAGGGCGCTATTGAGCAGAGCCAATGAGTCCAGATGATGATGTCGTAGAGAGGAGAAAGGTGTCGACGGTTGCTGGAGAAAGGATTCGCAGAGGAAGTATTTATTGTGAACAGATCAATCTGCAGCTTCGAATGCACGGTACGCGGAGACAAAAGAGGGCTTGGGCTTGGGGCCGTGGCTCAGCAGAGGAAACGAGATTCAAAGGGTCTCCCAACTCCCCAATCTTGACTCTCGGCGCCGCGAGTTGGCACCGCGAGAGGTCGGAGTTAGCTGTCGATCACGTGTGAGGAGACGATCGCAATGGCAGGAAAGGGGGTGTGAGCAAGGCGCGAATAGGGATAGGGGGCGCTGTCCTGTTCTTGGATGCGTTGATGTTGTCAGTATTTGGGGACAGCAGAGGCAGGACGCCGATTACTCGTAACATGGCCTGCACACCATCTTCTCGTCAGTGGTGGTGGCTCTTTGTTTATAATAACAACCCCCTCGATCTGCCTATACCGACCTGGGTACATACAGAACCGAACTTGATACTCGCTCGACTTGCCAGCCACGTAGTCTCGTTGCCCTTGGCCGGACAGACTGGGCATTGCAGCATCTGCATACTTAGAACCACTTTAAGATCGGATTTGTTGCGCGGCCCGGGGATCAGCAAGTTGAAACCGATACCTCCTGTACGATGCCACCCTGCCTCGCAATGAAGAGACAAATTTAAAGCATTCTGCAAAGGTGAATAAGGTTGATGCAGTTGCTCGTAAGGCTGACCGTGCTCTGTCTCTCCCTCGTCGTGATGCTTGTCGAGGCGGCGCTGCCGTAAGCGAGCGTGCTAACTAAGCAGCACAAAGAATCTCTGATGACAGGAAATCCTCCGTCTCTCAAGCAGGTCCAGCGATCGCTTAGCTGACTGTATCGAATGCTACAGCTGGTCCAGCATTGCCTTTGGGTGCTCCCAACTCGCCGCAGCAGCAGCAGACAAGAAACTCCACAGCAGGATGTTGCCGCCGCTTTTGCCTCCAATACGAGGCTGAGGTACGACGCGACTTGGCGCTTACATACCAGCGGTGCCAACTTCCAAAGCCAAAGTCCGGGGTCACACAACACCATATCAAAAAATCACAACGGCCAACCAAGACACCGTCTCATCCCTCGAATACTTCAGGCATTGCGTAACTCGGTGCATTCTGAGCCACTGCTCACTTTGCGAGTTGATGAACGCCCATCTCGACACCCTGGTCTCGCTATAAGCAGGGGCGCATAGGTGTGGAACATCGCGGTAATGGGGGTTGTCAGGAAGAAGACTGCCGCCCGAGGCGGAGAGGGAGGTGTCAAGTACGTCTGCGACATCTGCTCCGCTGATATAACTTCTACAGTAGGTCTATGTGTATTTCGACTTTCCGTCTGCGTTGTGGTTCTAACCGCCACAGGTTCGGATAAGATGCGCTCATTCAGCATGCAACGAATACGATCTATGCGTCCAATGCTTCGCCAATGGTGAACATACTCGCACCCACCAACCTAGTACCCATCCATATCGAGTTATCGAGCAGAATTCCGTTCCAATTTACGATAAGGATTGGGGTGCGGACGAGGAACTTCTGTTATTAGAGGGATGCGAAATCTACGGCTTGGGCTCCTGGGCAGATGTTGCCGATCACATTGGAGGATACCGAACGAAGGATGAGGTCAAGGAACACTACGAGAAGGTCTATCTTCAGAGCTCCAAGTTCCCTCTGCCAGAGCGGGCAAGTCCAAAGGACAAGCGATTATTAGATGAGGTATCTCGAGAAGTATTTCAGGCCAAGAAAAAGCAGCGAATTGAGGATGCAAAGGAAAAGGCGAAGAATGCGTCTCCTGCCGCACCAAAAACCAAGCCTACAGCAAGCGTACCATCTTGTCACGAAATTCAAGGTTATATGCCCGGAAGATTAGAGTTCGAGACGGAGTATGCAAATGAGGCAGAAGAGGCAGTTCAACTGATGCAGTTCGATCCTGGCGATGGTATCAATCCTCGAACCGGCGAGATGGATCCGGAGATGGAGCTCAAGATAACCGTCATGGAAATCTACAATTCACGGTTGACACAGCGTGCAGAGAGAAAGAAAGTCATATTTGAACATGAACTCCTTGAATATAAGCGGAACTCAGCTGTAGACAAGAAGAGAACAAAAGAGGAGCGAGATCTGTTGAACAAGAGCAAGCCGTTTGCTCGAATCATGAATAAAGACGACTTCATCGACTTCCAGATGGGACTCCTCGCCGAGCTCAACTTGCGACAGGCTGTTGCCCAATTACAAGAATGGCGCACTATGCGAATTGGCGATCTCCGGAGTGGAGAGAAGTACGAACAGGAGAAGAGAGAGCGTGCTCAAAAGGCCATACCAATGGGCTCGTTGGACAGAGAGCGATATGCAAGTTCTAAGAAGGCTGCTCCCGTTGTGGAAACACCTTCAGGAGCGGCCGCCTTTGTTGCGCCAGGTGAACTTCATCTTCCAGAGCGACTTAAGGAAGGTCCTGGTTCCCAGACACCTGGTGAATCACCTTCAAAGGATAAAATTCTTACCAACGGTCACGCGAATGGTGCACTTACTCCACAGTCTACAAAGCAGAAGTTTGTGGTTCAGCCTCTAAGCGGCGTCACACCCATGTCCCTAGTCCATGAGAATGTTCCCGACATTCAATTGCTGACACAAGAAGAAGTCGAACTCTGTGAGAAGACACGGATCATGCCTAAACCTTACCTTGCCATCAAGGAAGCGATCATGAGGGAGGCATTGAAGGGTGACGGAAAGCTGAAGAAAAAGCAGGTGAAGGAGATATGCAAGTTAGAGGCTCAGAAGGGAGGCAGGATTTTTGATTTCTTTGTCCATAGCGGTTGGGTTAGTAAAGCATAATACAACCCTCCAGAGGGGGACTTTATTATGAAGAGGCGTTGGGGGGTGGCTCAGCACTATGATGTTTGCCGCACTGGAGGTATTTTGGCATTTGGTGTTCTCGGACGATGGGAAGTTTTCGGTGCCGTAAAAGGCATGGAGCCTGGAGTTTTTTGTTTTCGAAACAATGCCCGGGATGAAACCAGAACTGTGGTTTGTATTTACAGTAGCAACTGTTAGATGTCAACTCACATGCACTCAAAAGCTCTTCTCTTAGTCCGCTCGCTTCTGCAGTCGAAGCGACTGACGTTACATGATAGTGTCAGAATGTCCAAACACAAGCTACTACAACCTTGGCTTCACCTAGATTGTATGCTGAAGCGAGCATCCGGTGGAGAAAAAACTCCAAATGTTTAAATGGATGATCTGTCGCCTCCACTTCCCAGGGAATCACCATATTCTCCTGGTTACGCGACCTCATCCCATCTCTTTGTACAGCAATAGTGAGTTTCTTCTATTGTTTGACTGCATTAGATTTTACTTCATGTAATAACTATTGAGTTTTGACCATAGGGGCTTGTGTTATATAGTAGTACAGCGCCCCAGATCTGTTTGATCCCTGACGGCACTTTTCCCCCTTCGATTTCCCATAAAGCTGCACACGTCAGCTAATCTAGCTTCCTATATTTTATAATGCCCCAAAAGTCCGGGGAAGCATCCATAAATCTACTTCAAGACTACAAAGGCGGTCAAACCCCACATGCAAGATCTATTAGCTCATCATCTTCATCCACCCTACTCACAACTTCCATCTCGTCGGTAACCCTGTTTGCCGAGAAGGACTACGATGGCTATACTTACGAGGCTTATGAGGAGGAAGACGACGGGGAATATACAGAATGGAGATCACCATGGCTCAGAAGATACTCCTACTGCAGTCGCTTTATTAGACTTATCGGTGCCGCAACAAGCTCACTGTTACTTGCCTTACTGCCAAGCTTTCTCATTCGAACAAACCATGGAGCCCCGAGCAAACTGCATCCAACAGCGTACTTGGATGGCCTCAGAGGAGTTGCAGCCTTCTTCGTCTTCATCCACCACCTCATTCTCGACTGGTTCCCTTCCCTTTCCGCCGGCTACGCATCCACGCCAGAACAGCATTGGCTCGCTCAACTACCACTCATCCGAGTAATCTACGCAGGTCGAGGCATGGTAGCTCTGTTCTTCGTTATATCAGGCTATGTGCTCTCGTACAAAACACTGCGGCAAGTCCGCCGTCATGAACACGCTGCTGTTCTCGAAACTCTCACCTCGTCTATCTTCCGTCGTGGTATTCGTCTCTTCCTACCAATCGCAGCCAGCACATTCCTATCCCTAATTCTCATCCGTTTGGACTGGTATCTACACGACCCGCAACACTCGAACGCCATCCCGGTACGGCAAGTCACCTTCTGGGAACAGTTCCACGACTGGCTCTACGAGCTTTTCGAGACCACTAACCCGTTCCGTGAAATCGACGCGAAGAATCTGTATGGTAATCCGTATGACGGGCATCTATGGACGATACCCGTCGAGTTTCGCGGCAGCATCGTCGTCTTCCTCACGCTCCTCTGCGTCGCTAAGACAAAGCAGGTTATCCGGCTGTTGATCATGACTTACCTCGCACTCTACGCACTCTACGTAACACACTGGGATCTATTCCTCTTTCTATCCGGTATGCTCCTCTGCGAAATTGACGGGATACGGCAAGATGCTTCCTCGCTGTCGTCGCTTACGACAGGTCCAACATCAATTTTCAAAACCCCAGCCCTACGGTTTTTATATGCAAAAAGTAACCTTCTAAACCATTTGTGGACCATCCCGCTATTTATCTTAGGCACGCATCTTCTTTGTTACCCCGACAAGGACGCCGCCACAACACCCGGTTACATCTACCTAGTCTTCGCCCTCACACCCGCCCGCTACGAACCCTTCACCGACCCGCTCGAAACCCAACGCTTCTGGCTCTCCATCGGCGCCGTCCTCCTCTCGCTCTCGCTCTCCTTCTCCCCGCCAATAACCCTCTCGAAATCCAGCTCCTTTCCTCTCCTCAACCACTATACTCTGTTAAGCGACCAGCAACAACTCCAGCAACAGCCACAGCAACCACAAGACCAAACTCCCGTCTCCCTCCTTCAATACCCATTCACCACCCGCATCGCTCAATACCTGGGTAAGATCTCCTTCGCGCTCTACATGGTGCACGGCCCCGTTTTATATACGCTAGGCATGCAGATCTTGTATCGAGCATTGCAGCCTGAGAGTAGAGACACCAAGTTCGGACAGTGGTTTTGTGTTGCTGTTGTGATTAATACTGTTGTTTGTGTTTGGGCTGCCGACCTCTTTTGGAGGCTTGTTGATGCGAGGAGTGTGCGGCTTGCGGGGAGGTTGAAGAGCTGGTGTTGGGGTTAGATGAGGGAGGGATTTAGTTTGTCTTTAGGTTTTAGAATTCATATGTTGATACCTACTTTACGATTTCCATTTGTTCCAGTGACATCACTCTTTTCAAATACGCATACCTTTCTAGGGATCTTCTGGAGTGCAAATTATGGTGACAGTTTTCAAGTTGCCACCAAATTCCCCGTAGTGAATGCTCCGTAATGCTCAGGACGTCTTTTCACAACGTGACAAGTAAATAGATATCCCGCCATCACCTAGCCCCTCAACATGCCCCGAAACCCCAAGCCCCCGTTTTTCCCTGGATCTCACATTCCTTTTCACCTTAAATCTCACCTCAATTCCTAGAATAGAATCTACCGCATAAACCCCTGCAATCAAACTCTCCCCTCTATTTTGATCCCCTCTCTACCAGTTCTCGAGGTTTATAAATACTAGAACTATAAAAACACCTCGAGCTTCAAGTCTTCATTGAATTCCTAACCACAAAGTCAGCCAACTATACAAGGACTTAGTTCATGGCCCTTTCACGAAGTAAACCTCCTTCTGCATACATGGAAACACCGCCGGGAAGTGTATCAAAGACGTGATAACCTACCGATGTAGGATAACACTGTCCTGTCTCTCTTACTATAGTTGCGAACTTCGTTATTTAGCAACTAAAGCTTCAACTCGGACTATTTACTCATCATTGGGTTCATCAGTAGTTTCCTATAAGTACTTCAGATAACTCTAATGTGGTTTAAGTGAATACGTTGAGAGTAAAGATCCTGTCGCTTGTTTCACACAACGTATAGAAAAGTAAAAGAGCTATGTTTTTCTGTGTTTATATGATTGGTAGAGTAAGATTCTCAGTGCAATATTTTCATTCCAACGTGAACTAAGGCGATGGAATACTAGTGCACTGCGAATCAAGTACTTGGATTTTTAAGTCTAGCGACGTGCCGAGAAAATCAGGGGAAAGTTCAGGGACGGTAGAAGGGTGTACAAATTAGGCCTCTGTAATAAAAGCGGGGGGGGGGGAAATAGCTGTAGAAAAGAAAGTGATTGCGGAATTTGTTAGGAGGCTTTTCTGTGAGTAGGTTCTAGATATGGTGTCTTGCCTACTTTGAGGTGCTACCTAGTACATTTGGAACCTTGAATGGACTAAATACACAACTAATATACTAGTCTAAAACAATGGAAAAGATGCTTGCATACTATACTGATACAAAATACTGAGAAAGGTTTTAGACTACAGTGGATCGTGGAAACTCTAGAACATTCAAGGATGTACAAAGTCATGCAGATGATCTGCCGAGAAAGCTAAGGTGTAACATTTGCTAAATATTTAGTGTATCACGAACTCTTCAGATCTCTGGAAATCGGAGGTCAATCAATTTCGGGACTTAACTGCTGCTTCCTTGCACCTGAGCAACTCTACAAGATTCCCAACGACTTGAGCAAGGTGGCGACGACGGCCCGCAAATCCGAACAAAGTGTTGCAGCGCGCGCGGCATGAATTTTCTTAGTCTTACTTGCAGCAAACCAGACATGCTTTCTTTCTCAGACGCGTTAGAAGAGCTTAGTTGCGACATGAGATAGAACACAACACCGGTTCCATCGAGAGGGCGGAGGCGGAGGAAACCTAATCCTTTCTTCTGTGCGGGTGCAAAAGACAAATCTTGATACAACACATACAGTTGACCAAATACCAAAGAAGATTCAGACGCGGGAGTTGGGATAGAGGTACAAGGCAACTAGGCTTCCCTGGACCCTATGCCTACGGTACCACCTTATGAACAAAAATGGCAAAGCACATAGACTAAAGTGCCACAAGCAAACGCCCGAAGCCAAGATCTGGGGCTTCTCCGGACGCTATTATAGAGCAAGCCCTACATCCGCGATTTCTACCAGACTAGCGGAGCGAGCCTCCTAACCCGCGAGATCGAAAGCTGGAAATCCAGCTCTTGTTTCTGATGGACTCAAAAAAGCCAAATTCTCGACGATCAAAGGTTCAAAGAAGAGGCGGAGAGAAGGGACTAACTCCGACTGCAGCTCGGATCTTGACATTAAGGTTGATTAAGCAACCGATAGAATCACCATCTCTACCGTACCGGAGAACCTTGTCGCGACACTAAGCGCTGCTTAGCTTCAAGTAGCGACTTATTGTTATAAAAGCTATAGAGTAGCCAATACCTGTGTAGCATTCAATATTGCCAAGTCCGAAGTACAGAATGGACTGTCTTGTTGTATCGGTAAGATAAGATATGGTAATACCCACAAAGAACCAGCAATAGCAAGCCTGCACAAAGGACAAAGTCAAGGTAGAGGAAGGTTGCGGGGAATTGCGCATTAGGTTAATAATGCATGGATTGAAGGCATACTGTACTGTACTGTACTGTACATGGCTTAGCAGTTAGCAGTCATGAATAAGAGTATCTGTCAAATCAAGCGAGAGCCAGGGGGCTTTTGACTTTGACTTCCGTCCGCTCTGACTCCGCCTCCAACAAGTGAAAAGAAAGGATGAAAGAAAACAATGCAGAGCATTGCTTCATCATTGAGTCCCAAAGCAGAAACCGCGCTGCTGATCAGATACTCGGGTATGCTCCGTGCAGTACACCCTTGATCTGTGCTGTGAGGAGAAAAGGTCCTTGCTAATCAATGCCATCGTCCAATCCCTACCTACCGCCAGCCGAACCAGCCGAACCAGCCGAACCATAATGGAAGAAAGAAAGAAAGAAAAAAGAAAGCAACAACACCATCTGCAGTTCTCATGCACGGAAATCTCATATAATATAAACCATGACTAATCGCGCCCATTCATATTTCAGGTAGCCGTAGCCACCAACCATTTCCGGCCTCCATTTCCGTTCGGACCACGACCGCAGCTCCGAAATCTAAGCCAATTCAATAATGCAAGCAACTGTACAGTAGTGTGCTTCCGCACCAACAAGTTACAACGCCAACCAAAACCTTGAATAACCGGATTCTCCCCTGGCCTACCAAACTTCTTAGCTGAAGTAACATAAATGGTAGCGAGCACCAGAGCAACACCGTGAGAGCGAGAGCCGTCAAAGCAACAGAGCACAGCACAGTTCTCGTAGAATACGGCTCAGGGATAACTTGGTACTTCCGTACTGTTGATAAGATTGTGTCGTGCTGGGACTGCTATTGCTTGCTCTGTATCTCGCCTCACGCGTCGCATCTAAGACGTGACACACATCCAGTACTGGACTTCTAACTGGATGCTATACTCGCATCACGGGATCCTATCGGAGACGAGCTTCCTCGAATGTATGTATTTCTTTCATTCTTTAGCCTCTTTCTTTGTATTCAGCTCAGCTCAGGTCAGCTCAGCTCAGCTCATCGGAGACCGAAGCCAAAACCCATACCTAATTCATGATCGAACCCAAGACAGAAAAGAGGAAGAGAGTGAATGACAAAGAGAGCAAAGACTGCATAACACCTCGCTTGCTACATTTCCATCTCCATCTCCGTTCTCAATCTACACCCAGACCCTGAGATCGAGCACACAAACATATCAAAATACTTTCTTTATATTCCACTTCTTCAACTTCAACTACCCACCTCCTACACTACTTTCCTAAAGGTGCGTACTCTCATCTCTCTAAGCTAGCTTATTCTAATCTAACTATCCTTAACAGTGCACTACTAAGACTATCTACCAAGTAGAAAACTAAAAGCTCCAAGGTATAAACTCTAGAAATGAAGTTATACAAGTAAAGATATAATTAATAGAATTCTCGCTTATAGCTCTATAGAATATAGTATAGTTTAGCATAGTATAGAAGATACAGTAAGAATATACTAGCGCTTATCTAAATTTTCAAGCTATACACTAGATAGGCAGGAGGGCATTAGCATTAGCATTTAGCATTTCTGTCCGTGTCAACTGCCAGCATACATAGTCACGTGGGACTAGATTCTAAGAGGTATACGTAGATTAGATTAATGAATTACCGACCGTCGTTCGAAATACAGTCGGTTTGGCTGTATAGCAATTGTTTCTCTTCAATTTCCACTTCGTGTATGAATCAATTATCTTACATAGCACGGCGGAGTAGCATCGCCGTCTGTCCCATTTAGCGATCTAGTCTTACATCTTCCATTGATAGACTTGCGTGCTCGCTCTCTAAACAAACACGTCAATGGCTTGTGCATTTAGGAATATTGGAGTACCTAGGTACCTACTTACACGAAGCAAGGGAGTGACGTAAGCGGCGTACAAGTTGTGGCAGTGAGGCTCCTGAATGTGAATATTCTCCGTTCTCGAACAAGCAAACAAAACCCAGAAAAGAAAAGAAAGGGGATTCACAAAGCGGGCGAAGACAAAAGATGATCACTCAAGAGAAATTGACCTTTTCCGACCGAGTAAGTAGAGTACCGATCCCATGGTAAATCGGCAATCCATCCATAGTAGCCGCGTGACGTTGCGACATCTGCGTAGGTATGTAATAATTCGATATGAGAAGCAGTACCAGCAGTCCACCGACATCATTCCAAGACGGGATGAACAAGGAGATAGGTATGTAGGTAGGTAGGAAGGTGGTTGGGTAGGTAGCTAGGTACTTTTGTACCCTGCAGTCCGCTTCCGAAGGCTCGAACATCGAATCTTGGAGATGGACGCAATCTGCCAATGCACATACCATACCAGATCGTACATGATATGGAAGCAAAAGATGTCGGCAGTTGGGGATGACGGGGTTCGATTGGGCCGGATGCCACTTCCACATGTCAGAGCCCTTCCCACGAACGCAACGCAACACCATGTAGAGTCGACTGTGTGGCCTGTAGGTGCGCGCGCGTGTTTGCAAATGTACAATGATAACATGAGCTATGCGAGGAGCCCAACTGCTGGCTCACTGGTAAAATCTTCCAAGAAGTCGCCTCGGATTCGCTGCACAACAGCGAATAATGAGGCTGAACAGAAAAGGGAAAGCCGAGGACTACAGAGAAGGACAAGAAGGGCAGAATAAAGGAATCTCCGGAACAAATGATGATGTCCAGCTACGAGCCATAACAGATGCGCACTGGCGCACGTGATACAGCAAATAAGAAGTCGGGTCGACGTTGGATAGTTGCCAGCCCAAATCCAATCCTTTGCACGTAGGAAACAAAGTGTCTATTACACGGCATTACCATCACGCCACTAGAAAGCCATTACCTCCAGAACCCGGCACCCCGTACAGACACCTAATGGTTGCTTGGTCGAGAAAGCATCGACTTTTCGCATCTGCATTTCACAGCCCCCATCTCGGAGACGGACATGAGGCCGAAAACCTTACACAGATCACATCGGGGAAATGCATTAGGTTGTACCGTTACAGTGTGGCACACCACACTACCGTGAGACTACGGACCACCAGACAAGGACAGGGCCAGAAATGCAGTGGTGGCGTGGCGTGCCAGGCTGGAGATACTTCCGAGCACTCTGTACGCCGTAGTTTCGAAATTGTTGGTTGTGTTGAGTGCGGAGGCTTTGCCTGGTCTTGGAGACATGCGGACTTTCGAGAAAGCCCTCCCCCGCAACTCTTCTCAACTCTACTACTGACTGATGACAGTGACGTTCTTGTGTCGGGGGACTGGCCCGCTGCTGCTCAGATGCTCCACCACATACATACCTGGTAGCACGGTAGGAATGTTGAAGGTGCAACATTGAAGTTTGGTCGCCGGCAGCCACTGGGACTGGTACCGTACTCCTAGGCTGTAGCTCTGTAAGCTTGCGTGTACAATAGACGAGGTAGGATATACAAGAGATACGACGGATACAGCCTGCACTGTCAGCCGAAATGCCCATCTACGCCATACGGTGGCAACCAAGACTTACCTACCTCGCCCTCGTGCTGTGCACGCACAGGTTCATATACCCAACTAGGAGGTGCCTTAGCTACTTCAATATCAGGCCTAGACACAAGGATCGTCTGAACGCGCCCGCAGCTCAAGGACGGTAGTACTCGGTACTGTACAGGATGTCGTGTGTGCTGGTGTGGTATTTGAGCGCCGGGGGCTTGACCCTTCCGCTGGTCCCTGCGTCTGTTAAGGAACTTTGATCAGCGCATCGCATCTGGCTGGCATCGTAGTATCTGTGCGTGGCTTTTGCTTATTAGCGGCCACTTGCGATGCCTAACTACCACTGTCCTGTGCTCTACGATGGCCTGCGGTTGCCCTGATTTCGTCATTTGGGCCGAGAAGCTCCTACAGCTCCGATCCCAGTATAAAGTGAGATGGGAAACGCTGCCATCGGTGCCATCGTCTTCACGCATCTGCCAGATTCTACCCATTGATCGTCCCCAAAAATAATCCCCAAAAACAAAAACCACCAAGCGCCCATTTGGAGGCGAGTGGAGTGAGGCAACATTGCTGAGGAGACCACTCCGAGGAGACATGGCTACAGATGCAGCGCAGTTGTAGTTAGTTCCCAGGCCAGCATATAAGTACCTCCACGAGATAGTAGTAGTGTTGCTGCTGCTCGTCACCGATAACACTGCGTACCTGGCTCTTCCTGTTGCCAGTCCCTAAACTATATCTACTTCTGCTCCGTCGTCCCTGATAAATCTCACCAGTCATAATTGCCCCAAACTTCTACGGCGTGGGTACTAACGCCGAAGCACCACCACCTCTAAAAAGCAACAGGCAGCCCGATCTTCCTACGAACCGGTCGTAAATCATATTACCAGAGAGTTGGCCCATGGCAATCGGAACTCGACTCATAAATGACGATGTCTTTCCGCAAGATTCGTCCCTCGTTCGGAGACAGCAGCGCCTCCGCCAGTGCCAGCGCCAGTGCCAGTAATCCGAGTCAATCCACTTCCGAATCTACGGGTTCTGATCCACGCCGGAACCGCGGTGAGGGCTCGTCTTCCAAAGAGGGTGAAGGCAGTCAAAGTTCATCAAAACGGCGGAGGGTACCCGAATCAGTGACCAGAAATGCCTGTCTCAATTGCAAAAAGGCGCGAGCCAAAGTATGTCGTCCTCCTCGGCTGCGGCCTCATGTACCTTCTTGTCTTGCTCGCGGCGCACCTTCACGCGCCCCCTACGATCACAATGTCCATCCCAACCCGACGTTGCTAACGTATCATAGTGCGATGGCAAGCAGCCGTGCAAAAGGTGTACATCGCGAGTAGAGACGTCCGAGTGCGTTTACGAGGTCCATATCAAGCATGCAAAGGAGGAGTTGGTGAGGCAGATCAAGGATCTCAAGACAAAGGACCAATTGACCGAGCAAATTCTCCACGCGCTCTCCACTGACGAGAAGGTTCCCGAGATACTGGAACGTCTACGCGGAGGGGAGTCTTACCGGAGCATTGTGGAATGGCTGGGTCGAACGCCGGTGGAAGACGGGGATACTTTCTCCCCACGGGGCTCACTGCATTCTACATTCGAGGGGCCAGCTTCAGATCAGGAGATGGGAGGAGGAGCCGCTTTTCGATGGACATACGTGACTTCAAACACGGCGGTCCTTGATCATTTGTTCCAGTTGTATTTCGCCTGGGTCCATCCTGTACACACGCTGTTCAGCGAAGGCCACTTCGTAGACAGCTACCAGAAACAATTAGAGCAGTACTGTTCGGAAACTTTGGTCAATGCTATCTGCGCCATGGCGTGCCACCTGCACAATCCAATCGAAGGGGAAGATATAGATTTCCAACAACTAGGATTGGAGTTCAGTGAGGCTGTTCGATCTAATATCGAGCCTCGGGATAGCAGTATCACCACAATCCAAGCCTTCGCGGTGCTTTTTCTTGTGGATTGCTCCCAAGGAAAGGGACTTCGGGCTTCATCTTACTTAAGTTTGGCATCCAATAATTTAGCCCTTCTTAAACCATTGCAGATAGATGGCTTTTCAGTAGTGCGGAAGAACACGGTCCGCGGTATTCGTAACCTCACTGTGTTAGTATATACTAATCTTCCTCCTTTCTCACGACACTAACCGGAGGTCAAGTGAGTGGTCACAGATAACTTTTAGAGTCCCAGCGATTGTCGACCTTGCTGGAAGCCTAAATGACGAAGACACGGATATGCCGCTGGACAACGCCAAATGGTATTTTTATCGCTTCGTCAATGACCAATGCCCAGCATGGCCAGGCTTATTGGCTACAACAAATCGGGAAAAGTCCAAGTTGGTGCAGATCATCGAGGAAAGCCTCAATGTCATGTACGCTCATCATGGGCCGCGACGGATGGCGCTTGACGTCCTACTGTTGTATCGCAAACTCGTAGCCTGGCGTGAGGACCTTCCTCTTAAGATCGGAGATGTCGAGAACAATACCAGTCAGGCACTTCCTCATGTGCTCTCACTACTGTGAGCATTCTCCATCTCACTCCCTTCTACAAACTAACAAAACAGCATCCTGTATGAGAATACTGTTGTCCAACTGCTTCGGCCTCTCCTCGATTTCGAAGGATTTCCATCTGCTCTTGTGGAGGAGGTCGTGTGGAACCACGGGCAATACGCGTTGTTTCTGTTGGACCAGCACTACCGAACACAGTACACTTGCCGTTATCAGCCTGTTTTGCAAATGTTTGCTGTGCTCCACATCTCTGACATGATGGCTCGATTTTTCCCAGTGGCTGCTGAAGGAGTGGAAGAAAGTCATAAAGATGGCGCCCAGACAATCCAATTTGGGTTAGAGTGCTTGATGCAGTCCCGGGCCGGGTTTCCAGTTGCTGGTCCTTTGCAGGAACTGCTTCGGAGGACTGCGGTTGAATGCTCTGTTCGTCTGCCACGAAATTTACGGGAACTGATGAGGCCGCGTCGCTCACCAGAAAGGATGTATCATATGGACGATATGATTGATGCTTGCACGAGGCCCTCGTATAACCAACCGGCTGATGATATCCACAAGATGTATGCGGAGTCGTTTGTTGCGGACTGGACGTCTGCTGCTGGAGCTTTTGGATTTCGCGAACCTGATCCTGGAGCTAGGAGACTGCGCGTTCCTTCTGCTGAGGAAAGAGGCGCACAAAGTCTCATGCATATTCGTAATCTGCTGAACTCATGAGAGGCGTTGAGGCGCTTCCGCTATCCTATAGGATGAATGACATCGACCATGGAGATGGTGACTTGTCCACAAATTCGTCGTGGTTCGCAAGAGGAGGTGATGAAATTCGGAGGCAATACATGTGGCGAGATAAAGCTTGTAGTCCGCCGCTTCCTGGTGACTCCAATATAGTTAACAGGAATACATATGAAAGGAATGGACGTCTCTCTTGCGTCCAAGGCTCTCTCTGGCAGTGCTGATAATACAGCCGAAGGGTCATCCAGCTAACATGCGCAAAAGCTGCCAGACCTCCTCTTGAGGACCTTCATTGATTAAACATGATGCGACACCGTCGTATCCCGCCAGGGAGCGAGCTGGTTGGCAAACTCGACCTGCTTCAGAGGAGGGTTCTGAGCCGCACACTCCACGATTGTCGTTTCTATCCCCATCCAAGGTAGCAGGAGTCAAGTGTAATTCAATTGCTACGGGTGTAGTTCGACAAGGTAATTTTGCTGGAAGGATGGTATTCCTACACTTTCGAAAATTGGTTACGGAGGAATCTCCGGGAAACTCTGGGGACTGGTAAATATGCATATCTTCTTCGACACACGCGGGGAGGCGGAACTGCCATCTGCAAACATCGACCGTGCTTTTCCCTTGCTGTTCCTCGCGGAATTGACTGATCGCGATCTGGTCACCACGCATGATTTCTAGCCAGTCTTCCGTCGATGGTCACTCCCTCGATGCCTTCGCTTGGTGCTTGTCGAGTCTTGCTTGGTACGAGTACCACGGGGGAATTGAAAGTTTGGTGAAGAAGTGGAATCTGGGAGATTGGCATTGATGGCGGTGTATTCGAAGGATGTTATATGTGAAGCTATCTCGATGACTTTCTGGCTGTAATGGGGATGTGTTGCTCTTGCTGCGACTTGCAGGTCCGCGGTGGCGGACAGTATGGCCGATGGAAGTCCCGCTTTTTCAGAGGCGAGCACTGTGGTTGGCTGCATCTGTTCGCGCGACAGAGAATCTGCAGACATTCCTGTGCTTCCTCCCATGAGAAACCATTACCGCATCGCTACATACACAATATATTGAAGGCAGCATGGGCAAAGAGAGGCAGACAGCGCTTAGCCAGTCGACGACAATGGTTGCTGATCTCTCGATGGATGCAAAATAGTGGGCGGTTTTCCTGTGGCAACAAACACTGCATTGAGACTGGCGTTGAAGTCAAGAGGAAGGGAACAAGGCGCAACAACTCGAGAGCTTTGATTGTGGTGTTTACAGGACCTCGTCAAGCCAGGACAGAGAGGAGGGTAAATTCATGTCCTGTGCAGAGTTCACCCATCTTCAATGCTGCCATATCTGCTCTAGGACCCCCGCCTGGTATCAAGTATTGGCGCATGGAAATTGAGATCGGAAACATCTGGGAGCTGGGCTTTAGCCATGGTAGTTTACTGTAGTCCTTGTCCTCTAGTATCTGTTTCGAGTTGAAACAGAGAAGTCTTCGGGGCGCGGATTCGCACAGTCTAGTAGGTGTCCTGGCTTATATTAATGTTACTCACATACTGACAGTATACTGCCTTCCATGTATCTATGTTTGGCCTTTAACTAAAGTTAGCACTAACTGCGATGGGACGACAACCATTCCGAGGTTTGCCTTCTGTTGCAAGTCTCCAAGTCTCCTTCATACCAGGCATCCGGAGAGGTCGACGAGGGGATCTCCCTCGTTTCTCCACAGCAAAGCGTTCAGCTAGCTACTGTACCGTAGTTAGCATTTACTGCATAATGGCTTACTTGGAATTACGACCATGCGCTTGCATTTTGCGACGTGAACAATAGTGCCATGTAATCACACACGACCTCTTACTAACAAGAGTAGCTAATCTCGACGATTCCTCCTGCTATTACGACAAGTAGAGATCTCTGGCTTGCTTACACATATAGAACTAGGACTTGCACAGGGTGAGAGTGTGAGGTTCTTAAAATGTAAGATTTGGAGGAGGAAGTGAGTGTAATGACCTTTGTTTTACGTACTTACGACCTTAGCAATATATGCTATATATGAAATTTTGGGAAATAAGGACCCGGCACCCGTTCCTTTAGGCCACTTTCTTTCTAGTTAGTTGCGGATCCTGATTACCAAATTTCTTCTTCTTTTTCTTCTCTTGGAAAATCGGCTTTCATTTTATTGGCATGCATGTTGACAGATTCGAATTCTGTGTATAGGAGGCGGGGAGCCTTTTGTGGGCTTTTGAGTAGGTCGTGAGATGAGTGTTGTTGTGTATTTTAGAGCTAGTAGGGCTGCTTTTGTTCTTTTGCACGTGTGTTTTTAGTAGAACTTTCTAGGTAAGGTTGAATAGCTAACTTCAAGGTTGAGATTGTGTTTTGATTTATTCATCAGAGTTAAGATTGTATAGAGCTTCTAGTGGGGAGAAAGGGTGAAATACTAAGAGGGATTTTAGTACCTTGTAAAATTAGTAATTCATAAACTACTAGAGAGTTACGAAAACAGTTTTCATTATCAAAGTTAATAAGTTAGACTCTTAATCTGCTATAAGCATTGCATACACTTTTAAATCTTAACCTTTAGCAAGACTTTAAACTTTCAAATGCTCCCTTCTATATCTAAAATCCACAACAGAAAAGAGTAAGTAATGGAAGACTCTTACATACTAATATAGTTAAAACACGAGACTTTGCATCTGTATAGAGTTTTATCAAGAGCTACATTAATTACCGTCTTACAATATGCTACACATGCACAAAGTACAGAAGTACAACATCAAAGCATTAAAGTTAGCCGGGCTGAAGACATAGGCGTATTCTAGCTTAGGGTTTTATAATAGAGTCCTGAATAATACAACCAATAACCAAATTTGAAGGGTTTGGGCCGGCCCAATTTACATTAGAAGGTATGCTTAGAAGAGCAGGATTTGAATTTTGTCATACACAGTGGAGAGGGCAGACACAGACGTTTTACGTGATCTAGAGCCATATTCAAACAGTTGCCAAGATCTGTGTGGCACCATGACCTTGACTTTGGAGCAGTGGGAGGGGGGCAGTATTCTCTTCTGCTTATAATTGGCTTATGTCTGCACCAAAGCCCTGATCTGACATACTCAGTCCTTTTTCACACGGTAACTTCACCCAGACCTTGTAAATAACTCAGTGAAGAAGGTATTCGCAATTGACTTCATGTAGCCTTTAGTTTCGAGTGCAATCCTCGCGTTCAGAATATGATATACCTTGATGTTTGTTCGTACAACAGGAACCTTTCTACTCGTATATGGCAATGCAATGCTGCTCAAAATCCTCCTAGTAGCACAGTTCCTTTATGTATAGTCGACATATCATACAATTTACATCTCCTTTTAGAGCCCTGAATTACCATCCTTGATTTTTCAACTGCTTGACTCTCCCTACAACGGCCTTGAATCCAGCCGAAAATCTCCTTCTCCATCCCTCTCTCTTCATCCTCTTCCTCTTCAATCCTCCACGCTCGTGAAAGCGCTGCCTGGAGGCATCGAGCCTTACCTTATTCCTTGCACAGCTCTGCTCTAATAATCGAATCCCTCTCCCGAGATCAATCGTTCCTCCAAGCGTCACGCTTCTTCCGGCCGTGGGGTTCAAACGCAGCGGGATTTTAGGTGCCTTGGGCGGGAGCAAATGTCCAGCAGCCCTAAGCTCCCCAAAAGTGTCCTTGGTCAAGTTGGGAGAGGAAGATGAAGATCTGAATATTGGGTCTATCATCTTGGATGTATCAAAATCGCGTGTTCGTCTGCGTACTGCCCTTTCCTTTTCCGACAGTGCGGACAGTAGTTCAGTGGCGGAAGTGCCCCCATCCATTGCGAGGTCGCGGGTTTCTGCTTCGGCTTTACTGTGACCCAGACCGTAGGATGAAGATGGGGCTCGTGAGCGCTCATTACCTAGGCTTGCCCAGCCTACGGACTTGCGGGAAGAGTCGCTGATTCGGTCTTTTGTGGTTGTGGTGTCGCCTGCTGGGGAGGATTGCGTGGCGGCTGTAGTCGTTTGTGGGCGCATAAAACCATTTTGTTTAGATTGTGTGGTTGAAAGGGTTCTTCGAGTACTGAGAAGAACTACTCTATTGCTCTGGGGGAGGATGGAGGATGTTAGGAAGGTGGTCAAAGGCGAGTAGGCATTGGAGCGCAGCAGCCCGTCGGCGACTCTTCGTATCTCCATTGTGCTGGTAGATATTAGCATCTACACATATGATTGTGTGTATACAATGGATCTTACAATGGTGTTGTACTAGCAAGGGGGGTTTCTGCTGTGATGTCTTGATGCTCGTCGACTTTCAACTTTTGGTTGTCGAGCTCCGATGAAAATCCACGCTAGTTCTGATTGGCCAGTGAGCGCGACGGATTTCAGTTTGGGCGACAGCTTCAACAATCAACATTGGATTTTGATGCGCCGGCTTCAACAACTTCTTTGCGCTCAATTCGACATCTTCGAGTGCGTGGCACCACATCAAATTCAACTCGTTTAAGCTCGCGACCTAAGACCAACACTCACGATGTCATACAATCCCTACGGAGGTGAGCAAACTACAGCATTGAAGCACTTCATCGTTCTGCAGTATGCTGACTCTGACTTGAATAGCATCGCCATATGGGCGCCCGCCAGGATTTGGCAGTTTCCCAGGTCAGAATGGCTCTGCACCTGGCATGGGGCCCCCGCCAGGAATGGGTAGGGCTGTCTGTCACCAATGCTCCTCCATCCTGCTAACAATTGATTTAGGTCCGCCTCCAGGCATGTCCGCGCCAGGTACGGCTCCTCCTCCAGGTTTGCAGCAAGCCAACAATGCGCAGGCTAGTCGGCCGAGTGGACTTCCCGCGAGCTTCCAAGGCCCGCCCAATATGCCGAACATCAACTTCTCTGCACCCGTCATCAGACTAGGTACAGGGCCTTCGAAACCAAGCACCCCGACAATCGGGGGTAGAAGGGAGAGTCAGAATGATGCTATATCTGCAGGTGGTTCGAGATCTGGCTTGGGAGCTGAGAGGGGAATGGAGCAGCAGAGGCAGGCACTGAGGGAGAGCATGATGTCTTTGGTGCCACCTACAAAGGAGGAGATTGTGAGGACGATCTTTGTGGGGGGAATTACGGAGGGTTGCGGAGGCGATGAGGGGATTGAGTGCATACTCAGTACGGCAGGAAGGCTGAGGAGATGGGATAGAGCTGTGGACGCAGATGGAAAGCAGTGCAGTTTTGGTTTCGCGCAATACGATGATGCTGAGAGCTTGGCTACGGCTGTGGAGGTTCTTAAGGATATCGAAATCCCGACTAAGAAACAACCAGTCAGGGACGGCCCTAAGAAGGAAGTGGATGATGACAAGGAGGTTGAGAAGAGCAAGCTTCTTGTTTTTGTGGATGACAACTCACTCAACTACCTCGAAAATTATCAGTCATCTCGTGGGGACGATCCCTCGGCCGAGCAGGGGCGATTAGATGCCGCTCGATCTGGTTTGAAGGCTGCATTGTACGAATTGTTCCACCCTCCGATGTTTGTGAAGATGGAAGAGGGCGGTGAAGATACACCGATGCAAGACGTGGATGGCAATAGGGGAGATGGAGTGGAGGTTGTCAATATTCCCTTGGCCGTGGATGACGAGCTTGCAGATATTCCTGCAGAGATGCGAGAAACAGTCGCCCTCGAAATTGCAGCTTTCCGAGACCGTAGTAACAGGAGGGACATGGAGCGTCTCAAGCGAGAAGAAGAAATGGAAGCAGCTGAGAGAGCTCGAAATGGAGCACCCCGGCCTTCACGTCTGGCTTCACCTCCACCACCCAGTGGTCCTGCTGCTGGTACGAACAACATCCCCCTTGGTCCCCGTGGTATTCTCAATGCCCCCTCAGGGCCAAAAGGACAAGGATCCCAGATTCCACGAGATTACCAAAATGGGGTGAAGTTTGTCAATGGCAGTGGAACTAATGGTGCAGCAGCTGGTGAAGTATGGATCAATCGAGAAGATGAGGATAGCGATGCCAGCGACGAAGAGCTAGAGAATCGACGGAAAGCAAAGAAAGAGGCCGAGCTCGAGAAGCAGTATTTGGATCAAGAGCGCAGATGGCTTAACCGGGAACGATCAAGAACAGCTGCGGTTCAACGAGAGAAGGAGCGCGAGGACGAAGATGAAGCGAATGCAAGTAAGGAGAAGGAGAAGCAGGCTTCACGACTCAGAGATTGGAATGATGCCCTTGAGGCAGAGCGTAAAAAGGAAGAGTACTATGCCGATAGAAGCATGTGGATTCGCAATCGGGCTGCTTTCCGTGCTCGTGAAGCAGCAGCAGATGAGCGTGACCGTATCGCAGAGCAACGAGAACGGCAACGAGAGACGGCAGACAAGGAGCAAGCGAGGGGCATGGCTGATTCATTCTTGGATCGACAAGCGGAAGAGCTACAGTCTCGACCAAATCGCCTGGGAAGCACAGCACAGCAACCATTTAAACTATCTCTTGGAGCTGCAGCCCAGAAAGCCCAGAAGCCTGTCGTCCAACGCCGTACAGTCGCCGAAGTCGAAGGCCTTCTGGAGGATGAAGAAGACGAGTCGAAGACCTCAAAGCGAACACTCATTCCCATCAAATTCGACCCCTCGGCCTCGGTTGCATCTCTCACCGACGAGGAACGCGACCAGGCTGTCCGCCAACTTGCTGCCGATATCCCAGTCGAGAAGGAAGGTCTCTGGGCTTGGGATGTCAAGTGGGAGCACGTTGATGAAGCGGTTATCGTCGATAAGCTGAGACCATTTGTTGAGAAGAAGATCATGGAGTATTTGGGTGTTCAGGAGCAAACTATTGTGGAGGTTGTAGAGGAGCATGTTAGGACAAGGGGCAAGCCGCAGGACTTGGTGGAGCAGCTGGAGGGGGTAAGTCGAATCTTTGTTCATTGTTAGTGAGAAAATACTAATCTATGAGAATAGGCACTTGATGAGGAGGCAGAGGTGCTCGTTAAGAAATTGTGGAGGATGGTTATCTTCTTCTCTGAAAGTGAAAAGAGGGGACTCTCCGCTTAAGCAGGGCTTTCTCCATTGGGTTGTACCTCTCAGGTAAAGCTGATATAAAAGTAGCTGATGGCCACGGCAACTAGCACCGAAGTGAACCTCATGGTGGATTGTATATATCAGGCAGGTCATAACTCTATTCACTATCTGTAGTGCTAAGCCTAGCGGTTTCACTAATGATATTGGTGAAGTTGTACAATAAGAGAAGAGACGATATCAGGAAACAAATCGAAAATTATGAGACTTAATATAAGGCAGTAAGATGAGTGAGTGTGTCTTTATCATTCATTTATCACGACTCTTTTATACCGTTCAGCGCTGTTGTCTAAAGAACTATGTTGTAAGGTGAGATTATACTTGAGTCACCTTGAAGCACATAGGGAAAGGTGCGGCTAAACCTGGCGTCCCCCCTTCTATTCGCTTAATTTCCCGTCGCTTTTTAAAACTAATACTCTGCCTTGTTTACATAGAACTTATCACCTTACTAACCCTTTCTAATTTTTATATAGTCTGTCTTTAGTAGGCAGCCTAAGTGTGTACCTTATAGTTGATAAGTAGTCATCCTTCGTTCTTTAGGACAAGTAAATATAGTATAATTAATATATTTACCTCTTCGTCCTTTAACCACTACTGATTAAACCCTACCCTGTTACAACTGCCTAAGTGGAATAGGAAGTTAGTGGAATACAAGACCGGTTAATGTTTAGCAATTGTGTAGGACTTTGAATTTCTATTATAGACGCCTATGCTAGAAATTAAACTAAGCTTTAAAAGTTTAGAAAGAGTTTCAAAGGAGAGATTAACTAGTGTATAGACAAAGAGAGACTAGGTTACATTATTCTACTAAGACTCTGTTTTAAAGTTAGTTTATTGTAGCAAGTATACTTCGAAATTAAGCTATTTAAATTAACTTAATAATCCGAAGAAACATGTATTCTCTCTACTTAATAAATACTCTATATTAAGTTACTCAACGTAGCGGATATTGAGAGCGAGAGAAAAGCCTTGCTACAAGCTTTAAAACAATACTAACTTAGTTATAATACCTAAGTATATGGAGATGTTAAACTTTTAGACCTACTGTTCCTTCCCTTTAAATTCTATAGGCTTTACACTCTTTCCTATAAACCTTCTTTTTGCTTATTTCTAGTGATTAACTTAATTTAAAGCCCAGCTTCTAAGCCTTCCGCTCTATAATGTCATGTATATGGCCAATTAGAGCTAGCTCATTTTAAAGTCATTTTACTCTCTTTCGGGGCCACAGTAAACTTAAGCGACCGTAGAAGAAGTGGATTAAGTTTTTTCTTACTGATTTAAGTTATAGTAGTACAGCTACTATTTCTACGTTAGGAACAAGTTTCTTGCTTTCTTATAAGAAAGTCGTTAAATACAGTATATCTTATAGTAATTGTACTAAGATAAGCAAGTGTTGCTTAGGACTTTTACAAAAAAGAGGTTTAGTAATAACCAATAACCACTCTGCAAGGAAGTTAAACTCTGGGATCTTACTCTAATAAAAGCGAGATAACTTTCTAGTAGATAGAGAGCACAAAAGTCTATAAAAAGCATGCGGTATAATATTTCTAACACTTGTAGACACTAAGCAATCCTACATGAGATACCACAACTCTTAAAGCTAAAGCCTACACAGTACACTGAAGCCAGGACCTCTCTAAAGACGGTAACAATTCCATAAATCGTCATTCATCATAATTAAAGTTATTAGTAATGTATACACAAAGGAGCATCCCTTCTTGTGCCATTATTTGGGGACCTCCTACTTCGCCCTCTCCATTCTGTTCCGTGCATGTGAAATAGTATTCTTTTTCTTTTCTTGTCCGACTCCCATCGAACTCCCAAGCCGATTGATCAACTTGTCCAAGTCCAAAAGTCTGAGGGCACTTCCCATGAATCTATTACAGCATGGAAGAGATGGAGAGATAATGATGGGACTCGTCCTTCACAACACCCTCATCAGATCTTGGACCTCTGCTCCCTATCTCCAATGTCCTTCTGAACAGAACAACTCATCAAGTGGTAAACCATTTTCTCAGTGAAGACCATTTAATTATGTTGACTCGTGTTGTGGGCAACGTGGATTGGTAACTTTGCGCGATCGTTTTGTGATCGCGGTTGAGCAGTTGGCGCGTTTCATACATGTGTGGCTCGTCCCCCATGTCATCTGAGGTGGTCGCACCATTAGCATCAGAAATCCCAAGCCCCACGATCCAATCTTAACTCCACAAGCCCTTGATGGCAGCGCTTTCTTTTCTTGCGCTATTCTTGTACTTTCATCGTGCGCTTTTAATGGTTGGCTGCGGCTCATCGTTTGTGTGTCGGCGAGATCTTGTCGCTTAAATACGAACACAGATTTACACCCCTTCGTCACTCACATTTGGGTCGTTAACACATTTGATGTTCCATTTAGCGCTTTCTCACAAACATTTTCACTCCGCTCTCCCAATTGTCGAGACGGAGAAATGCGACGTCGGTTGCGAGTTGCTAGGGTATGGATCCTGGTCTCCAAACGCTTCTAGCTGGGCTTTGAAACCTCGATTTTCTTCCCTGGTGAATGAATGATACTCTGGACTCTGCACTGAAATGGGGGGTTCTTTTGTGAAGGCAGAGACTACGGCGCCGATGGCGCGGTTCTCTGATGGCGTGTATGAGGTTTTGTAGTGAATACGAATTGTTGCTCTGTCTGGTGAGCGTGGCGTTGGTTCTTCCTTTTGGGATGCTGGAGCTGGTATGGGTTCGGGTGTGTCCCCCCCTCTTTTGGCGAGGAAGAATGCTAATGGTGGTCGTTTGGGTTTCTTGGTTCCTTCTATACCGCCGGTGAGTTTGGAGAGGGCTTCGCTGTTGCGGGCGATGATTGATGAAGATTCTTCCTGTTCAGATGGTGGGGGCGTTGGTAGACTCTTCTCTGTTTCCGTTTTCTTTTTGACGCCAAGTTTCTGCTCAACAGTCGCCATATTCGACAGCCTCTCTATCTCCATCGCGTCCTCATCCTCATCCTCAAATCCCTGGATCTGTGGGGCGACAGAGTCAACTCGTGATGTCCTGGTATAGTGCGAACTGCTGTATGAGATCGTTCGTTCGACTTTGATACTGCTACCACTTTGTTCGGACCCGTCTCCCTTTTCTAGCCGTCCTAATATTGGGTCCTCTAAGCTGTTCCGCCTGCGACTTCGTCGATCGGCACGTTTGCGGCGAAGTAAGATGAACAGGATGATGAGGATTAGGGCTAGCGACACACTTGATAGGACGATGGCAACGATGTATTTTGGGTCCATAGAGTTTGAAGTAATGGTTGCTTTTGATGTTGTAACTGCTGCTTGTGGTGAAGTGCCTTGTGCCGTGGCAGTAGGCAGGGAAATAATTGATAAGGACGTTGTAGAGGTACTTTTAGAGGTAGCTTGAGTAGAAGTAGAAACAGGAATAGGGTTGTCGGACACGGGAGCAGGAGCTGCCGAGGGGAGAGTCACAGAGGCGATTGAAGGGGCGATTGAAGGGGCGCTTGAGGAGCCTGGGGTGCTTGAAGTGACTGAAGTGGTTGGGATGGTTGAGGTACTTGAGGTGGTTGATGAGGTGCTTATGGATGTGCTGGAGGTGGCTAAAGATGTGCTCGAGGGGCTGTCGTTTAGGACCGACGACGATGTTAAAGTGGATATTAAAGTCGATTGTGTCATGGTAGTTGAGCTAGATGATAAAGCCTAGGAGATTTCGTTAGTTGATCCAACCTGAGAGTTACTTGTTGCTCTAAATGGCGACACTTCTTGCAAAACTGCAGTTGCCAGAAGAGCTGGAGAATTCAATGCTTACAAGACCGCAAACCTTGCCGAAGGCCACTTCCGTAGCTAGAATCACGTTTGTCAGTAGAGCACTCGAGGTCTAGTGAGGTTCTGCAGTTTGTAGTGACTTACCAGTGGCATTTAAAAAACTACACGCATTGAGAACACAATTCGATACTGTGAGGCCACCACTGAAGTTCGGCGGATTTTGACATTGGCAAGCGAAGTCGCTGGCAGTACAATTGACACTTGTTGCATATGTTCCCAAGCAGTCGAGCGAGCAACTTGGAAGAGTGGCAACGGCATCCTCGAGAGATTTTAAAGAAGATTTGCTGCTGAAGAAACCATCAAACAACCCCATCGTGCCGGTTGAGATTTTTGATTGTTTCTTGTCGGTTTAACTTAAGACAATGGGGTGTAGGGAGCATATATTGAACAGAGGCATTGACACCGAGCGGGAGCGCAAGGGCTGTTTTGAGATTTTTTGAGTTAGGTGCAGCATGTCATGACAGGGCCTGATGCCAAGGAACATCTAATACTTCAGATCACGCTTCGCATTGGCTTCACGGACCGAGCTTATGCAGATCAAGTAAGGCTCTATTCCCAGTGGCAGAGGCACATCCGTGCCATTCGTGCATTGCGGAGAAGCACCTTGTCAGAACTCAGAAGCGCTTGATTTCTGATGGAAGACTGCAGTGCATCTCTAGTTTCAGTATCAGATTTCCTCAAAGAGCCTCGCCTTAATAGTCTTGGACCGCCATACAGTATATCTTATAGTCATCGTTTTGTACACGAACTTGGGACTTTGTGCAGTTCAAAAACCACGAAAACAAATGTAATAGTTGACCAAGAAGCAAGGCACCTTCCAAGCTGAGTGCACCAGGATAAAGAAACAATTGAGAAATAAAGAAACCCGACTTTGTGTTTAAGGTGTCTTGACTCTAGTAAAACGCCTTATGAGACGTTCCATTAGGGTTCCCGACATGAATCGTTTCTCAAACAAGACACACAAGACGTCTCGCTAAGAGAACGAGGCCAAGAGATAGACCGGGGAAGCAAGCACCCAGCACAGCAATTTCCAAGCAGGAGTCCCCAGTTTGAACTATTGTCAAGCATGAGTTATATCAGTCCTAGCTCTTTCAATTGGCTGCTGTTGGAACTTTTACTGCCGACACTTATTCGCAGACACGTGATTTGGCTACGAGGGCGGGAAAATCGGCAACATACCATATTGGCTAATCGCAGAGTCGGGACGATTTCTATAGAGGAGACATGCTGTTGCCAAAAGCTAGGATCGTACTCGATGCTGAGGACTATTCATAGCTAGCCATATTCTTTCAAGACATGGATGACCGAGAGAGTGCACTAATACAGCACAATTTATTGACTAGCAGTCCTGTCAAGCAAGAAGAGATCAGCTTGAAAGACAGCCCACCAATGGTCCTAATAGTTATTATCTGATACCTTATTTGCGGGTTCACGGGGTTGTATCGGTAGGTTTACAATAGTACAGCTTTATATTAGTGCTTATGCTATGCGCAAGCTCGAATGTTTGATTGCGCCATTGAAACTCCCGAGGTGTTCTTAGAACAGGTGATAGGCCGGTGATCGTCCGCCCATCACGTAGAACTCTAACTTAGTCAGAGGAAGCGAAATAGTCTTGTATAGTACTGTCAGCAATGGAAAATAGACTTGGAAAGAGCAAAGCTAAATTAACCTTATACCAACGGCGAAGAACTGTTACTAAAAGATAGAAGTCTAGCATGTGACTTTAAGTCATGCTATCTCGCTGAATGAAAATAGTACAAAAGGGTACTACCACCAGTACCTACCGATTGGTAGGGCCTCACGTGTAGAAGTTAACAACCTTCCATTACTAAGAAAAGAAAGAAAGCTATTTATCTATTATTTACCTTTAAATTTTAATCTATCTAGTAAGAGCAAGAGTTTAACCTTGTAATTAGCGTTAGTACCACTATCTAAGATAAGTAACAAGTCAGGGTAGGATTATAAAAACTATAGCCGAGATACCAGCTGGGAATAAGTAGTTTTTACATTGTATAAGTGCTAAAAACTTCCTTTAGCTAAATGAATTACTACGCTAAAAGTAGTTTATTATGTCTACTAAAACTTTATTTTTAATATTATTAGTATTATAGATTAGAACTCAATTCTTCCTCTTTTAGAAGTATAAATATAACTCAAGAGAAGAAAGTATAGATAGCTAGTATAAAGTCCTATAAGTATAGATTCTATAGACTAATGTTAAGATCTCTTAATACCTAGACAATAGTGTACTTATAGGATTTACAAACAGAAGTAAATATTGTAGATAATACTATGAGGAGGAAAGAGAAGTCCATGAGGTTGTAGTTATAGGGACTAGAAAGATATGAATAGTTGTAAATCAGAGAGAGTGCGGGAGAGACAGAGAGAGCCTGAGTTTAGAAATATATAGAAGAAAGCGGGAGAAGTAGTGCTAACCTACCCTGTGACAGGACATCCTATCTTGAAGGTTTAAATACTGTTTTACCAAGTCCGCTTTTAATTTATATTCTACATTTCCCTATTGTGTATCTTTCAAGTCCGTTCCCGACTCATTATAATAAAACATTCATGAATTTACTGTGCAGCGGCCTCTGCAACAGCCCTCCTGGCTGCTTCTAGCTCTGCCTGAGTGGGCATATTGACAATCGTCAAATAGAGCACGTCCTATCACCTAATCAGCATCGTGCATGTAGAATTCCGTTTCTTAACTTACTTTCTTCATCATCTTTCTTATTGGCCCTCTTGGTTGTCTCTTTCCGTAGGCATCCTGCTGCTTGGGGACGTCACTGCCTCGGCCAAGTTTCGACATCACCTTTTCTCTCCGCTCCTGTCTCATGCCCTTTGGGTTCACAGCACCACCAGTGACAAGCGAAATAAATGAACCGCTATTGGCAGGGTGGCTCGGGTCAGAATATTTCGAAACAAATTGGGAAGAAGGATCCGTAGACAGTGAACTCCCAGGATTCTCGTAAGCCTTGATTTCTCGATTAGCAACGTGGAACAAGCCTTTCAAAAACCTTTCCGACTCACGAATTTCGCCTGTGCCCTTTTGTCCATGTATTCACGCATAAACTTTGTTTTATTCTTCATCTTGTCTTTCGTGTTCATTGCTTCCGCGCTGTTATCGTCCGCCAAGTCGTCCAGAGCCGGGAAGACGAGCGGCGCTGCTTGCGGAAGCTCCATTTCCCCATATGTCTTCCCGCTCGATTCCTTCAGTTTGCTGAATTGGCCCTTCATACCTGTTCGGGGATCGAGTGAGTTGCTGATGGTCTCATTGATATCCACGCGTTCATGTGTAGAATCCGCGTCCGGTTTATAGGCCATTATCATACAGAAGAGACCCCGAGGTTGGAAAAACTCTCTGTTCAGACGGTCGAGGAAGGAGGTTGATCTGGGAGGGAACTGTGTCAGTATATTAAGTTAGTAGAGAAGGTAAAAGCGACATACCTGGTTCGACTTTGGACCTCCATAGCTGCTCCGACTGCGAGTTGTATGCTGCTAGAAATGATTGTGGTAGTGAGAGTTGGAACAAAGCCAACTATGCCAGCCCCCAGAAATATAACCATAAAGTATGGCGAGGCCTTGCTAGAGGCGTGGAAAGACTTCAGAAAGTCCAGAAAGGTGGCTTGATCAATCCCGCAGTTTTCAAGGACCGGTGCGTATGCCCGCACGAATCCACGCTTCTTATCTCCTGGACGTCGCTGGGGAATGATGACGGGACACGGTAATCTGCCTAGATTGTTGCCCTGCATATATGGTGGAGGTGGATGGTTGCGCAGAAAGGCATCTGTGATCTCGGCCTCGGACAGTTCGGGTTCTTTGGCATTAGTCGAGGGTTGCGTCAATTCGTGTGAAGCTTCATCCAGCTCCCACTCTTCCTCGACGCCGCCGTAGTAGACACCGGGCCTTTCGTTTTCGTATTGTGCTGGTCTTTGTCTGGGATCAGCAGGAACCGGATAGCCATTTGATCTTGCGTCGTAAAGTGGTGGAGCGTAGTTGTTACTGTAGTCGTTACTGTAGTCGTTACGGTAGTCGTTACGGTACTCGTAGTTGTTTTGGGATTGCGGTCTGCTGCTGCTGCTGCTGCTGCTGGCCTGCGAGGACTGAGCAGCAGCAGCTTCTCTTTGAGCAGCAGCTTCTTTGGAAGCTTTCCTTGCAGCTAGACCCTCCTGCGTCAAGCCGATAACAGGGCTGAGCATACGGGCGAGAGGACCCATGGTGGATGGTGAGGACTGTGGTGGTATTAATGGAACAGGAACTGAGAGTGGGCAATGAAACGAGGTGGTTGAACAATGGAGAGGATAGGCAAACGAGGAATACACCTACTCGTGTTGCACGCAAGCCCTTATATTTGAGGACAATCCCCCCTCGCCCCTCCCCCTCGGTCATGTCATGTCAGCCGGTTACGGTACCGAGAAGATGCATGCTGCAGAACAAAGCTTCTTCCAACATCGAGAATACTGCATTGGGCATCCCCAGGACGATCTCAACCCACTGGAGGCGCCACCGCAGAAGGCCCGAACCACAACATGCACAACTCAGCAGTGAGCGCGTCGCTCCAATGCGAGCCATGTGCGGCGAAGGTCTATCGCCAACACGTCATCTCGGGGCTGAGAAAGTTGGCGGCCATTTCAAAGAGGTTGCTGATGGTCGAGCACATGGTGTTGTGTTGGTGTCGTCGTGGTCACTCGGGGTTGCCTTCGTATTTAATCAACCTTAGTCAGCACCTTTTATTTTGACCTTCTGCGTACCACGTAACTTCAACACAACCTAGCCCTAGCACAAGCAACGTCTAAAAATACATACTGCATTATTCTTAATATCAGAAAACCATCTTCACTAGAAACGGCACAGGAGTTTTGGTAGCGCAATCAACAAACTTATATAACATAGAATGTGGAGTCAAGTCGTGTTGGTCGTACCTCGCTTATAGCAGTTCTATACTATTTATCTAGAACCTTACTCTTAAATTCAGCATACTTTGAGGCGCATTGGCACTCATGTTGGATGGCTGCCGCACGAAATATTCTGCATGCTTTCCATCTCTTGTAAAGATTGATAGCGGACATGGTGGCTCCCAGCCGAATAACCATGCGAATAGAGTTCAATGTATTTACTTGAAGGCCTGTCTAGAACAAGAATGAATGATGGAGTTGGCGTAATTTAGTGTGAGTGGGATAGAGTGAGTGGTTGCCATGATCTTCGTTGGAGATATGAACCAACCGTATGATATCGAAAGCAGCAAGCTTCACCTTCCCATTCTGCACGAGCGTGTAAGTAGTACTTATCGCACATATTCCGAGCGGGTATCTTTTGCCCTCAATTTTGACTGATATCAATCCAACATTATGAGTGATGGACTACGGTAGAGGATGTTCAGCATGAGAGACGTCAGATCAGGGGCCTCATTACGGTAGGCTAGCAGTTTGGTATAAGCGGCGGATTTTATACCCCGTACGACCGTGAAGTTATCCGTTGCTCGCCTACGAGTATTGTACAACGAATATTGTACAACGAATAAGTGATGAAGCGGAGAAGTCTTAGGCTGCCAAGTTTTGTATAGCGTTTTCAGCGCATTAAAATCACTAAATCTTAGCGTACCTTTCGTACGTAGCTTACAGCTCAGCGAGGTCATTTAGCGCAATTAACTACGAAATGCACGTCTAAGCGAGAACCCCTGGCTAGGTTTCCACACCCCTCTTGATTTAGCTGTTTAATTCTATAGAAAACTTATACATGTCTTTTTTCATAGTGCAGGAGTCCCAACCGCAGTCTGTCACACTATCGAGGCTGCAACTCGGTCTTATCCGGTTCTGCCTTGATCTCTGGAATTGTAGCTTGGGGCTTATTTGGTGCTCCTTGGATTTTGTTCCACTTTAATGCCAAAGGCAAGGAAAACTGCTATGGTTGTCGTACTAACTGGGACGAACTACGGCACATGCATTGTTAGTCGGTTGCCTGGGTAAGGCGTTACAGCCAATAGAAAAGAGAAGAAAGAAGACTTACGAATGTTTTGGTGATGGCTGAATTATAGGCTTCCAAGATGGGGACAAACAGCGTGGGAAAGTTTTCGTTGGTGATTTCTCGGACATGTGCAGTTCCGCCCTGAAGTAGCAGACTCATCTGCGAGGCGGTTAAGCCCGCATGACCAGTGAGTTGCTGCTTCAGCTGAGAGTTGAACATGGTACCGGCGATGATTTGGGTGACTGTGGGACCGAGGTATTGCGTAAATATCCCCAGCGAGATGCCAATCGGCACTAGATCTGGGCTGTCCTTTAGTCCAAGTTGGACTGCTAGCGAACTAATTTGCATGGCGAAGCCAGCGCCAATACCTGCAATAATCTGGAACCCAATCCAATGACTAGATGGTGTCTAAAATACCGTGAACTAAGTGTATAGAGCTGTCGCCGTGCACATCAAGAGTAGTCCGACAAAGAACCAGGGATTGTAATATTTTATCCTTACAGCTGACCCATTGATCAGTTCGTGGCGACTATATATTGCTGTTGGAGGTGCGTATACTTACCCCGGCCACTGGCGATAATCGCCGCTACAATCTGAGGAATGACGGTCGACAACATCCTAGTTCCACTCTGAATAGGATCTACACCCTGGACTGCTTGGAACCACTGAGGGTAGATAGTAAGCCGCAACAGTGAGAGAACCAAGGTGACAGAAAGCGAAGAGAACATTAAAGATCACAGTTAGCCTTCCAACCACGCTTTTCGGGCTCATGGCGCCGTTGCCAATCCACCGTTCCCAAGCGACGAACAGTATCAACATCACACCTGCACCGACAAACAAACCGATAATAGTTGCAATGGAAGTAGCAGCATGACGATGGCCGGAATGAAGATGAGACATCCAAGCAGATCTAGATTTGTGATACGTGCAATTATGCTCTCCTCTCTCCGTGACGACAGCGGCTCGAAGAGAAAGAATATCACGATCAGCGTGATAGCACCGGGTGGCAGGTTGATCCAGAAGCACCAGCGCCACGGTAGCTTCTGGGTGAAGACACCGCCCATTACCGGCGCCAGGATCAGACCTATGCCAAAGCAACTGGCACTTATCCCCATAACGAGTGGCTTCTTCGTATCTGGGGCAATAGTAAGAAGAATGGTGAGTCCATTGGCAGCGACTCCAGCAACACCGAGGCCTGCGACGGCGCGGCCCGCGATAAAAGCGCTACTTGTGGGCGCGCAGCCGCAGATCAAGCTGTCAGCCAGGGAGGCGACTTTTAATTGTGATATGTAATACGAATAGAAGCTCACCTCATGGTTAAAAGTCTGGGTAAAATCATAGGAGGTAGTACCCAAGCGACTGCTGTCTATTCGCTAACTGGACCTCTCCTATTTTAGGGGAAATAGGAGAAAATGGTGCTCGGAAGCCTGGTTACAGGTGACTACAGTGGAGGTATTGTGCAATATTCTGTTAGCAATTTAAACTCTTTAATCATACTAACCACTATATATTACAACAATGCCAACAAAGAATACATAGAATTACCCAGGTAGGGACAGAGAATAATCACATGACCCAGCTAGTAGTAGTGTTTCGGTTACTCGCCTTTGCTACCTTAATTGAACTACCCTCCAACAATCAACGTCCATCAGTAGGTATCATCAACTCTATCAACTCTATAAACTTGCTAATCGATGTGCTTATTAGCTATCATGGTTGGCCAACGTTTCTTGAGTCGGCCCAGCCAGTACCTTTCTGTTGTTTGGTCTGATCTGCTCCTGGATCCCAACCGCTCAGGATTTCCTGTGGGAGATTCTCAAAGACGAAGTCCACCAAATTGGATATCGAATCGCCTCCAAGAATCTTCATTACTGGGACAGCTACCTCGAGCTCCCTCATAAACCAAGATCTCGTGTCTACAGCGATCAGACTATCTATTCCCAGATCAACAAGGGGTGTCGTATCTTGTAGACTGTCTAAATCAGGTAGGAACTTCATTGCCTGTAACTTCGCTCTCAAGGCCCCTAAAACGATACTCAGCGACCGTGTTCAGTAACACAGCACACATATTCTATGATATAACTTACCAACAGTCAACTTCTTCGCTTCCTGTATGGTCTTCGCAGCTTTCATCAGTGTCTTGACTGGAATGCTATTTACCTTGTCTCCACCAGCAACAACACCGTGTCCTACGCCTCTGATTAACAAACCCATTTTGGCGTTATTTCTCCAGATTACGTCTTTGGCTTGCTCGGTCGTCATGAGCCTAAGCCCAGTGATGATCTCTGGGTTGAGGTCTGACTTGGGCCGCCCGGCCACGATGGCTTCCGCAAACAACTGGTGCAAATCGATCTCGCTCATAGCGAGGGTGCCTGACCCTACCATCAGGCGGTGTTGAAGTTCTTTGCTTAACTCGCGATCCACATAGCCAATACCTGTCACGCGGCTGATGTGCATGACTGAACCTGCCAGACTCTGACTCCGCCGACGGTTAACCAGGGCTTTCATACAGCCGTTTCCTGCAGAGTATGCACTTTGGCCAGGGTTTCCCATCACTGCTGTGAGGGAGCTAAACCCAATGAACCAATCCAATGGCTCATTGGTTGTTTCCGAGAACAGTCGATCTAGATTGATTGTACCTTGTATCTTGGGACGCAAAACCGCCTGGAAATCATCAAAGTGTGCTGTCTCAAAGGAACTATCCCTCAGAACCATGGCACCGCTCGCGACTCCACCGATTGCTGGCATGGATATCTTGATATTGTCGTAGATCTGCTTGAGAGATTCGAAGTTGGTAACATCCCTGTTGCAACTTGTCAGTACATGGAAACGAATACTTGGGAGACTGGATTACCCCGCAAAACACACAACGGCTGCGCCTCTCGACTTGTGCCATTGCACCCATCTTTTATCCACCTTCGGCGTACGGCTGCTCAGGACTACATATTTCGCATTGTGAGCAATCATGAAATCCGCCAGGGACTGTCCGAGCTCCCCCGAAAGTCCCGCGAGCCAGTAAGTTCGGTCTGGCCGAAACAAATCCTGACGTTCGGATACGGGCTCTACAGAAACCGGCACATATTGGTCGCCTTGCCAAACCACAAGCGAATAGGAGCTCGGGGTTTGTATAGGTGATATGACTTGTGTTAGTGAAAGGGCATTTATTGGGGCAACGTCTGCGATGGAGACAGCGCCAAGATTCAAAGAAACCGAAGCGAATGAAGCCACTCTGTGCAAAAGTTCAGTAATGTGCACAGGGGCAATTTCAGGAAGGCTCGAGGCTTCCTGTGCAATGAGATTCGAGAACTTGATTTTCTCGCAGACCGGTGACAGCGAGGCAGCGATTCTGGATCCCAGACTTCGGGCGTTTGTGTCGGCGCCAGATGCATCAGCGAACAAGGTCACGTCGGCTGGTAAGAAGGCATCTATAACTCGCTTGGTGCTGTGCGAATGAAGATACATCCAGTTCTTCTTCTGCGCTTCAACATCAGGCCGCGAAGTCACGAAAATGACCTTCCTACCCATATCGGCCAGCTTCTTAGACAGCAGAGCCGACACAAACGGATCTGGGTCAAGTGCGACGACCGTGCCTGCAGGGGGCAGCATTTGCAATACCTGGTGGGCCATGAGATCAGCAACAACGAACGACATAAAGTGTCCATCTATAAGCTCAGGGCTTTCAACACGTAGTGACCACGATTTCGGCACCCTTACGATAGATGCGTTGTAGCTGGAGAAACAAAGCGTCTTGTCCCCCGTGGTCATATCTGTACCAAGCGTGACGAAGACAAAACCCACAGGTGTCTTTACTGATGTTAGAAAAGAGCATATAACTCGGACGGCAACATAGCCATTCGAGTCTAAGATTTCAAGCTCGTGCTGTTCTCGAAGGATGTAAGAGTGCTTGGCCCAGACTAGTTTGAGGATCGTCGACTGTGATATGTCCACGAGGCTTGTAATGGACCGCTTCGACGAATTATACCGCGCATTCTGGCCTTCATTTTGACGCACTCTCAGCGCGTGAAGTCGACCGTCCTTAAGAATGAGTTCGGGTTCGAAATTCCACAATACCTGATCCGACTCGCCCCGTGTTGTCATTTCGGCGAACTCCCTTAGCTGCAACATGGACTCTGCAATCAAGATTGGGTTTACCTTCTCTAGGTCATGGTTAACATCAAGAGTTTGCAAAAGTATTCCAGAATACTCATAGCAGATCGTTCTGAAGAGGCCAAGTGTGACGCCGGCGTATGGGTTGTTGGACCCACTCCCCTGCAACAGCCAGAGCACGCTCGCTGCTGAGCCCAGGAGCCTCTTCAAGTTTTTGAATGTAGGCTCTTCCAAATTCTCAAAGAGATTCTCGTCACACTCGGTAAGGCTCAGCACATGAACTCTCCCAATTAGCTCTGGGAGGCGGATGAGATGATCCGTGTGGATGATTTCCTTGAAATATGGCCTGAGGACGCTAGAGAGCTGCTCACCAAAGCCCGATACGAAAGCCCTTTTGCCTCCTAATACCAACAGACAACCTTGTCCCACATCTGGAGTTGAGTTGAGGGGATTGCACAACCGGCTAACTTGGTCATTCTGTGCTTTTGCAACAATGACCGACCCTGCGTCCTCTGGATCTGGTATAGGCGAGTTAGTCTCGATGCCACCGAACCCAGTCTCTCGAAGAACGGTGTCCCACTCCTCAAGAGTAAGAAGCGGGCTCCAGCGGCGCCCATCTTTTTCACCAATCCACCATCCCGGAAGACCGCCCATGATTAGACCAATTCGCATCACATCGTTCCGGATAAGCTCTAACATCACAAGGTGGCCCCCAGGCTTCAAAAGCTTGCGAGTGTTCTTTAGGGTATCTTTCAAGGGCGCGGTCGCATGCAAGACGTTGGAAGCAATGACGATATCGTAACTATGTGGGCTGAAGTCTTGAGGAGAAGGATCCCTCGTAATGTCGAGAGACTTGAATACCATCTTATGAGCTTGTGATTGAAAACGCTCTGCTGCACGTTCGAAAAACGCACTGGAAATATCAGTATAGGTGTACGATGAGAATGTATGGCCAATCCTTCCCAGAATAGCCGCAGTCGAACCACCAGTGCCGGCGCCCACCTCGAGGAAATTCATGCGAGGGAATTTGTTGCAAAGTTGTTCTACAATTCCGGCCGTGATTGCATAGATTGCTCTAAACCCGGTTGCCTCTGTGTAGTATCGCTCAAGGGAATTGTTTCTTTGCATATACTCAAGAATGTTGGTCTCTCCGCTTAGCACTTCGGGATTGAGAATGTTCTCTCCTACAGCCTTGGTCAGATGGAAATCGACATCTTGGTTCCCATACCTGCAAAAAAGTTAATAACGAGTGATTCCTTCATACTGGTGGCCATACCTATCCATTATATCAAAGATCTCCTCTCTGGTATCGTTGATCCATGACTGCGGGGCATACGAGTGCTTTCCAGTTTTCACGAGATTATAAAGCCGTTCAGCGTTGGAAAACAGGGCCTGACGATACCACGGAAGTTTGTCACGCTCTTCATGGCTAACGGATAGATGCAGACTCTTGATATAGTAGAAAGCTGCACGCTCGGCATCATTTCTCTTACGCTTCTCCTCTGGATTCTGTTCTTTGCTGACGACAACTGCATCGGGCTTGTCGAGGCACCAAATAGACTCCTGGAAGAGATATCGATCATCTTCAGAGGTCGCCGTGGCAAATGGTGAGAGCTTAATGCCTTCAATCTCGATGATCTTATGTCCAAAGTCGGCCAAATAGATGTCCAAATCTCCACCTAATTCACGAGCATCAGTTATGGTGCAATCGACTGCCACCTCATTCGTCATATTTATCCCACAGAGGTCTGGAATCAAAGTGACCCGCCGAATGGATGTTGGTGCGACAATAGACCAGAGGCGACCATCCCCGGGGGCGCTGTAAGCGGCGTAAAGTCCTTGCAAAGCACAGTCAAGCATGCCCGGGTGGAAAAGAAGAGGCGTATCGCCTTCGTCCAAAGGATGACACCGCACTGTCACTTCGGATCGCCCGAATCTGCGCGATATACTTGATAGGCCTCTGAACGCGCCTTCGTAGCCGAAACCAAAATCATCCCTCATAACCTGATAAAACTGATCCACATCCACTGGCGACAGTTTTGACACTGGCGGAGTTCTCTCTAGGAAACGAGAACTCCAGTCGGTTCCTAAGGTGATGCGAACCTCTCCACAGCAATTGAGTGCCAGTTGACTCGAACTTTTGCTGATTGTCGAGAAGATAGTGAAGTCGGCCGTGATTTCATCTGCTGCAGCATCGAGTGGAGACACTTTGGTCATGGATACGAGCAACTCGGTCTCAGTAGAGTCGTGGATTGTAATGGCTTTGCGAATCTCGAGGTCGAATATATCAATTGATTGGACTGCTCTGTCCTGAGCTATCTGCATAGCTGCTTCCATGACAAGGCTGATGTAGCCAGTTCCAGGGAACACAACCTGACCTTGTAATGTATGCCCCGAGAGCCATTTTAACTCGTTTATTTTCAGAATGTTTCGCCATCGCCACTCCTCCGATACTCCGTCTGGGGTTTGGAGACCGAGTAGATCGTGAAATTGTCCTCGCTGAGTGCTGAATAACTTGCTCTGCCTCAATTCTGCCCAAGAACGTAGATCGTGGGTCCAGGGGTAGGATGGCAGGTCGTGGATAACATTGACTTCAACATTTGGCTGACATATCCGTTGGAAACCACCAAGATCAACACTGGCAGGGCCTAAATGAGCCCACACACAACCGAGGGCATCACAGAATGCCTTCATATCATCATCTCCGCGTTTTAGGGTGCCTGTGTACGGGATGTCTCGTCCAGTTACCATGAGTATGGACTCTTTGGTTGGTCCTTGTAGAGCAGGATGTGGTCCGACCTCTAAGGCAAAATTAATGGTCTGGCTAATGGAAGTCAGACATGTCTTGATGGCAGGATAGAAAAGTACAGGTTGGACCATGTTGTCAACCCAATATTGTCCATGCAGGCTTTCGGCATCGGCCATGATCACTGCGTTGCAAACGCTGGAAAACCACTGTGGTGCATCTTTTCCAGGACGCAGAGGCTGGATGCAACACTCGTCCAATGCTTGCTGATACGACGAGGAGCATCGCCGCATATGAGCCGTGTGATATGCAGTGTCGACCCTTAGGGCTCTTGCGAATTTTCCCTTCTCCTCAAAAACGCTTTGGGCTTTAGTTATAGCATCAAGATCACCCGAAAGCGTCACGCTAGTTGGGGAGTTCTGGGCAGCAACGCAAAGTCTACCGACGAAGTCATCAACTTGGCAAAGCTCGGATGCGTTTTCGAAATCCGTCCCAACTGCCAGCATGCCTCCTTTCTCGCCCGCTGTACCTGCAGCAAGTTTTGCGAAATAGCCCCTATAATAAGCGATACGAATAGCATCTGAAGCACGGAGGAAGCCCGCTGCGTAAGCTGCAGCAATCTCGCCCGAAGAGTGGCCAACAACGGCTTGGAATCTCACGCCTGCAGCTCTCAGAAGATCAACAAGGATTATCTGCACCGCAGTACAGAGAGGTTGTGATAGCGAGGCTTCACTGACACGAGACGCCTTGCTGGCTGAAAGCTCTTCTATAAGATTCCAACTTGGGCGGTGGTATGTGGGGAGGCTTGCAAGAGATTCATCAAGATCATGTAGGGTGGCACGGGCTACCGCGTTTGAAGCAAAGAGTCTTGATCCCATCGTTGGCCACTGAGCACCCTGACCAGTAAAGATTCCCAGTATTGACGGGGGTCCTGGCATAGCTAATACTGCAAACGAAGAGAGGTTATCGGCGGCTACAGTTTCCAGTCTATCTTTTATTCTTTCCTGAAGTTGCTCAACTGATTCAGCATATATGGCAAGTCTACGGGACAGCGCTGTGCGTTTCGTACTCAATGTGTATGCCAGACTGGGCATGTCGACCCCGGAATTGTTGTCTAGAAACTCTAGTGTGGACTTCAACACGGCTATCAACGACTTCTCGGATGCCGCTGAGAATACGAACGGGATAAAAAATGGCTCTGATAGATGGGCTCCATTCGTCATAGGCCTTGGGTCCGAAGAGGTCTGCGTATAGCTTTCGAGAATACAGTGCGCATTAGCACCTCCAAACCCGAAGCTGTTCACACTTTTTTCCGGGTCAGTAATGGCCCTGCCAACGTCAAACTTGAGTATGCGTGCTGTGCCACTCACCTAGCTCTTCGTGACGTGCCTTCAGGGAGCTCAGGCCAAGGCTCGCATGCTGTGGGGATTCGAAGATGGCTCATGAATCGCTCGAGCTTAGGGTTCAAGCGGCTGAAGAAGAGATTTGGAGGGATTATTGAGTGCTGAATAGCTAAACAAGCTTTTAAGATGCCAGCTAGTCCCGCACAGCCCTCAGTATGCCCAATGATGGTCTTGATAGAGCCGACGAGTAACTCGCCTTCACCGGCTTCAGACTCTGGGAAGAAAGCTGTACTTAGGGCCTGTTTCAGATTCAGGAGTCAGTCATTACTCTTCTGAGTTTGGTAGAAGTCTGTGGGAGTTGATTATGAAATTGACTATAGAGTCATCTTCAGGAGCAATATCACTCCTGAAACCTGCGTATAACGGGTATAGAATACTGACCTCGGCCTCTTGTGGATCGCCAGCCGGAGTTCCAGTGCCGTGAGCCTCGAAGAACTGACAACGGTCTGACTTCGTAGTCGGATCCAGCCCAGCTCTGGCGTATGTGTCTCGAATAAGGGCGGCCTGGGCTGAGGCGCTGGGCATGGTTAGGCCCTTTGTCCTACCGTCGTGGTTTACACCGATTTCTCGGATTATGCATGCGATGTTATCCCCATCCTGGATAGCTGAGCTTAGCGTCTTTAAAACGATACAAGCGACGCCTTCGCCTCTTGCGTAACCATCTGCGTCTGCATCCCACATATGGCACCGGCCTTTAGGTGACAACATATTAAGCTTGCTTAGCGAAACATACATGAAGGGGGACAGCAACAAATTTGTCCCACAAGCTACAGCAACTTGGCTAGTGCCGTTTCGAAGAGCCTGAACTGCTTCACTCACAGCGACCATGCTTGAAGAGCATGCAGTATCGATAGTCATAGAAGGGCCATGCCAGTCGAAAAAGTAAGAAATACGACTGGAAGCATTGCTAGCGGCAGTACCAGTTGCAGCATATGTCGGAGCTGAGTTGAGATCCCGCGCCTGAATTGTGAAGAAGTCTTGGCACATAAGACCGACATAGACTGCCGTATCTGAACCCGAGAGACCGTTGATAGTGAGCCCGGCCGACTCGACGGCTTCATATACGACCTCCAGCAAAAGGCACTGCTGGGGGTCAATAGCCTCAGCTTCGCCCGGAGGAATCCCGAAGAACTTCGCATCAAAATTGTGGATATCTTCAGATAGTAAGTACGCTTCTCGAGTATTGGTAGTACCGTGGTGGCTGCCGTCCTTGTGATAGAACCGATCAAGGTTGAATCTCTTTCCTCCTTCTCCAATCTCCTGAGCAACGTCCCGTGGATCTTTTAGGAGGTCCCAGAGTTTGGACACAGACTTTGACCCTCCTGGAAATCGGCATCCCGTGCCAATAATGGCAATGGGCTCGTTTCGATTTGAAGACATGGTGATGGGATTCTAGAATGAACAAGCCCACCTCAAGTTAAAATAGTTGGGAAACATGGCTATTTAAAAGACGTTTGTTATCCTTGGGTCACTTTGAAGGATCAGTCCTGATAACAGTGCTAAGGCGACACAAGGAGAGAGGTATTAGACTTGCCCAAAGCCTCAAATACCATATTCATACTAGGTATTTGAGACTCTGTGCTTATACTCACATGGCATTGGAGACTTCCGGCTTCTGGCCCTCTGGCTACTGTAGATCAGCCTCGTTGACCAGCGGAGCGGGGCATGGTATGATTGGTATCACAACGCCGCCGGATATAACAACTCCGGTCGTTCACGGCGAACAAATATGACAATGGAAGCCTGGTCTGACCAGTCTCCTGTACTACTAACACAAAGGTAGGCAACGTGTCCAAATTCCATCGAGTTGAAATATGCAAAACAGCCACTCCAAAGAGCTATCCCGAAACAGTCTTGTTGCTCTACATTTGTAAGTTCGCACATCTTGATGTTTTCAGTTACTGGTCTGACCATTGCTATACTCGAGCTTCTCGTATACGTTACTGTTCTAGATAATGGAGAAACGGCATATTCCAGGCTCTTTCCACTACAAGAAAGATAGAGGTCCATTTGCAGCTGCGAGGTTGAAGTTTTCAAAATAACAGACAGAACTCTGGAGAAAACTAGCCGAGACTATAAATGAGCTTTTGAACCAAAATCTGCTTCTTTCTGAGATGCCAGGGTCCGTCTGACACGCTTTCGAGCTCACCACTCCCAATTCTGATAGGATTTGTTTTTAATTTGCCCTTGTCCAGTAGGACTTGCACGATTCGGACCCACTCGATGCCAGTTGCTCTTCATTCGCTTCCCTCGCAAATGGTTATGGCCATGGCCAGTCTACTCTTTTGCTCCAGAGCGTGAGTCCAAGTACTCGTACCCAGTCGGGCACAAATGCATGAGGCCGGTCATGAAGAAACTCGGGGTCTAGCTCCAAGGCCATGTGCTTGCCATGTAATCTTCCAAGACATATATATGTAGCAGAATTACATCGTCTCTGGTTCGAAAAAGCAATTCAGTCCAAATTTGATTGAGTTTCTGGTATGTTTCCGGAGGTCGTCGGCGCTTGTAGTCGAGAATTGCCGTTGCTCTCTATGATTTGACGAGCTCGAAATTGCGCGGCGAGCAGGTTGCGATTGAGCTCAACCCGGGCATTTTAGGAAGAGCTTTAGTAGAAATCCACCATACTTTGGTACTTTAGAATTCGGGTAGAACAATGATTACAAAGTCACAGTTTCAGCAATTGCATGGCTAGGGCACCCGTGGAGTTCCTGCTGCCGTATACTAGTACCGCTGTGGCTTCTCAGCCGGACACTTCGGTTTAACCGGGAGTTGCAACGATTTGTACAAAGTTAGGCCTATTGACGAGATGCCACTACCCAGAGTTGCAGCCTGCTCGTGCGGCATGTGCTCCGGTATCTTCAGCATTACGATATCTGCAGCACCGACGAACTCAGCCAAAGCATCAATCTTCGGTCTCAGAGGATTCATCCCCAATACTACACCACAAACGCGGCCGCCAACCTTGATTGATGATCTTGTCTGGTATTTCGAGTCAATTGCTAGGAGTTCGTCTGTAAAATCTATGCCTCTCGACAATGAACTCCAAAGGTTGTTCAACAAGATGATCGTGGAATCGGGCAAGGCCTTAAACTGGATTGGGTTGCTTAGCAAATACATAAACTTGCGCTTACGGCTGAAGTTACCACTATCTTAAAGAAATCCGAGGTGAAAGAATCACCAGACTATATCCGCAGCGTTGCATCAAGAGTCATTGAAGAAGGGCAGTAGAAACTCCGAGACCCTCGATTCCCCGGTAGTACGAAGGAGATCACGACCATCGCTCGAGAAAGTCGTACATATCCCGTAGATAAACTTGTAAATCTCACCATGCTCTTCCTGACAGCAGGCCACAAATCCTCAGCCACAGCCTTCGAGTGGATCATGTACGAGCTTGGCAGACAACCAGAAATGCAACATCGAACGGGAACCAAAATGAAGCAATCCCTTGGTCCTGCTTCTTCATTCGGGACAGCCGAGTTGGAGTCCTGTGCCATAATGAAATGCCATTCTGAGCGAGGCAATTCGATGTTACCCCTTCATCCCAAGGTCGCAGAACAAGATACGACCATTCTCGATGAACACATACCAAAAGGTAAAGGCACAGTCTCTGCAGGCAGAAAGTGAAAGTGATGGAAGGCAATGACACTAGATATCATGTCAGCCGCGCTGCTGTGCGCGTCTTGTGTCGGGTTTGCACAAACTGGAGTTGGTGCTGCAACGGATATGTGCGAAATTACTGGAAACGATGGCACGACTGTTGTGAGATTCTTGTATGTATATGACTTGACGATCTGACTTTGTTTGGTCATATGGAAGATTGGCATTCAGAAAGAAACAGATGACGTTTTTGAAACTCTCTATCCGGCGTTGTTAGGACATCACGAAAGACTCCGACCCCATGTTGCAGAACCAGGAAGAATAATTGATGCAGTTATACAATCGTTGCCACCCTAGGCACACTCAACCTCTATTCTTATTACAGCATAAGTTATTATTGTCCAACATTAAAGGTGAAAGTCTTCTAGAAGGAAGCTAATTGACGCTATAAAAACTTCAAGCGCTAGCACCACGATCAGTACTATTTAGCTCAACTCCAATACCACCCAATCAAGGAGGCAACTCCCTGAGACCAAAGTGTACATAACTTTAAATCCAGAAGTGGAAGTGAATTGCCAGCCAATGCGGCTTTGTAGAGCCTTTCATTGCCCAACTAGCCTGCTACATCAATGGATCTCGCTTAACGAAATCACCCTCAAAAATACTTCGAAGTGAGAGCGTACTTGGGTACTTGGTGAATTAACGACTGTGCGAATATAAAAATCTCATCTGCATCGATACCTTCCACCCTTTTCACCTCCAAACACAAACTTTTCCACCACTCAAGCGACCTTGTCACACAACAAACTCTTGACCAAACATCCAAAGATACCCAGAACAACAACCAGACTCAAGCTTCCAGCAACCAGCCATGTCGTTCCCAAAGATCCTCTTGGTAGTTGCGCTGCTGTTGGCTTCGATGGTCACAGCCTATCCCGCTTCCATGAATCTGTTTGAATACCCGCACTCCATCAAAACGCGAAAACATGCTAACATCTTCAACAAGCCATCGAGACACCCCCCACTGCGTCGTCCAAACAGCTTCAACAGCTACCTGTCCCAACATTGCCGCCGTCAGCCAGAAGCTAGGAGGATGCTCTGGCCTGAACATCGTCACCACCACCTTCGATGATACCGAGACCTGCGTTGATATCATCACCAATGAATTTGCCAACCTTGTAAGCACAATCTCTGAGCAAGAACTTCACCTCTCAGACGGGATCATGAGCTGCGAGACACGTTAACACATGTCTTAAAGCTCGCGAATCATGTCTTACCCTCCTAACCCTACGCAAATGATGCAATACTAATCCAGAGAACATCTAGTGGTGGGTCACTCGCGACTGCGACTTGGCTCCAACCCATTCTGCGCTCTCACTCTACGTTTACTCAGAATGGGGCTGCAAGGGCTCACCTTCTAAGTACGAGACCGATATTGGTGCTGAGGTCTGGGGAGTTGCACCATATCCTATTCACAGCTGGAAGATTCTTCTATGATTGCTGAGAGTCTTTCATGGTGCCTCGAATGGGAGTTTATCAAGGGGCAGTCGGCATTGAACGAGCGCGTTGAGGTTTGTAGATGATCCATCAAGCATCCACTCTAGAAGACTATTGACTAACTTCTTTTTCCTAGAAACATTCCTTTCACTCGATACACAGCGTACATTTTGCGGGATCCAGAGGTGATTGGCGGGCAGGTTATGCTTCTTTCTGACACATACGCAGACTAAGAAGCTCCTTGCGGTGATTTCAATAGTGATTCCAATGAATTACTTTTTATGCACCAGTATCAATCACCAAATCTCTCTACAAACTGTGTTAACCATGTTCGGAATTTTCGAATGCTGCAAGTGATTAACGTGCAAATTATGACGCCTAGACTTCATTTGCATATTCTGATCGTTAGTCTAATGCCATTTCTTCACGTGTACTTTGACCCCTGGTCAGCGATAGAGTGTTTACATGCGATAGTTGTGGTAGAGAGACTGGAGGCTCGGGGTCGCTAAGGTAACGAAGGTCTGAGTTGAAAAAATTCTGTGATCAAACTTGTAATAGTTCTAATCTGATTTGACTCAGTCAAATTAACTGCCGAAGTGGCAGGCATTTGAATGATTGAGTTACTTAGTTTGAGTTTGAGCTTGAATCTTTGACAAAGATACAACTGATTGGACAGCAATGTGCGTTGACATCCTTTTCAATCACCAGAATGAAAAGAAGATATGGATTCGTGTGCCTAGCTGGAGAGAGGAAGACACCGAGTAAGGTGTAAACTCAAAGCACTCGGAGCAGCCCAAACCCATGCAAGCAGTGGTGCTTGTTGTAAGCCTAGGATAATGGCCATATAATTGAATCGACCCCATGGTTGGCGCAGGTATTGTTTCTATAATTAACCGATAATCCTCTTTTGAAGAAAACCAAAGCCGAACTCCATATTTTACAGCTGGTCCGTATGTTCCGCCCTGAGTCTATTTTGTGCCCCTTATCTCCTCCGCCATCTCCTTTTTAATCCGTGTGACCGTCCCGGCGCCTCCATAGACCATTGCGGTGTAAATTTGGAACGCATCCCCACCGGCGTTCAAAATCTGCAATCCCTGCTTGCCATTTGTGATGCCTCCAGTTGCAATGATGACCTTTCGTTCGTGGCTTTCCCCCAAAAGTGCAGCTTTCACAGACTCAAATTTTTCGGCGATGGTGTGGGCGGGCTCGTCCCCTGAAGGAACGAGACTGCTTGTTTCAGGGTTCTCTGTGGGTGCAAGTGGAGGAGGTCCTTGATCCAGCAGATTCCTGTATCTCTTCACTAGGTCTAATGTTCTTGGGAACATGTGTGGGCCCGAAAGACCTCCAGCTTCCGATAGAATTTTCTGCTCTGTGATGGTCAATGGGATACTTCGTTGTGCGACGTTTGTCCTCTTGTTCGTTGTGTTTCCAACAATCACACCAGCCACACCAGTCTTCCAAACGGCCTCCGCGATCCCTTCTAATTGTTCGTCAGAGTCCTCGTCTGGCGATACCTTAACCATAACTTTCGGCTTGATCTTTCGGTTGATAGATTCAGCAGCTGCAACAACACCACTTAGTATCTGCAACAGCGAGTCCACTTTTTGCAATGCTCTTAATCCCGGTGTATTTGGCGAGCTGACGTTGACCACAATGACATCCGCATATGGAGCAATCCTCTCTACGCAGTAGACATAGTCTCTTCTTACAGCATCAATATCCTCGCCAGGTGTATCCTTATTCTTTGCAACTTGCACGAAGAGCATCTTCCCCTTCTGCAGGCTTCCCGGAGGAACACCCGCCTCGCCATCCAAAACCATACGCTCTGCCTCTTCTCCAACTCCAAATCCATTTCTGTATGCGAATAATCGTACTCGTTCCCGCAACGTCATTGCCATATGATCTGCACCCAATCCATTGAGGCCGTATCGATTTATGAGCGAATTGAGACCCGGTAGACGAAATACTCGTGGCTTAGGATTGCCCTCTTGTGGAAGCGGTGTACATCCCCCGACTTCTACAATAGCTGGGCCCAGAGCAAATAGCGCATCTGGTACCTCTGCAAGCTTGTCAATGCCAGCAGATGTGCCAACTGGGTTCTGCAACGTCTCCCCGAAAAGTGTTATACTGAGGTCAGTCTTGTTATCTTTCGATGGGAGTTCTCGCGGGTGTATTCCCAGGGCATGTAGAGTCTTCATAATCTTTGTGCCAGCATGGTGAGCATCTTCGGCATCGGGGTATACCCAGCGAAGTGTAGGTACGACGAGCCATTGGTGCACGCTAGCTCTCGTGTCGGTTACATAGAGGTATCCAACTGCCAGGAAAATGGTGAACGAGGTTCCATAGAAGAGATTCTTGAGGCGGGTGACTAGTGATCTAGCTTCGGCGGTGGTCGAGGTGGAGGAGGGGCGCACGGAGCAGGGGAATCGTGCGCGGAGGATCGGGCGAGATTGGAATTGGAGAGTGGTCCGTAAGGGAATGCGAGAGCTGCCCAGGACACGCAAGGAGGGGCGGGCCATGTCGAGAGTGTGAGGAGGGAAGATGGTCGTGTTCAATGCTTGAGGATATACTTGTGGTCAGGTAACTTTTGGGGTGGCCCCAGGACCAGACCGCGGCACGAAGTTATGTAATCGGCCGCCTCGCTTAGAGTCCATATTTGCGCGCTGTTCGCTCTGAAGTTGGCTTCTTTCTTAACATCATCATCACAAGAAGTCCAACGCCACATGGCATCAGTCGAACAGACATGTGTATATTTCGGTAATTCTTTATCTCCATTGATATGTTCGAGTATCCTACTCAATTGCCTCTATATGCACCATCGTACCCAGCGGCTACCCTCTCATCTACCAAAGCCCTCGCTGCCTTCGTATCTACCGGAAGCTCATGCAATTCATTTTTGCCATCTGCTGCCATCTCAAACGCATCCTGATGGACACTTCTCTTCAAACCAGTTCCATCAGAATTCTGTGCTAAAACACCTGGCAAGGGCATTTCACCAGGTCGGGACCTGCGATGAAAACAGATAATAACTCCCATCAGGGACAACACGATAACACCAGCCGCGACTCCAATTCCAGCTTCCAATCCAGTATTAAGAGCGGCAGAAGTCGCTGTGGCAGTAGTGCTTGTCGGAGATGATCTGTTCGATGAGAACGAAGACGACATCGGAGAGGAAGCTATCGTAGTAGAAGATGAAGATGCGTCGGAAGATGAGATAATGGCGTTTGTGCCGCAACTCCCAAACGTATCCTGGCAACCAGTACCGCAATAGCTGGAGTTTCCACCACAGTAACCCAACGAGGAGCAGCAGTTTCCAAAGGTGCTATCTTGGCATGTGATATTGGTTGTAGAAGTGGCTCCGCAAGATCCGCTTGTGCTCACAATCTGCGTCGTGCTGGAAAGTTCATTGCACGTTCCAAAGGCAGTTTGACAGCCTGCATTACAATATGTAGACGTCGAGCCACAGAAGCCGTTTGCCGAGCAGCAGTTACCATACGTGCTGGTGAGGCATGTGGCATTGGCATTTGACCTGCTACCGCAATTTCCGTCGGTGCTTGTAGGGAGAGAAGAACGCAGCATCAAGGGTGATGATGGCGAAATTCCTAGCGGCCCATGGGTTTGATCAGCTTATGGAAAGGAGTTAGCTGGGAGAAGAAAAGCTCTTACTGAGATGATGCGTGCTCTAAGAGGAACCAGCCTGCCAACGACAGGTATGCAACGAAGGGAGACATACTCAAAAATTACAATAGTATCGTTCTACGATCACCCATGTACTTATGGTTGCATCAGAGGGAGAGATGACAGGATGAGGGTTCTATACGACAGATACCAACCCATTCGAGCCTGAATGTGTAAGCCCCCCTTCCCTCCACTGCGCAGCCGGGTGACCGAAGTACGTCGCATATCATACTGAGTACAGTACTTCGTAGGTATGTTGCCATGCTCTTCCGCGTGAAGATCTTCCTGGCGCGGGAGTTGTTTTCATCTCATCTCCGTCTGGGGGCTTAGCTCCTCCAATATTTGTGGGTTGTCTATTTCGTACGAAGTATTGTTTTGAAGAGCCTTCTCCGTCCGCAGGCTGTACTGATGCAATGATGTGCCGTCATGATTTGCCGATCGTCGCGACGATCTAGGCGCTTGTTGTTTTCTCTCGACATCCAGTTTACTCGTTTTACTCAAACAGAAAATCGTCGGTATTTCTTGCTATTGTGGTTTTGCCGTGCAAGCCAGCTTCTGGAAGTTCCTCGGGAGTTCTGGCTTAACCCTTGTTTTTGTTTCCTCAAGGTTTGTGAAGGTACGTCGCCAAGAGATACAGTTCTTCGGAGTTCAGACTGGGAGACTTATTGACTCAAAACGACCAGCAACTCAAGTAGTCACTTTGTGCGCCCTGTATGGAACGGAGAATGTAGATGAGAGAGAGGTGGATGACTAGTTACAGTACCGACAAACTTGAGATTGTGTCGTTTACCCTAATCGTCTCGCTTATGAATATTTCCTCTTTTTAGCCTCCAGACCAGGGTTGGCAGCGATTGAAAAGTTGAGAGGATAACATTTTGGGTCCATGGCTGCCAACATTGCGTGTTGCGTTCATGACAGCCTTACTTGTTATATTACTGTTTATGTACTGCTAGCTAGCTGAGTAGCCTTTACATATTCCTTTCCATCAGCGTTCAAGGTATCGAGAACTGAAGCTGGATTTCAATCCACTTGCTGTGCAAGTCAATGAACCGGATTATAATGTCGAGGCTAGTTGGAAGGCATCTTTTGCATCTGTATTATCCGGGTCCAAGTATTCATGTGCCATATGGCGCGTTTTCCGTACCTCCGGAATCCGTCCTATCCGGATTAGATATGGAGCTTTGATTACAAGTGAGTGACAATACGATATCCTATTTGAGCTATTGAAATTTCAAATTACTCCAGTAATCTACACACCGCCACTTAAAGTTGAGTATGGCTTACACCACTCGCAGAAACAGCGAATAACACCACGTCTAGAAATCCGGGGTAAAATGGTACCAAAGCTCTTTCGCCAATTGAATACTCGACTACGGCCGAAAGTAAGGATTCAGACGGTGGATGTGCTTGCTAACTTTTATCTCCGTTCTACACTCCCGTTCGCATCTAACAAAGAACGCATCTATTCCCCGCGGCTCGGGGAGTAGAATGTATTGCCATACATGTAGTTGTGCAAGGAGGAGTCTAGTATATTTAGACCACGATTTAGACGAGTGAAACAATTGAACCTAACAGATCTGTTAGAACCATTGTCTGCAATAATCGCAGCACATCGTATCCTCGCATTTTAACGCAACTATGTGACAAATATGAAAGAGCCTGCACCATAGAGATTTACTTGGTACAACTACAGACGTACGACGGTACGACTGTCTAGGTTTGAATTCGGAAAATCGGCTAACTAAAGCCCGTCCGAACCGACACTTCCTAAGACTAAGGTCTAACATATTTATATATCATGAACCGTGATCTTATCTTGACTTTCCACTTAGGAAGGATCATACTTTCCGCTACATCTATATAGCTGCTTTGCGCGCGCAAGACTACAGGGAGGTATAGATAAGTCGGTAGTAGTAAATGTAGTAGGACTTTGCTAGTAAAACTACTGTGATTCATATCAAGAAAACTATACTACGCGAAAATAATATCTAGCTTAATGAAAGTAGCCTTTAAAGAAACTTTATATCATGTATTTATCTAGTATATCTATCTATGAACTAATTGTAAGCTTAATTCTAGTCAGCACTATGCTTAAATCTAAGCTTTATATGTATAATACTTTACCCTAGGGAGACGCTAGCTTCTATCACAGATCTGTTCTCCCCCTTTAGCCTCTTAGAGCCTTTATCCACCTTCTCTATTACTCTCTACTGTAAAGTTTCAACAGCCGTAATATAATCAGCGGCATTGGCCGCGCGCGGATTTAGACTATCGCTAAGATGACTGTCTCTATTCGCTAGGCAATCAGGGTTATTCTCAGGGAGAGCCACGGACCATGACTTAGTTACTCGCTCGCGTGTCTATTGTCGGTAGATGGTCCTGGCCTGATGAATGATACTTAATGTATAGGGATGTGTATAGGCGTGGACATAAGTTTGATAATTTGGCTTCCTGTTGAAGATTACTTAACATTTAGCTCGCTTCCCCACGTATTATTAGGGTCTACTAATGACATACGAATAAGCGACGCGCATGCCTCCATCTATAACAACTGATTTGTACTATTCCAAGTTAAAGACGATAGTAAAATATGTTTAACCTATAACACTTAAGGGCTATCAAGAGACCTACTAGTCCGGCACCGATAATGAGAACGTCGTAGAGCCTAGCTCGGCTTGCTATTTCTACAGACAATGTAGGTATGTATTGAATAGAACGGGCCAAAGGACGAGACATTTTTTCTATTGCAGAGCTTCATGATATACTACGACCAACAATATCGGACTTCTCTCAGTTGTGTATGCGTCGGACGCAATTTACGTTAACACATCTCAAGACGTACCCGGCGTTCCCCAATCAATTCATAGAAGCAGGAGTGTTCGAGCTGGCTACTTCATTCTTGCAAATCTGGAAAGTCTCCGAATGGGGTTTTCATTCGATGTCCGTGGTGGTTGCATTGATATGTCTCCGCGTAAGTCACCGACAACAAGGAGTCCTACCCACGCCGGGCCTCCTTTGGTATTAGGTACAGCCAGGGCCCCCAAGTATTCACATATCTTATATTTTCCGTGTTTTACGCATTCCGACTCAGGTATTCTAGGTACCACCTTATATATAAACAAACACCTACGAAATAGCCACTTAACGCCTATTTCTTAAGCCCATATCTAGCAATTCATAGCGTAGGACCTTAATTCTTTGCACCCTCTAAGCCTAACTCACGGTAGAAGGCCTCCGTACTGGGCTTCCTCCCCAAAAAGTCCTCGAGAGTCTTCATCTCCTCCTGGCTCCCACCCTTCTCGAGCACCATATGTCTATATCTCCGCCCCTCCTTGGGATCCATAGGGTCCTTCTTAAACACACTATAGAACATGTCCGTGCTGTACACCTGAGAACTGAGATATCCATAATAACCAGCATCATAGCCACCAATCAAATGACCGAATGTAGCTTGGCCGTTACCCCATGCGGAGTTGAGACCAAGGGACTCGGGGCCTTTGAGGCCCGAAATCTGCGAGCGGAGATCATTGTACATCTCAGAGATTCGGAAGCCTTTGGCGGCATCGTGAGTAGAAGGGGTGTGGACTGTCATGTCGAAAATACCGAAGTGAAGTTGACGAAGGTTGAACAACGCACCGTTGACGTGTCGGACGGAGACTTGCTTCGCGATGAGGTCATCGGGAATCTTCTCTCCAGTAAGGTAGTGGGAGGAGAGAGATTTGAGTTGGGAGGGAGTCCAGCACCAATTCTCGAGCATCTGGCTGGGGGCTTCGACGAAGTCGCGGACCACAGATGTCCCGTGGAAACGGGCATATTTCGTTCTTCCGGCCAAGTCATGGATGCCGTGTCCGAGTTCGTGGAAAAGTGTTACAACTTCATCATGCTTGAGAAGAGAAGGCTTCTCCTTAGTGGGCTTGGAGAAATTGCACACAAGTGCGGTGGCAGGGTAGCGACGGGTTCCATTAGGGAAGAGGAAGCCGGGCTGGAGAGAGAAGTTGGCTGCGTGACCGTACTTGCCGGGACGCGGGTGAAGGTCGAGGTAGAGGTAACCAACGAATCCACCACCTTCTCCCTCATCATCCCAGACTGCAAAGATCTTTACATCCTCATGCCAAGCAATGTCTTCTGCTTTGCCAGTTTCTTTTCTGAAGTCAGTGATCTACAAAGGACATAAGTATAGAATGACATACCAGCTATCTCAGCTCGTGCTTCGGCATCGACCTCAACAAACTGAAACCCAAATAATTCCTCAAAGATGGTCAACATGCCATCTATGGTTGACTTAAGCGGGAAGTATTCCGCAATCTCCTGCTCATTGATCGAGAATTCCTTCTCGACCATCATACGGTCATAGAAACGAGAATCCCAGAGATAGTATTTGCCATCATTGGACGCTTCCAAACCCCGGGACTTCAAGTCTTGCTTCTTGATCTCCATGAGATGCTCAACCTCCTTCGCTCCGCCCGGTGCAAGTTGCGATCGTAGATCTCCAAGGAAGTCGTTGACAGTCTTGGGGGTCTTGGCCATCTTGTCCTCGATTCTGAATGAAGCCCAGTCTGGGTATCCGAGGAGTCTAGCTGCCTCGTCTCTAAGCTCGATAGTCTCCCTGAACAACTCAATGTTTTGGTTGCACTAAAACGTCAGTATGCTTACCATACTTCACCGCCAGACACTGCTCACCTTGTTCTCATTCTCAATAAACACCTTCTGTCGGACATTCGCATCAAGTGCAAACTTCAAAGTAGGGAACAAATCCGGATACTTGAACGTAAGCCGCACCTTCCCCTCGTTGTCCCCCGAGCCCTTCTCAAATCCCTCAATAACATCCTTCGGGACACCATCCAACTCCGTTTCCGTGAACCAGATGCCTCCATTCTCCTCATTCAGGTTCTTCTGGAACTCAATTTGGATCTGACTCAGACGCTTCTTGATCTCCTTGAAGCGATCGCGTTGTGGTCCAGCGGGTATATTTAGTCCATTTGTAATGTATGATTTTCGCTCCTTCTCCAGCAAGCGCTGCGACTCAGGATCCAGCTTGTCTTTCTTCTGGTATGCTGCATCCACTAACTTAAAGACATCCTCGCGCATGGCAGTTTCAATGTTGAAATCATCCATCAGCTCCTCGGCCTTGGACGAGGCATCTCTCAACTCCTTATCCCCAGAAACAGCCTGATAAAAGCCAATGATACGGTTCTTCAAGGCAGCCTCGTTCTCCTCCTTGGCCATGGGCAAGACAACATTGTCAAATGTAGCAGTCTCGGACTTCTGGTTAGCCACAATATCATCTAGTAACTTCCTGGTCGAATCACAAATCTTCTTCGCATCCTCGATCAAGCTCTCGGGGGTCGCAATGAAGGAAGGTGGTGCCTGCGGGGGCTTCTGGAACTTTTTGCCGGCCATGGTGCTTGTTGTGAGTGGGCGGTAGGTTGATGTGATGGGCGATGGGTGGAGCAGTGATGGAGAGGTCCACGTTGGTCGAGTTCCCGGGGGTCGCAGATGAGTGAATATGCTACTCAGCCTCGGGCCTGCGCGCGAGGAAGCCAGAATGAAGGAGAGGATGGTGAGGAAGAAGAGGCAGAAGCAGACGAACCGAAGGCGGGGTGAGAATGGGAACGCCAGCTTTACTGGGGACGGGGGTTGGGTTGTCTGTGAGGGAGAACACCGTGCTGCTGCACTGCACTACTGGAATGGGAATAGCGGCAACGAAGAAAAAGTAGGGCTGGGAGGAGACTTGCACCAACTTGTGTCGTGTGTCCGGGGAGAAGGGTGATGTGAAACTTGGTTGCTGTATGTATGGTGTCGTAAGTCTGAGCGACGGCAACGGAGGTAGGGATTGGCCAAGGCTGAATGATCATAAACGACGAGGCTGGCCCAAGAAAACCAATATTTTCTGGATTCACATCTGCACTCCAAGCAGCAGATCCATACATCAGCCACAAGAAACAGAGCACCATGGCAACCCCGAAAATCCACACCTACCACTGCCTCTGCACCTCCCTGCTCCTCGCAACAACCCACACGCTCTCGCATCTCCCGCGCCGCGACGCCGCCAACCGCGACGCCAGCATAATCCTGCCCATCGCATGCCTCCCGCTCTCGGACGGGGACGACGACGACGACGACTCGGGCACGACTGCCGATCTGCCTGCAGAGGGGTACACGGTCCTCTCGGGGATGCAGCAGGACTCGAGGGCGACGGTTGTGCGGAGGGAGGATGGCTTTGAGAGGAGGGTGCTGTATAGGTGTGGGCGGTGTAGGTTGGTTGTTGGGTATGAGATTGAGGGCGAGGAGAGTGGTGGGAAGGGGAAGGAGGGCGAGAGGGAGAGCGTCGTGTATTTGTTGCCTGGTGGCATCTTGAGTACGGAGGCTATGGCGAAGGGGAGGAAGATTGGAGAGGCGGACGTGGAGATTGGGAGGGGGAAGGGGATGGGGGTATTGGAGGCGTAGGAGAGGATGAGGGCAGAATGGCTAATACCGCATAAGACATTGTCTTCTACGGATGGACGATGCTGAGCAGCACGGCGTCCGTATCTGGAAGAGCAGCCCATGCCCCCATACCCCGAGATTGTTCGCCCAAGGAGCCTACAACCAAGTTTGCATGGAAACGGGAGCAGAGCTGATTTAGCCTACGGGTCCAGAGTGGAAGATTGGAGTTAGAGAGATACCCACAGTGCTGAGTTTGGATATTCGATAATGTGAAATGATCCGCATAGCGTGGCAGCATGGGATAACAGGCAATCATGCCTCAAATCATGCACGAATTCACCCGTCGAGCAAAAAGTACAATGGCATCTGAAATGTCATGAAACTGCGTTGGCATTACTCGTGGGCTACGCAGCAGAGATCACGATAAGTGTATGTATCCACGTCTCCCATCCTCAATATCAGCATAGAAGGCGGCCATGTTAAATCCGTGCAAACAACGCCAAAGCCCCCTATCCATGCCAGAAAGTAAAGTCCGTTCGTTCGTACAGCTCCCCATCCTCACAACGCTTCTAGTTCGCAAGAATCGTCCGGACGAGCTCTGTGTACCGTTAGCTTTTGTCCTCGTTTCTGTCAAATGCCAATCCACTGCTGCTCTCCCACGATTCGTATTCACCCTCCTATACCACAAGTCCTTCCACCATTGGCTGGGTTTGTGAATGTAAAAGAAAATGCTCTTCAAACGTACCAGTGTAGTTGATTTCTCCACTCGACGTATCCACAGCCTTAAGCAACTCATCCACCTCCTCATCACTCATCTTCTCGCCCAGATTCGTCAAGATATATCTCAATTGTCCAACACCAATGAATCCCGTCATATCCTTATCAAAGACCTGGAAACCTCTGCAGTACTCCTCTGGCTCTCCAGGGTCTCGGAACCCACCCGGTCTGTTGAGGATCTTGGAGAAAGTTTCAAAATCGACTGTTTCCATTCTCAGATCAGTATAGACTCCCAGTTCAGAAGATTGTCTCGTCGTTCTTCTCTTCTTGCAGCTTGCAGTGGTTGCTTGGGGGAATAGGGAGTTGGGATTTACCCAGAGGAGACGCGAGGCAAGAAAACAAAAACAAAACAAAACAACACAAACATACAGTCAGTACCGCAGTTCTTCTCCAAATCCCGAATCTCAGCCAGTGTGGGATTCTGACCACAGGCTCTCAGAAGGTCCCCGAGGGAATCAGTCGCAACGCGCTGGTTTCCGCGCTTGTCGAAGAGAGCGAATGCTTCTTTGTAGTTGGTAGATGCCTGTGCGTCGGGAGGATATTTGTTAGAAGCCATTATGCCAAAAGTAAACCCCGTCCTCGGTCTCCTAATTGTGAAATCGCGCGAATATCGGCTCTCAATCTGCTGCTCGGAATGGCGATGGTGTGAAAGGGGTACGGATTATATGCCGTGGTGATGCAGAGCGCAAGTCGTGGTCGAGGGGCTCGCTGTCACGCTGGCGCTGCCCGGTTTGTTGTTTTCCCATCATCCAGTCAGTCGCCGTCGCGCCATCCATTTCCGTGGCGACCGATCCGGTAGTTCGTCCATTCCTAAAGGGGAACGACGGGAGGGAGTTTTGGTCTGGCTTACCATGACTGCTGTGGGATTTCTTCTTGCAAAGAAGCTGGCACTTTTCGAGGAACTTGGTGGTGGACCGTAGATGTGTTGTTTAAAGGAGAAGATGAGGTTGGTTTAAGGACACAAAATGTTTCGTCTGTGCTTTTGGTTGTGATTTTGATTCATGCGTGCTTGAAACTGGCCTTGTGGAGCGCCTGCGAATTTCTGGCATGGCAACCAGATTAGGCGGTGAGGGTAGGGGATGCGCGGGCGAGGGTGAGAGTCGATTGAAGGAGCAGAGTAGATGTGGAAGTTAATCATTTGACTCTACTTGAATACTTCACGTTCTGCATGTTTGTTGATATGGGGATTTGTTACTATTCTGTTTACCTTGTTCTCTATTTGTCCACAACCATGAAACTCATCCACAGAAGGCAAAACTTGGCAATGAATTCAACTATAGGGCCACTTAGAATAACTACATAATGAGAATAGGCCGGCCTTCTCTAATTGTGCACTTCAAACTACTTCTTCCTCGCAAGAACAATCGTACTTCCCCACTCCGTCTCAATCGCAACCTCCCTCCAATTCTCCCCATTAGCCCTCCATTCCGCCTCAACACTCAACATCTCATCGAACATCTCGTCCACGACATCTCCTTCACCGCCCTTGGCCCTACTCAACTTGTCAGGATGTGCCTCCTGCCAACCATGAAAAGCACTAAACGTCCTGGCATAACCCTCCATCTCTCCCAATTTCAATGTCTTGAACATTAACCTCTCCCCAAAACTGCCCTCAAACTTTCCCTCAGCATTGGGTAATCCAGGCTCATACTCAATTCGCTGCACGTCCTCAAAAAGATCCGATGGAGGTTCAATGTCTCTGTACCGTTCACGAAGGATATTCCGACCTGGCTGTTCCCAGTAAGGACCCATGAGATCCTTATCCATACTATAACAATACCGATCCAACAACCTCGTAGCTTCAGGATGCTTGGGAAAAACATTATCTTTATATCCCCAAAACGCAACCGTCCCTCCTCGTCTCAGCTTCTTCTGCAGAGCCGGCCATACCTTCCCATAATCAAACCAATGTGCAGCCTGTCCCGCAACTACCATATCCAAGGTTTCATCCTCGGCAAAAGACAGATCCTCAGCTGAGGCTTGGAGGAATAAGATGTTGGGTTGTGGAGAGGAGGCCTTGGCTTGCGTGATCATGGACGAGGAGGGGTCGGTCCCAATTATGCGCTCGAAGGAGGATGAAAGCTCCCGTGTTACGACACCATGGCCACAGCCTAGGTCCACACATAGGTTTTTGGGGCCCTTGTGGTAATCAAGAGCTGCGCGGTAGAACTTGGGGGTATATTTTGGACGAAAAGCTGCGTAGCCTGTGGCGGAGAAAGTGGATTTGCTAGAGATGTAAGTCAGCACCTATGAACTGTGCACCTATGAACTGTACTGGGCCAATTAGACTTACGCAAAGGTCGCCATGGCTATCGAAGTAGAGCAGAGAAGTGCTGTTAAGAAGAGACAGAACCTGCTCGCAGGAGAAACGGTAGCACTTTGGCTTGCTTGTAAATCAATCAATTGAAGATATACAACAGAATGCCAATTACAGGGAATAATGAAACAAAAGGGGAAACAAAGTAGAATTGAGCTCTCTTATATACACACAATACCGTCTAAAACCTCAATTTTCGGAAGACAGCCTCACAGCGTCTCAATGATGTAGTAGAAGCCTTCACAGTTGCCCAATGGAGTTGAGGTTGCGTCGAAGCATTGCGATGCTCGGTCAACAGGAATTGCGACATCGGGTAACGAGCGGGTGGCTTACCTAAGCATGGGAGGTTGAGCATCAGGAGGCTCTCTGTTTCTGTGAACGAACGGCCCGACAGATGATCCGCATGGCAGTCGCCCAAGGTGCCATTCGCATAGTTCTACGACCGTAGCGAGGGTAGCAGATGATTGCAGAGTAGGTACAGTACAACCATGTCTCTCAATCAAATGGAAATGAAAGTGGTAAGAAAGGACCTTCACAGTTCTGATATTTGACTGCATTTATACACTAATGCTTTCTGTCCCTAGTTCGCATAATTATCTATTTGGCTTCTACCGACCAGGAGGGACCCTGAAATGCTGACGGCGGACGAGTATCCCTATCGCAGCGGCTCACTTATTCCGCCCTGGATAACAAAGAGTAGTGCGTGATAGATCGCTGTCCACCGACAATGGGCCCTTTGCGCTTAGCCTTGACGCGAAATAGATAGCAAAGCTGATAAACGATGTTTTTTGGGGTATCAATAGTAGTCGGGTCTGCCGATTCTACGGGCTGTCGAAGAATCTCATCTCCAAGACGAGCATCCACCTGTGTGCGGACTTCCATATATATACCTTAGATATGTAGCACTGGACGCTGCGGGCATGCACAGCTTCTACAGCCTTGTAGCCTCCCATTGCCGTCACATCAGCAGAATGCGCTTCCTTCTTTGCTGTAGCACTTTCGTGCTGCAAGTGCATTCACTTCTCCAGTCCAGCGTAACCGGGGCCTTGGTTGACAATGGTGGATTTCCAGTCACCGTGGGCGATGTTCCCTATTTTATCCCCACGCTTTCGACGTCCCCCTTGCCATTGTCGCCCAAGCTGGATAGTGTCCATTCGGTCTATGGCTTTGTGCCATTGACCGTCATGACAACATCAGCATCGAACTTCACCTCGGCATTGTTTGAGAAGACAGTCTCGAACTACTCCACTCAAGATGATGTTTTCAACCACGGGTTCTTGCAAGGTACGAGGAGTGCATGTTGCTTAGCCATGCTTCAGTACAGATGCTGACCAGAATGCAGTCGTGTATCTATGTTCCACTGGGTCTTTCGAGATTGACATTGCTCAGGCCAATCTTGATACATATAATACCTCTTTCGTCTTGAAAACAGCTGAGACAGGTTGTGCAGTTCCTCCTGGACCTTACTTTTACCAGATCTCCACGGGAACCCTGCATCAGGCATTCCGACTATACACGGACACCCAGCAAGCCTTTCACTGGGGCGCCATCCCCGCTGCCAACGACTCGTTTGCTGATCTGCCGGTTGCCATTCCTGGATCGTCTTCAATGACCATTGCAGTACCCTCCCGCTTGTATTACAAGGCCTCCAGCGAACTGCCTCTTGCTGGTGTCCGCGTTGGGGTAAAAGATATCTACAATGTGAAGGGACTCAAGACAGGAGCCGGTAACCGAGCGTATTACGATTTATATCCGCCGGCAACCGAAAATTCTCTGGTGGTGCAACGTCTTGTAGATGCCGGTGCCATTATCATTGGAAAGATGAAGACGGCACAGTTTGCAAACCCCGAGAACGCAAGGGATGCAATTGATTACCAAGTTCCTTTCAATCCACGCGGGGATGGATATCAAGAGGCAGGCTCGTCTTCATCGGGCCCGGGGGCGGGAATTGCTGCCTATGAGTGGCTTGATCTCACTCTTGGCTCTGATACCGGCGGCTCCATTCGCGTACCATCTGAGGATCAAGGTGTTTATGGCAACAGACCGTCTCATGGTGCAGTTGATCTCACAGGTGTTGTACCTCTGGCATCAGAGTATGACACCGCAGGTCTATTAGCTCGGGACCCCCTCCTCTTGTCCTTGGGAGCGAAGGTGATCTACGGGGGCTTGAAGACCTTTGGATCATATCCAACGAAAATTCAGGTATACTCCTTCCCCGATGCCGATGCAACTATACGCTCAAAGGAGGACACCATCCACTTGGCATTCTTGAGCAACCTTACAGAGTTCCTGTCAGCGAATGTGTCGACCCTCAACTATACCACGCTTTGGGAGGAGACTCATCCGGAAAACACGCCAAGCTCTCTCGACGATCTCCTACAACATACATGGCTCGTTCCTTGCGCCCATGACCAGACCAAGCTTGTTCGCGACCCTTTCTACGCAGATTACGGTGCCAGATACAACAACCGAACTCCATACATCAACCCCGCAACGCGATTTGCATGGGAATTCTCAGACGCTCATCCCGAGCTTACCGTTAGTGACGCTGTCAAAAACCAGACCATCTTCAAAGACTGGTGGAGCGAAAATATCAATGCAGGCAACAACCAAACCTGTTCAGACAGCATTTTTATTTTCGTGGCCAAGAGCGCCGCCGCACCCGCCTACAGAGACACCCCAGGCTCCTATTTAGGCGCCCTGGACAGTTTTGCCGCCTCGTTTGTGAGTGTTTTCCTCGAAGCGCCAGAATATGTCCTGCCGATCGGCGAAGTGTCGTATAATAGTACAATAACTTCGCACGAGGAGGTGTTGCCTGTCACTGTCAACATCATGGCTGCCAAAGGATGTGACGGTATGCTCTTCAGCCTCATTGAGGACCTGACTGCTGCCGGCATCTTGTCTGCCGTCAAGGCCGGTGGAACTCGTGAGGGTGGTCAGATCTATCTCTAGTACATGTACACATTAAACGTAATAAGCTGTGCGAGACTCACAGAACTAGATAGGTAGACTTTAAGCATAGTAGTAATATAGTTATTGTGAGCTAGGTATAATCAAGTTCCCTTAGTAAGGTTTACCCGCCAGCCTCAAAATATTGAGGAAAACAGTCGCCTAAGGCATCAACGTCTTGCAGAAATACCTGGCGCGGTTGTAAAGATGTGCTATGTATGTAGGCTGTTGTTTTAAAAGAGAGTAAATAGAGCTATTCCTCCATAATGACAAGCTACCTATACCTAAGGTTGTAGATAAATTGTGCAAGTAGTTGCAAACAGGATCTATGTAAGTCCTGGAATCTAATTGCGATGTGCCGAGGCCTTTGGAGTTTGTCAGCCTTACCCCACTGTAGAATCGAGAACCTGCGTTTACGAATGCCTATATAACCAACTCTACATTGATATCGCTCATTGTAGTTCTTCCCGCGACGCCTTAGCTACCTATCATACCTCCCTCTGTTGATGTTCGCAAAAGCAATCATGGCATCCACCGACGCAACAGCCGCAAACTTCTTCGCCTCAAAATACTTCGCTGTAGTCGGCGCCTCTTCAGACCCCACCAAGTTCGGTCACAAAAGTATGTACCGATCTCCCTATCCTACCTGCCTACCTACCTACTCTACACATTCTCTTGGAGCTCCGAGTATCCTAACACAAAGACAGTATTCACCTGGTACACCCACCACGGCCTCCCCGTCACCCCAATCAACCCCTCCTCGGCCGAAATCAAAGCCTACCCCCCCTACCCAGCCCTCGAAATCCAAAGCTACGCCACGGTGCCCAACCTGACCGCGCTACCTCACCCAAGCGAGACAGCAGTGTCCATCATCACACCGCCAAAGGTCACGATGAAGGTTCTCGAGGAGGCGAAGAGTCTGGGTATTCAAGCTGTGTGGTTGCAGCCGGGCACCTTCGATGACAAGGTGCTGGAATTCGCGAACAAGGAGTTCAAGGCTGCGGTTGGTGGGAATGGCGGTATGGGTAGTGAGGGCTGGTGTGTGCTTGTTGATGGGGAGAAGGCGATGAAGGATGCAGAGACGGCTGAGGGCAAGTTGTGATACGTGCGGGAGATATAATTGTGCTTCCTGCTCATTTGGAATGTCGGTGGTTCGATTCGATGATTCGATGAGTGGCGCTGGAGGATTCTATAATGTCTACGACAATAGTGACAATGGGGCCCTTAGCTAATTTAGGGGCGTCCTACCCCCCCTGGCTAAGAACTTCACCTTCGCTACCAGCGTTATCTCTCCCTCGGAATTCACTTGAGAATAGATATATCGCTAAAAGGGATTATATTCTGTAGCTATGATTTGATATCACCATTTCTAAGCGACCAAGCCTCCGGGCAAGAACTAGGCTTAGGGCTTCTAAAAGCGTCACCTAGTCCTTTCTATACTTAAATTATAAAGAGTAAGAGTGATAGACTAGAAAGGCCACGAGAAAAATATAATATGAGAAGATAAATATACTAAATTGAGGTAGTCGGAAAGGTATTACAAGATGCGGCCATTCTATTGGAGAATGTTTATGTCATGCTATACATGCTCGGCTCTGTCACAGTCCTCATAAGTAAAGATGATCTACGAGACTACTCGTATAGACGCGCTGACGTTATACGAACAATAGTGACTGCCATCGAGTGCATAAGTGGAAAGGGTAGGTCTTTATTACCAATGATTATTTGGCTACCTAGCCACTACCCATCGAAGCAACTGGACCACAATCCCCACGCAGTGAGTCATTGTCATAACGGTTGGGATAGGTCTGCTCAACACATTATTGTTGCGGGGGGTAAACCAGTCGAGTTATAAGCTGCCAGTTAGTTATACGTTTCTGTCAGAAATATGCTTAGTAATCTGGCGAAGGCCTTCATCCGAACGTTCCGGAGGCCTTAGTTCTATAACTATCATAATTACAACATCAATTGCAACTACTGAATATCATCAATATTACCTTCCGCTGCCTCAGAATCTGACAGTTTCTTAGAGCCTTCTTCGTCAAACGCTTCTGGAGCTGATACTACGATACTACCCAGACTACCTATTCTATGAAAATGGCGGTCGGCGGCTGTTCCTGCGGGAAGATTCGAGTCAAATATAATGGGCAGCCTCTGACGTCGGCGAGTAACCCACAAGATCCCGTGTTTGGTGAAAGCGACCTAATCTTCTTTTCCTCCAGGCACTGTGCCACTGTCACGATTGTCGCAAGCGGACCGGGTCACCCTACACGTACAATTTTGTCGTCAAAAGAGCCGATCTGGAGATCTCTGGAAGTCCGAAAGAAGTGGCCAAAACAGCGGACAGTGGAAATCAGATCAAGAATTATTTCTGTGCCGAGTGTGGTCTGTATCACCTGACTGCATTTACGAGACTGCCTTTTGACGAAATTGATAGGCACGCCGCTTTTTGGATGGAAGATCAAAGCTGACGGAGAAGCTGACGAGATTGTAATCGTCCGCGCGGGAATATTTGATGATGTTGGGATCTTGAATCAGCGGAAACCTGAGGCTGAGATCTACACTGATAGACGATTAGAGTGGGTAACTCCCGTCGAGGGGGCTGCTCAGGTTGGCGGCATGTACTCGCAACTATAACTTAATGATCGAGCTTGACACTATACGGCATGTGTATCAATTTAGTCTTGTCAGCGTATGGAGTGGTAGATTCATTGCCCAGGAACCTATTATTCCAGTTTCGTAGAATAAAATCGTACGTTTTTGAAGTGTGATCGTGCTCACTGGAATGACTTCTTGGTTGACAAGCTTTTTAGACTTGGCTATTGCAGTCATACATTGGGGTAGTGTCTCAAGTCCGGCTTATCGATTGCAAGTTTTAAAGTAAGTCCTGGCTGGGATGTAACACATCTAGACAAGACTTCGAAGAATTGCTGTCGGTTCGCAGATGCTGAGCTTGTTCTTCTGAGTCGTATCTGACAGTAGTGAGCAAGAAAGGGGGCAAGCCTCATCATCTGATAACCCTGATATCAGGGGGTTGAAAATATAATAGAGCGAAGTATCGATTCCCTACCGCCAGAGCCATCATGATCTTCGAGAATCTTTGTAAGACAAGTCAAATTCGCTGCACTGTCCTCTAGTTTATGAAAATTGGTGACAGTAGTCTCCATTTCTGGTCTGCAAACAGTGATCCTGATCTCCTTGGTTTTAGACAAGAACAAGAGCAAAGATACCTCAATATTCTCAAACTGAGTGGTCAATTCCTCATAGCACATGGGGCTAGGAGTCAAAGTCATTCTTGTGTGAAAACGGCCATCAAGTAGTATCGGATTATCTTGTGGAATTGAGATAATCATGCCCAACTTATCCTCCCTGGTTCCATCGCTGTGATATAGGAAAGCGAACGAAAACAAGTTCGACTGTATATAGACTTTAGACGCCATTTAGAACACGGACTTGAATCCAATGCCGTTGGATTCTTCCCGGATGTACTTCAAATCTAAGCCATGGGATTTCGATGATGTGAGTAAAACCGGCAATCTTCCGTATCCTGTATAAATTCCGAGACAAAACGACTCTGCGATGAAAAGATATCCCACGCAAGACTAAATGAAGTGAATGAACAAGTTCGGAACAACAAGAATACTGAGCAATGCAGACGTTTCCACCATCTCCCCAAGTCCTCCTCGAAGCCTTACAATTATTTCCAAAGCCTCGGGGGTGTTATTACTCGGAGCTCAGGCTCGACCCATCCTCTATCAAAATATATCGACAAGATAGGTAGCCTGGCCTAGGAATCACTGAGATCGAGTGGGTCAGCTAATGGTTAATATTGGAATTCCTTTGACGGATAGACCTGTGAGATGTGCAGTGAAAACAGAGTTAATGGTTTAGGCACCTGGGGGCACCCATACAAATAGATGTAGTCAACCGGAGACTATCAGTTATTCAACTCGCGCTAGAACTAATAGAAAACTTTGCTCAAATTTTAGTAAAGAGAAGTCGGCTTAGGTACTTCTAGTCGATGCGTTATGGAAAGGACAAGTAGAAAATGATAATCTAGCGCACTTGGAGCACCATTATGAACTGAAATAGATTCTAATATTTTCTGTACCCTTGTTTGTAACTTTGACTGATATCTACAGGAGAAGACATTTTAGATGCACTACCAATAAAAATTCACACACAATCAGTCATCGAATTTGATAACTGCTGTGGACTTTTCCTTGCCATCAACAATAACTCTGCACTTGAGATTATCTCCCTTGTCTCCAAATCTTACCTGGACGCCGTAATGAAATTGGTGCACAATTGTGCCCAGTTCAGAACTGTACGTAGACTCGGTGCTATCACCAAAATCAAAGTCCTCATCGAAGGTCGATTCGATGCTGCCAACTATATCGACCCCTAATTTTCATTAGCTTGAGTGTTCGACACGAGATTGCTCATGGAATACACACTAGAATGTGTAGAATATTCGGGTGCATCTGTCATTGCACATGAATATAGGATAATTCTATGAACAAACTTTGTCCCCGGTGTGTATGTCAAGCAGATATTTGTACTTCTACATGTGTCTTTCGTTATTTCCTCTCCCTAATAACTCTTAGGTTTAGCCAGTTGACCTACAAATGGTTCGACAGCAACTTTTTGAATGACATACCTTGGATATCAGCCATCTCATTCTATGCCGAGAGTATTTCATGTTGCTGCATTCATGGAAGTAGGCGTATTGCTCAGGGTCTATGCCCTCACGAAAAGGCATCCCTAAGGCACAACCATAATGACGACGAAGGTGCTTCACGCGAGGCGCAATTCCTTCTAAGCCGCGCAAGGCAGCGCCAAGCACAACAGTAGATTGGCTTTAGTATATTAGCATAAAAGGGGTAAGAGTGACGGTAGCGTGGCTTACGGGTGTACCGGGCACAACAAAGTCATATTGCCATTCCGTCTGCACCATTCTGCCAAAGCCTTATTGAGGTATGGCGATTCGCCGAATCCCCCGACCAAAATAATACGCTTGTTAACCGCAAATATCAGTAAAACTCTTTGATTCTGTTAAATAGGGTGGATATACATCAATCATGGTATTCTTTTCCTCCTTTACCACTTCGACTTGTTGACCCACTAAGCTTGTAATCTCAGCAATGACGGGATCGAAAAGGCTTTGCATGTCTTGGCTGCAAACAGGTTAAAGTCTGGTTTTACTTCCATGAAGAATACTTACTACGTGAGCTTCACAGTTCGGTCATCATCGTCGTAATACTCGGAATCCGGAAGATCGAGATTGAGGGGGCCCAGCTCTCGCACGTCTCGATCATCGTTAAGGCCAAAATCTCGTTTTAACATCTCAAAGTATGTCATGAATCTGCTACCTGGACCCTTTTGCCCGAATGGGATATTGTCGAAGGCCGAGCCAAACCGCTTTGAGAGCATGGCATGTAGATTCCGGTCAATAAATGTCGAGCCACATTTCCCACCTTTATCAGATGTCAGGTTCTATTATCTATGCATTCTATGGTCAAAATTGGAGACACTTACCGATACCGACGCAAAGTTCATCAAATTTTAGGTATGGTTGTACCTGGGTAATCTTGTATGTTGTTATGTCAACAGTCCCACCACCACAGTCGCATATGAGGATGTTATTATTAGTCTAGCTTCGTTAACCTGTGCATTCGATGTAGGCATATATGTGGACGTACCTTGATGGGATTTAAAGCGTCTGGTTTAGCAAACTTCTTCAACGCTGCGATAGCTGCGGCTTCTGGCTCGGCAATCGTGAAAACCTCGTCATTTGGCCTGCCACGCCTGCTCCCAAACCCAGCACTTTTGGCGGCTTTTAGAGTGGCATCTTTGGCCTCTTCCGACCATATTGCTGGTAAAGTGATCCAGCATTCCATTGGGGTATTTTCGAAGGTTAATTCGGTCATTTGTTGGCACAATCTCCCTGATACATATATATATACCTCGCGCAGGAAGTCCTCACAAACTCCTGCCGCATCGCGGAAAGATGGTAGTTGGAGCATTCCAGGGCCTACCATATTCGAAAGAGAGGGATCGTCGGACTCACTCACTGCTGCATTTTTGTCAAGCAGAAGTTTAGTCCAGGAGTAAGAAACGAGTTTAGGGTGAACTTCGAAGCCCCATTTGTTGGTCTGAAGCGATGGGTTGTCCTGTCTATATGCGATTCTCGTAGGGGTTTTCCAAGACGCATGAAAACCTCCAGGCCACGCAGTGATAATGTTGATGTCGTCGATGTCACTTTTGTCCGTGGTGACGTAGCTAACGCCTGCAGCAACATTAAAGATAAGCAGTTTCAAGTGAGGCTTGCCAGCATACCTGAGAAGGTCGTGCCATAATCAATTCCAATAATGATTTTGTGTTGAGAAGTTTCTTTGACGGACAGAGTGTTCAGCGTTTGACCGCGTGTGTCAATCACATCGAGATGGTGCACGTCGCTCATTATAGTGATTATTGTGTCAAGTCTTGCAATGTGCCTCGAGTTGCTGTACAGTTATGGGGGGAGGAGAGCCGTACAATGCGACTCCGTGGCTTTGGTTTCGCCAATGGGCTATAGGGCAAGGCAGGCTCCTTGCAATATGAGGTACTGACATTTCCTCCCTGTTGAATTTGGCTCTCGTTGGCGCAAGCTTGTATAAAGCGCGTACTCCGTAGGTATCATGCAAGTGGTGCTGGTGGTGTCCAGGATTGCTTAGTAATCTGGTTTCGAAGTCGTAATGTGAGCCGAAAATAGGATGTTTTTTGCCATCCTTCAAGGATGCAATTAGGATGAAATCCCTGTTTCTAAAGGATGTAGTTGGGATGAAATCCTTCGCTATTACCTTTCGCTGTGTTCTAATCTTGACATTTAGTTCTTGCTGCGCGTCCTTTCACACACTCTTGTCTACCTAGATGCAAGTCGGCCCTTCCGGACGCTGAGACTGAGTGTTTGAAATGCGCCAACTGCGGCCCTACCATAGTATCGAAGATGTTAGTCCATCACTTCTTGATCAAAAGTTGAGGCTCTCCAGTTCGTTAAAACAATGTCAATGTACACAAATCGCAGCTAGGGGCACTAGCAGCCAACGGCAGTACGTACAAAATCCCAATCGCACGAACATAGTCTTTTCAACTCTTCCTGCGAGATAATGAGGCTTACCTGGTTCGTTTCTAGGAGATGTATGCATTGCACAATTCTAAGATGAAAGGGAAAACGTCTCGCATGAGCAGAAAGTGTGGAGGCTGGAAGGTCGCCTTTCAACTCCAAGCCAAGGCGTCTGCACAAAACTCGGATCAAAGAGATCCTTGCACCTGGGAGAAAATATCTGAACAAGATCTTGCACGGCCAGATCAGAGATCGAGCCCATCCAACTCATCCCTACCCGCCAAAAATGAGGCTATTGGCGTCGCTTCAGCTTTAGATACTGACGAATTTGAGGACAAAGAGCTTCCGCCACACATTCGAAATGCAGAGCGATTTATATCAAGACCTGGCCATGCTGAAGTTATTTCATATTATCATACGCGCTGCGACTGTGGAGTTGATGTGCATCTTGTTACAGCGACCAAAGAGCCTCCTGGTTTTGTTGAAAGGGTTGCTAGCTTCATCTTTCCTAGTGCTAAATCAACTTCATCGAGCTCCGACTCGAAAGGTCAATCGCAACGACACCACAAATTCAGTTATGTAAACCAATTCCCACAACAATTACATGCAAAAGGCAGTGTGAGCGAACACATTCCAAGCGAGCAGAAAGCCGAGGTCGCCAAATTGAGGCAGGAATTTGACCAAATACTTGAGAGCAAGGAGAGAAACTTTGACGCAAAGGAAAGGGAATTTCAAGAGCGCATGCGATCCATGCAGGCTCACCTGGAACAGATAGAAGGCCAATTCGAGCAGATGTATCACGTGCTGGAGTACCGCACACGCACACTACAAGTCAGAATTCAAAATGCTGAGTCCGAAAAGAAAATGGTCGACGAACAACATAACTCCTTCGTTCGCAAGCAACAAGAAGACTCATTCAGACAGATGACATCCGCGCGTTGGCTTCCGGTTGAAGAAAGCAAAGTTCTGGGTGATCTCGAAAGGCTCAAGAGAGATATGAGAAGCTGGGCGAAAGGAACGTCGATAAACGATATTTCTCTACTTCGGTCGCTTGACGAAACGGAATATGTCGCTCTAATGAATGATTTGGAAAATGTGTGCCTGTTGGAGAATAATCAAATTCCGCAAGGATTGTCGTCGAAATCGCTGGTACTACTTCTAAACGCCCTGCTCGCCCACAGCGTTTACACGAGCTTATTTCGGAACCCTTTTTTCTTTCTCCAGGATGGACTCGGGAATACTTTACAGAAACCGGGGCTAAAAAGCATGTTGAATGAAATATATCAACGGACCCAACAGTGTAAGTGATTCGCTGAGGTTGTGGAAGATACCTTAATTGATTTTCTCTAGCAAGTCAAGAAGATGCCCATATTTGGCGTTCTCAAACACTGCGACTCTTGCTACCTCCGCTGCGGAATGATACTTCAACTGAGGAAAAAGACCTACATTGCTGGACTGAAGAACTAATTACCAGTGTTGCAAGCCGCCAGGCTTCAACCTTTCTAGAAGGCCCAGCTCGACATCTCATAAGCGAGGAAGCCAAAGCCAGATGCAGCGATAAACTTGAAGCTATCTATCGAACGGCCGCAATTCTCTCATCCATGCTATGGACAAGAAGAGTGGCAATGAAGTGTTACACTTTGCACGAGATGGGTCGTCCAACGTTTCACCCCGATAGCAAAAGCCTCGTTCCGCATAGTTCGGTTAAATACGAAGACCATGATGATGAGCTCGAAGGGAGGCCGATCAGCATTCTTGTGCATCCGCTCTTGAAGGCATACGGAACGGACGATGCTCAGAATTATGACCAAGGACGAGTGTGGGCAACTGCGGAAGTGTGGCTCGATAGTAGACCATCACCTGCATTATGATTCCGCAGCGATTTCGTCGGCGTTTTTTATGGATTGAGCTTTGGAGCATTGTTAGAGTTTGTTGACGTCTTTAGTATTTTAAGACGGGCAATTTGCTTAGTTTAGAAGTTTTTTGTGACAACTAGGGCTGGAAAGTATCGAGATGCCGATCGTATAACATAGAATAGACAGAGATAGATTCGAGGCATATTACTCCGAGCAGAGCAAGTTCTAACGAAGAAACGGATTTGTTCAAGCAATCAGTGACTCAGTCATAGGAAATATCTTAATCCAACAATATATAATGCTTTGTAGAAGATCATGTTTCAAGTATAATCTTGTTAAACTCACAATGCCTAGACTCAATTGTCCAATCGGGAGAAACTCTGCAACATATCTGGCAGTGAATCACATCCTATAACTCCAGCCTCCAAAAGACACAAAAATCCTTTCTCTCTCCTCTAAAGTCACATAATCAATTACTCCAGTCGGGAAAGCTCTGGAAGATCAAACCAATCACCTTTCACCAACTTTTTAGACTCGCGAGCTACGAGCGGATCAAATCAACATTGATTACGTGCCGCCCCGCTCGACAGGACACGATCAGTTTCGTTCGTTGGTAACTACTAACTACAAAATAGGTCTGGACATTACCCATGCACAGATTACACGACACGCAGCAAGCAAGCAAACCAACTAACTACATGCTGTTTAGTTCCGAGGACTTTACGCTATGTATATCTATCTCACTTTCTACTAGTAATATATAAGGAACACGCTCCGTTCGTGACTTTATCCGTCCAAGGCGAAGACTTATTAGAGATTTTTAAGTTGCTGTTACTACACACTGTTTTATTATATGTCGGTATATATCATATACGCCATCTAATAATATACCGATGGTTTTCTCACAATACAGTAGTAATTACTATAGTCGTGAAATCAGTTGTATATGTCTTGTCTTCTACGGGGCTACAAAGGTAGAGGCCTACATAAGTTATTCGACTATGTTCGACTATGCCTGTTTCAGACTAGTCGTAACCGAAACCTATATAAGCTTAACTATCTAGTAGTCCCTATTGGCCCATGCCGGTGCGGCTCCCAAGGGTCGTCCACACGTGATATTAGAATATCAAGAATATCAGTATAGCGACACTATACTTAGTACTAAATAACTCCTGTTATATACTCTATAATTTAAGCGATAACAAGATAGACGAACCAACGAAACAGAAAATCTTTAGGTGCCCTAGGTTTAATAACAGGTATCTACCTAGCTATCTAAAGAAGCTTTCTTAGTTTACTAGTAGTACTATAGCTATATTACTATCTCCTTGAATACAAATTAAAGTATATAGTTAATATACCTATAACTCCACCTACTTAAGCCTACCTACTAATACCTAGATTATTTTCAAAGAGCCAAGAATTGATAGCTTTGTTTCTAAATCCTGCTAGACTAGTTACGTGAGAGTGCGGAGCGGTGAAGTTCTAATCGAGATCTGGTAAAGGGGTATTCGCTTAAAATAGGGGTCGGTTATTCCCCTTACCCTGTTAGTAAAGAATATACACTTCACTTACGGAACTCAAGGACTCTCTCTCACTTCGATGGCTTACGAAACTGAATGACTGAGATTTTCAGGTATCTTTAATGTACGTCCCACGTTCGAAAATTGTTGCTCCACTTCCGCTTGTGCGAGAGTATAAATGTGCATGTCTCATACTCGTAGTACTGAATATCAACTAAGCATTTGTCAAACTACGAATATATCGACTACACGTAGAACTATATTTTCCATGTATCAGCATTGCATTCACTTCAACGTATCAACATGAGCATGCAAGGTGAGGAAATAGTAAAGCTTGTATTTCTTGAAAACGTATCGTTACGACTGTCCTCGTGGATCGATATCCCAGTCGAACCTTCAAAGCAAACCTATCCAACGCCATGATCATCCATAGCCTCCCGATATCCGCGCCATTCCAGCAATTCCACATCCATCCTCCCATGAACCGATATCTGCCATGCACGATCCCGACCTTCATCATTACCAGCCTATCACTTCTTGGAGGAGACCCCGGCAACAGGGCACACGGCACCCTCAGCTGCACCCGCCACACTCGGATGCGTAACCACCTTGCCCTCATGATGACCAACCTTAGCCTTCGTAACTGGGCATTCCTTGCCCTCCTCGCCCTCCTTGATCGCAGGATGATCAGGCGGAAGCACGGTGCTCACCGGACCAACGACGGGACAAATACCCTCGTCGAGCTTCTGGTTTTCGGGAGACTTGATGCTCTCTTTGAGAGCGGGGCAGGCTTGGGCGTTGGGAGTTTCGATCGAGGCGTTGGTCGAGTCAATGGTGGTTGAGGGGTGCTTGTGGAGGGAGCTGTGGTGGTCGGTGGTCGCGTTTGTGACGGGGCAGACTTGACCGGGCTTGTTGATGTCGAAGTCGGGGTGGGTTGGGGGGAGGACGGTGTTGGTTGTGCCGACGACTGGGCAGACCTTTGCAGTGGAGGTAGCCATAATTGATAGTCGTAGGAGTAGTTGGTTGTTGAGTTGGAAGTGTCTGTGTACTGTGTGTAGTCTTTGGAGACGATGTTGTTTTGGGGAAAAGAGACAATAAGCTCTGTGAAGTTGAAGATGTGGGAGGTTTGGAGGAGAGCAACGACAGACAACAGAAGAGGGGTTTGCTTTGAATAATGGGGTCCAAGTTTAGCTTCAGCCTTGCGTGAGCCGGTGTGTGTGTGAATGGTGCCACCCAGGATATGCCTACCGCGAATGGGCTCACGATTGTCAATCTTGATGCTGTGATTGGTGGAGGCGCCTGGTCTGGCGATCTACGGTGTTCCTTGCGCAGTGCGCCAATCAGAGCTGGGAAGTGACGTCACGGTCTCATGCTGTAACTCTCTCGTATGTTTGACATAAGCGACCACAATACTACAGACTTCACTACTGTTAATGTATACACACTCATTCTTGGAATTTGTGTGTTTCTTGTTCTTTTGCTCATGGCTGTACCTCTTCACCTTTCTGCATTTCCGTCAAGATGCCTGCCATTCGATGCAATATAGTTGGGTTGTCAAAGTATGTTACTATTCACGGTGTACGAAAGTACCGACTTGCTACAGCACAGTGGTACAGTACAGAAATACAGAACAGAAGTACAGAACTGTACTGTACTGCTACGCCTTTTGTTTCTCTGCCCGCCTACTTTCTGACAAATGGCATTAGCTCAAAATTGGGTCTCCCCACTCAAGTGACCCAACCACCACAACAACGAACGAAGCTGACGATGAACCCACGATTTACGTAACTAATTTAGTGCGCTCAGTGGCTGTTTTTCCATTTCTTGCGTAAAGGCTATATTCCTGCTGTGAAATCTAGGTAGTCATTATCCATTATTTACTAGGAGGTATACTCCATTTACTGTATACCCTACCGCTGCTTATACCGATACATAAACCTCAAGCCGACAAAGGCAATAATCCTATAAATCGTTCCCAGCGCCAGCATCATCAGCAAATCCTTAGTAAAGTCGCCCAAGTGATATCCCGTACTCTCCTTCGCCCGGTCAATTTGATAAAGGTATTTCAACGGAGAGATATTCTCCGTGAAATAACCTTCTGCGAGCCAAGTTCCAGGTGAGGCTCTCCAGATCCAAACGACGTGCCATTTACGCACCTTCGAGAGGGAGGGAGACATGCCATTGAGTACACCGACGATGAGAGAAGACATGACGGCCAGGAGAGGCCCGTCTTCACGACGCGTTACCATAGAGACCATAGAGGCCAGACCGTAGATGCAGTAGAAGTAGAGGAGGTTGGCAATGAAGGCTGAAAGCCAGGAGATGCGAGGAGTGGAGAGAAGTAGGAAGAGAGTCGTGAAGTGAAAATTGGCCAGTACCATACGTGGAAAGGTAGACAGGACCTTACCAATGTAGTAGGCAAAGCGATTGTGTCCCGCTGCTGCTTCTCGCCAGTAGACGAGCTTTTCTTCTCCAAAGATCTTGACGCCTGGTGCAGATGCAGTAAGGCCAATGGCCAGGCCGACGAGAAGCGCCATTTGAGCAACCGAGGAGTAGTCGATGGCGGAAGAGAGAATGTCGTATGGCTCAAGGAAGATGCCGCGGAAGTTTTCGCCCTTCCGATTCAGTTCTGCGAGACCGATCAGGAAACCAGCCATCGCGCCAGTGCCAAGCTCAAAGAAAAAAGAAGACTTGATGCGGAATTGTTGCAAAAGAGAACGGCGCAGGCAGTACAGTATTTGGCGATACCAATAAGCGCCTCGAATGTTGATGGTGGTATTCAAAGCGTTGGTTTCGGCCACAGAAATTGGTATTTTGGAGGGACTGCTTTGTGCCTCTTTATGCTGCTGCCAGGCGTCTATCAGTGATTGCACACTGGCTTCGCCACTTGTCTTGTAAAGACGGCCTTCCCCAGCAATTATGTCTCCCATAGTATCGGCCGGGTTGCCATGCTCGGGGAAACGGAAACCTAGGTACTCAAGATGTGGCTGCATTCCTGTCTGTGGACCGCAGTATATCATTCGGCCAGCACCCATCAGAACAAGACTATCAAGAGACTCGAAAATTTCTTGCCGGGGTTGATGGATGATAGTAACGATAGTCATACCTAGGCGGGAAAGAGCCTTCAGGGTGTTCATGATAGAGGCTGCCGACGTCGCATCCAATCCGGATGTGGGTTCATCAAGGAATAGCGCCATGGGTGCCGCTGCCAACTCAATGCCAATGCTCACTCGTTTTCGCTGACCTCCTGAGATAACTGGAGCTGCTGTACTGCCAACCAGAGAATCCTTGACATGAGCAAGCTGTAGACAACGCACCAGAATATCCACATGGTTCTCAATTTCCTCCTTCGTCCAGGTACAGGGAAGTCTGACTCGAGCAGAATGTAGGATATTCTCCCGTACAGTTAGTTCCGGCAGAACAATATCATCTTGTGGAACATATCCAATAATCTTTTTGTATCTTGCGAATTGTTAACTGCATGCAGGGCTCTCAATAGAAGTAAATGACTTACTTGGAGATGTTGCCTGCAATTCCATTGACTTTGGTGACACCTCCAGTATGAGGTGTCTTGCCCATGAGGACATTCACAAAGGTTGCTGCAGTCTGTTAGCTAAGAGTAGCAATTTGGGCTTCGAAGCAGCTCACATTTTCCAGCTCCGGAAGCACCCATCACACCCCAAAGTGAACCGCTGTTGATCATACCCGAAACTTGCGAAAGGACTGGCTTGCTCGATTTTGATGGTTGAAATTTGAGTTCTTCAAATTCAAAATTCAGGCCAAACTTCGTCGCCCCGAGGCATTTGGACAGAGACTGGACAAATAGCTGTAAATCAGAACTCTGAGCCTCGCCTTCTCCGAACCCATCGTGTAGTTCAAATTCCGGTTCCATTATTTCCTCAAAGCCAGAAGTTACCCGACGACGAACGTCAAGAATTCTTGACTCCATAGCAATGTCTTCTTCTTCATTCTGATTATATTCTAGCTCTTGATAGTCTTGGTTTCGGATCTTGCCCTGTTGTGTATATGTCTTGCGATTTGCCCTCTTCTGCTTGCGAGGTCGTTTCTTCCGCCATCTGTTCGCAAACTTCTGGCAGAAGATTGCTAATATGATGAATGCATCGATAATAACGAGTATCCCAAGCGGCATATATGTCATATCCCTCCGCGAACCCGCCGGACAGCTCGAGCCGACGCTACACTTTACAGGTTCAGTTGCTCCCGTGCGGCAGAAATGGCCCTCCGGGCATTGCAACTGTTGGGCGCCTCCTGCTGGACAATAGTATCCTGCTTTACATACCACTGGTTCGAGGAATCCCATGGGCGCGCAGGTCAGCCCTGAAAGTCTGGCAGATTGGCAGGCGGAAACTGGAGGACAGTATTGAGGAAGGAGGGTCGCATTATTGTGCTCGCCTATAACAGAAAATCAGCTAGTATCTGGAGCTGTGAACGAAAACTCACAAAAGAATCCAAGATTGCAACCAGACTGCTCCCAGGCGCTTGCATTCTGTAAGAAGATGGGCAATACATCCTGCCGGTAGCACAGTTGGAAAACATTCGCGGAATCCATCGTCGTTCAATCGCAGGATCAAATGCTTCACAATACCGGCGGCCCTCCATCTTTGTGAGATCTGCCGTTATATACCGTATGGAACATCAGCAGAAGGAAACCACATTGATCTACGAGAACGGGGTTCGTAATGGAAAGGAACCGATTCAACCGGCGAGCGGCGTAGTTCGTGACTGAGCCCCAAAAGATCATGAAATGAATGATACTACGCCGCATACTGGCGTCAGCCCTACTCGTACCATGTTGAGTTCTTCAGTGGACGATTCGTGCTGACTGCCCACATTTATGGTTACAGTACGAGTACAGCTATCGCTGGCTCCCCACTGACTTCGGTGTTCATTGCAGTACAATACAGTACAGGATCTGCGTGTCGCGATAGGGTGAGATACGGTATCAAGAGCAACAGCTGCGTCTGCAGGCAGGCCATGGTTTTGTGGCTCAGGGACCATGTTCAGTACGTCAAGCGGTGAAGATACGAGAGTTGAGTCGTGTCTTTCGCTGACCTTGTAGAACTACGGGATACCTTACGTATCTGTATCACGTGCAATTCGTCCTCGGGCTACCTACTCTAAGTCAACGACATCTTCATGTTTAGCTCATTCAGCTTCCATTAGGTAGGAGAGCCCACAAGGTACCTCACCTGTTACCGCTTGACACGAATCTCAATAGTCATCAAGCTACATTCTAAATAAATGTTGGGTATTCAAACTTTCATTGCATCAGAATCTGACTGCCTTTACCGTTTTCCTAAAGACACAGCACAATAAGCTTGACCAGCCTTCGCCCCCCATTCTGCGAGCCCACTCTCAAGGCTGCATATATTAATATCACCGATCGGCGCTTTCATAGTCGTGCCACAACGGCTTTTACTGTATCAAGATACTCCGTACTCTGGGAAGTATACCAGATGATCTTCCGGCAAGAGTACACGATGCCTGCCGCCTGGGGGGAAGGGAGGATGGACAAGGACCACCATTGCTGCCTTGAAGACCTTGAAAGCGCAGCCACGCAAGGCCCCTTTATTTTTAGCGGTACCTGGCGAAAATATTGGGGTCCTGTCTTTTTTTGTTTTCTACTTTGTTTTGCTTTTTGTCGATTTTGTTTTAGAAACCATCAAGAGGCAACTAGAGAACTATTATGCTTCCACAAGAGCTGAAGACAGTACCGTGGCTACGGGAGGAGGGACAGTAAACTATGTCAATATAAGTTACAGACTTCCTATATCTCTATTAGACCGAGTCTAGGCTTATGGAGTTGACGATTTATGTCGACCTGCACTTCGTGAATAGATTAAAGATAGTAGAGGAATCTTGGAATTTGGGTTTCAGTCTTCGGCCAACGAGTGGTAAGTCATTCTACCCTTTACCTACTACACTAATTGATGTTTGTTAAGACCTTCAAAATGTTGGATTTAGCCTCGAACAATTCCCCAGAAACACCAGTATCAAGGCCCAGACAGTGCTCGCCAGGCAATGGCTTGAAGCTTGTCATCAACAACGTCTATTGTTTCGAGAGGTTATAGCAGATTACTTTACCTCATAAAACCTTTGCACCTATTAGAAATTGAGGTTTCACAGTCTGATCCAAAATTCCTGTGCGTTCTCCCTACTGATATGAACGGAGCAAAGGAATCCCAATCTTAAGATAGCCAAACACTCTCCGCGAAGCCGTATCTGTAGCTCCCGAGATGTGTGAACAATTCCTTTAGATTGATACACTCGGCACTATTCAAGAATATATCAGTCATTGGGAACAGGAAGCACCGCTCAGGATGGATATTTATTGCGGAAGTATATGCGGCATTGCGGCAACAGGGTCATCAAATTCAAGAGCTGGGTGTTTGGATGGGACAGATTATCTAACCTCAAGCTCATGTGTAGTCACACGTGCTTAGGAAGGGAACTGCACAGGGTATCTGTTGCATGATAGTGAGTTTTGGATACGTCTATCTGAAAGTTCAAGGCAAAGGGCATGGGTTATCCAAGGAATGCTTCTCTCGCACCGCGTTCCACATCTTAGAAAACTCAAATGTATTAAGCATGGTACTCCAAACTTGATAGATGTCATGAATAATGGGGCAGGCTTAAAATTGACGGCAGAAGTTTGTCACGCAAGGTGGTCGTTTCTATCTCAAAAGTAGATCGTTGTGTCTCCATCATTCTGCGTTTCTCCTTTTAGATCTCCACTTGAAGAAACATGTTTTTGGTGCCAAATCCCTTCTTCTATCTTGTTTAGGCCTAGGAAAAGGTCACTTGGCTCTCCTGGTTCCACTTGGGACCCTGCGAAAACACGACAATCAGAAGATGCTCACCACTGCTGGGTTTGATGCCTTCATGACAACGAAACTGGTGGCCTGAGAGATCTGAAGCAGACGGTGGAAAATCAAGTTTTGGCATTATAGCTGTGCAGTGCGTCTTAGATATGACCAGGCCTCCAGGTTCGTCGGATTGGAGAATTCTCCTATGAGACATCTTAAAATCAATCAGTAAAATAATCTTGTCAAGGCCAAGCTTCATATATGAAGTTCATAGTGAGAGAAACGTCAAGCAATTGAATAGATAGCCCATCCGAGTTATTTTCCCAACTCCAAACTGTCTCCTTTCTTCGATACCAGCCGAATCTGGACGCGCCCAGCTTCGAGAAACCAGAAATCTGCCAAATCTACTTTCTGCGTTTCCGCGAATCTCTTCCATTTGAGAGATGAGAAAATTCGCTTGCTCTGGCAACTCCCCAATGCAACCTGGATAGTTCCCTCGACCGGTAAACAATCGCTATACCGTATAGCTTTCTCTGGCACGAGGAAGTACTCTATGCTTCTGGAATTCTGTCTATCGAAGAGAATAGAGTTGTCTAAGACACGAAAGTCCCTAGCTGTTTCACTTCTAATGAAGCGTCAGCGATTGATTCTAAGAACTTCGGTAGATCGTGAAGTAGGAATCTTGGCTAGACTAATAGCTAGTGAGATGATGGCGAGACTGTTGGGTCTAGCACTAATGCCGTCTATCGTTGCAAGGCAGGATACGATAAAATAGACAAGGTGGAGAAGAGCCTGTATTTGTGTATGTTCACTTGAAACAGGGGAAATAGTGGTGATACATCTCTTTCACTCACTGAACGAGCAGCGAGCCTTGTGAGGTTCTAAACAATAGCATTTGAAGCATGTGTTATCGACATGACGATAACCACTCCAAACCTCGGCCTCTATGTGGATCAAGTTACTTATATATGTATGCAGCTGTATGCACCTTCTATGCAGACCGTCTCCCGATCAGAGCCAGCCAACGATACAATTAGATCCACCGCCCCGGGAGTTTCTGCAGGAAGTAAATCAGTGCATCCCAGCTTCATCGAATGTATCCATAGCAAGACGGTTAGAGAGAAAAAAAAGGGGGGGTACACTGCTATAAGTCGAAATTAGCACCATAGAGGCTTTTGTATCGTGACCGAAATCCCGTGCCGTCGAGGTTCCAGAAGACTCAGGTGGCTCGCATAGAAGCGAACTTGGAATAGGGGGGAGCGAGTTTCATGAAACATGGACATGTGATTGAGTTTAGGAAATGCCCCCCCTCCCGGCCTGATTAGCTTACAGATGAGATGACTTTTTGTTTTCTACAGTGCTTTCTTGTTGAGAAATAAGGTTAAATTTAGTTGGATTTGGTTTAAGAGAAGTATTTCAGACATGGGTATTATATGTTAAACGTTCAATAGATGAAATTTAGCAAGAGTAGGTAGGCAGAATTTAGAGTACCGGTGACCCATGGTGAGATGTTATGTTGTAGATTCCCCATTTTTAGAGGGAAAGTCCCAATCTTTATTATCGTGTTTCGGCGTTTAAGCTTAGAAAGAAATCTTGGAGACGAGAACGTGTGTCAAGGGAGGCAGGCTGTCATCCTATTGGAAGTGCGATACTCACGGTCACCATATGGTTCCCTACATGTACGTGGACACGCAAGAAGGCCACCATAAGTACTCACGTAATGTTAGGATATCCTGAAATTGATCATAGTCATGTAGGAAGCATTTCCGTATTGCAATTATCAACGGCAATCTCTAGCGTTAACGACAACGAGCTGCCGATACAGACGAAATGGTACAAGGGCGAATGCGAGGTGCATGTTCTCGGAGAATAAATCAGATCGTAAATCGTAATGCGGAGAGACTTCGTTGGGACAAGACCTGATTGATTGCAACACAAGACAAGATGGATCGGAAGTAGTATCACAATCTGCAAGTAAGTGGCTGATGGTCACTTGGGCGTGGTCAACACGTCCATCTCGGCCAAAAAGACCTGAGTCGGTTAGTCGGTAGATGGGAAGATGCGATTGGGTCGTTCTGGTCTCGAGACTCAGAGCAGCACGCCCAAGTGAGCCATCATCTCTCTTGGGAGAAGTAAGCGAGCAATCTTCCCCAGTCTCTTGGTTCCAGATTGTTGCTGCGGGAGATTCTCCTGAGCTTCCCTTGCAGCCACGTTTGATCGCCTTCGCTTAGCGATCCCCGGGTTTGACTGTACGAGTCGAGTATTGTGCTGTGCCTCACTGAGTACAGTCCCGGTATGCAGAAGTTCCATCTCCACACCACAAAGTCTCAAACAACCCAATTCACCCCCCGAGGTCGCCATGGGAGGTGAATTTCAAATAACTGTTGAGGCATGTCGAGCGGAGACAAAGTTGTTAATATGGACCTCCTTCGGTATGCTCTCTTCTCTGGGACCAGCCGATGGAACAAGTCTCTTCTGCGTAGCTGACTGACTCGGGCGCAGAAAGGAGGGGACGAAGGTACAGAGGTACATACGTGAAGTGTTTCGAGAGTCGAAACATGCATTATCCATGTCTGTCATCCTGTCAATTCAAGCTTTGACTACCGTCAAAGGAGCAAAGCATCTGTAATTGAGTTGTCAGCCTGTGAACGGTCCATCCGGGCGCTGTGTCGCAATGCACTCGACCCTTCTTCCAAGGAAGTACACGGCTAGCACATGGCATTACTGACAGTTGTCGTGGTCTAGACAATTGTCCCTGTCCGGGCATTGTCATCGTACAATGTGCGAGACGATGCTCGCGCCGCGTGACCGGTGCGAGACCTCGAGGCATGGAAAGTAGCGTGGGGATACTCGGAAAGGTACCGTATACAAGTCAGTACTTCGTACCGGGCCGCGAGAATTAGAGATCAGCGACGACCTCGAGTCCCAATGAGGGGCAAGCAGGCACGGAGGTAAGTTGGAACGTGCGCATGAACTGTTTGAAACGTTACCAAAGATTGGTGTAATTGATACGGTTCTTCGGTACTTCCGTACTTTCTTACTGTAATGTGAACAGCACGGTACAATATTAGAAACAGATCTCCCACCTTGCTGCCGGTACCGCGTGCACTGACTTAACATGCAAGCTGTATGATGCATGTTGCCATATGGTGAGGCGATCTGATATCAGACCGAGCAGGAGTTAATCTGTGTCGAAGACGCTTGACTGTGCCGGAAGTATCGACCCCCAAATCGACGATGATGGTTGCATCTGGGATTCCAGGGAATCTCCACATTCTGACGCAGTGGGGTATCTGTGAACAGACATTTGAACAGAAGAAGGTACGGAGTAAGTAGCTATTTAACATTCTGGTCCTGCACTTTTCGGTTTTCCCCCAGTTTTGTCACCACTCACATCTGAACTTTGGCCATTTGTCTGATGACTTCTCAATCCTCTTTTTTGCTCTCACCGTATACTTTGCAGTAGTCTTTGACAATGCAGATTCCAGCGCAAAGTGTCATGGCTTCGTGGCCACCAGCGAATCATGTGAATCCTGAAAGTCGAGGTCCTGAAGCTTCTATAATAAGCCTCGTTCTATATCCATTCGTGGTATTCGCCGTAGGCTTACGCATATACACTCGATGTATACTGTCAAGTAGCTTTGGTCTGGATGATATACTCATCCTCTTTGCCATGGTGTGTATACATCATCTTACACTGTTGACTTCCATGCAAACTAACAAAGAACAGTTACCCACGACCGGATTCGTCATTCTAAGTATCCTCGCAGAGCTTAGACTCGGCATCAATCATCACGTCTGGGACCTGCCTGTGGATAGAATCATCGTAGCTTTAAAGGTAGAGATTAGCTCCGAGGTCTTGTTCGCGCTGGCTAGTACTTCAACAAGACTGTCGATGCTAGCATTGGCCCGAAGACTGATATCAACGAGCTGTCACAAGTTTCGAAACTTCTTAAACGCAGCTATGATTCTCATTTTCTTGCAAGGCTTCACCTTTTGCCTCGTTGTCATATTTCAATGCAGGTAAGCCCTCTACCCAGGTCACGAGTCATACAAAGAACGACTTGTACTAACGGATACGCAGGCCACCTCAAGACTATTGGAAACTAAGTCTTACTCCACAAAAGAATTGCATCAACCGAGTCGCAAATCTTCTTGTGGCGGGAGTCTTAAACACCCTTGCAGACTTCATCGTTGTTGGACTCCCGATTCCTACTGTCTACAATCTCCAACTACGTCCAAGACAGCGACGCATTATTATTGCACTATTCGCAACAGGGTTCTTTATCTGTGGTGCAGGAATCGCGCGGACTGTCTTTACATATAGATTCTCAGTTTCGACCGATGCAAGTTGGGATGCTTACCCAGTATGGATCACGAGTTCCCTCGAGTTATATCTGGGAATTGTAAGTTTAAGATTCCAAAACCCTTCGAATCTGTGCTGACGAAATATAGATCTGTACTTCGCTGCCGCCATGCAGGCCATTCTTCTCACTCTACGTGCCCAATATCCTTGGCCCACCAACACCGTCTGAGCTTAAAGACATCATAAGTCCACCAATGCAAACCAACAAGGAGATGCAACCCCATTTCTACAACAACACTCCTCGATCCGAACAACACATGGACAACGACTCCTCGATACGGTTAGCAAGTCCCGTGAGCTTATATCCACTCGTGTTAGCCAGTCCACGGTCCGAAACGTCCCGGAAAGGAGGCTTTCTCATCAACAAGAAACTACCTAGTGTTCCCGCTGGTCAGAGTCGCAGAGAAGCGTATTTGTTGCCTGTAGACAAAGAAAGCTATGAGTCGGAGGATACGAGACCGCCTTCTCCGTCTTCGGGTGGCGGGTATCTGGATGGGCGAAATTTACTGTTAGTGGAATCGAGGAAGGAAAATTCGCGGCCGAAGGGGTTTATTGCATCTTGAAGAGTTCTGAATAATGAATCACGAATAATAGACTGATGAATGAATGAAATCACGTGCTCAAATAAGATACTAGTTTGTACGTCACTTTTTACTGAGAGAATTTTGTGCTACAGTACAACACACACTTAGAAATAATGTACTAACACGTTGAGAACCCAGTCGACTAACTAGAAAGTAATACACCTAACTTCCAATATGCTTATTTAGGCCTCTAAAAGAGATTGAGTTTCTCTGCTATATACTAGTAGTATAAGACAATAGACGATCCGAAGTCTAAATAGAATAATCTTATAAGTTAACTAAAGAAACACAGGTATAAGCGGAAAGAATGTAGTTAGCTTTCGTTGAAATTAATGGCCTGTTATCTAGAGCATAGTTAGGCACCATTGATTCTACTGATAGTATAACATAACGTCGAACTTAAAAGCCCTTTGTGAACTAGTAGTTGTATCAATTCTCATTGCCTCCTGACTCTAGAGGCTTTAGCAAAACGATGTCAAGGTTCTTGGGAAGTACTAGCAACGCGGAGAAGAACCTAGCATTGTTCTCTAGAAAGCTTACAGTGTGCCCGATATTGAACTAAATCTATCTTTCAATCTAGACTGAATATGTTTCACAGTCCTAGTATGTACTACTATCGGCTATTAAGTAGATATAGAACAAATACCACTGTCGTCTTTTGCAATATAGGATAATCTGGTAAAATTGAGAGATCCTCATCTCTGTTAGAACAGAAACTTGATTCTCTCCAGATTCGTGAAAGGGAGCGAGGTCATGTATAATGGGAGATACATTCTTGACATCAAATCAAAATCCAACCACCTCACAAGCCTCCTCAACAAGCGCTCAATCTCCCCCATACCCAGCTGGCCTCCCAACAGTACACTCAGGATGAACCTCATAAACCCCATCCCAGACCAATGACTCCCCACCAGCACCAGCTCCAGGCACCCTCACAGTAGTGGAAACAACACTAACAACCAACCCACCAACGTCCTCCCTAGGAATCTCAGTCCCATCCGCCAACGTGACTCGCCAATGCAGATTTTTGGTTAGGAAAGGGATGACGTTTTCTTCCTCGAGGCTACCGAGGTTGCCAGCTTCGAGGGATGCGAGGAGAGCTGATGTGAGAGGGACTGTGCCGGTTATGCTTAGCTTTGAGGTGCTGTCTTTAGCACATTTGCTGCAGTTGCCGTAGCGGGATTTGGTTGGGTGGGAGTCAGAGTTGGAGTCGGAGGTGGATGGATGGAGGGTTCTGGAGAGGGCGACGAATGTGCCGATTAAGGCTTCTTGGGTGTGCCACTGGAGAGGAGGAGTTAGCAGACGAAATACTGGGGGATTTGGGGTAGAAGAAATGGTTTTGAGAAGTTGAGTGAGAAGGAACGGAGAACATTCGGCTTAAGGGTTGAAAATATGGAGGTATTAGTGGACTTACGGTGGTGGTGTCGCTGTTGAATTCGCCGAGGAAGAAGTGGACGCGATAAGTTTGACCCAAAATGTGTTTGTGAGCGCGGATATTAGCTATGTAATGAGTGAAAGACGAGGGATTTGGTGGGAGAGTTGTGACTGTGGTGGGATTCGAGGCTAGAAATTGTTAGTGACGATTACTTCGGAATGAAAAAGAAGGCTAGGTTTGCGGGTATGAGCACCATTTGCAGCGATCTCCGCTTCAAAGTCTTCGTCTCCTCGTGAAAAATCTCCTTCGTCTGTTGCAGCTGGATTCTGAGAAATAGACTTCTGAGCAGTATCTCCTCCTGTATTTCCCAAGGCTCTAGCTTGCGCCAAGAAGTCATTGCTGACGCCCCCATACAACCTCTGCACTTCCGCTCTCACAGAACTGATATAGGCGTCGACGCTCTCAAACTTCCACTTTTGTGTCTCGGGATATGCATAAGCAAAAGTTTCCGTCTGCCTTACGCCGTCCGAGTCCCAAAACTTGGTACCCGAGAAATCGTTGAATGGCTCAAGGGGTGTCTTTGCGGTTTCGGTGGTGTCGGCCGCGATAGTGAAGGTTCCTTGCGTGTCGACTTCGTTGATTTCGTAGCTTGATTCGTTGATGGCTTGCCAGATTGCGAATAGCCGGTCGACGTTGCTATTGGTTTGGCTTAGTGCTTTGCGAAGCGATAGATGAGGAGGATGAACAACTTACGCGTGATGTAGCCAAAAGACGGGATCGAACGCTGCATAGTCCAAGTCCGACATCTGGCCTCCATTTCCACCCACCTCTGCATGAATACTATCATGCACATTCTCCAAACTCCCATAAGTTCCAGGAGCTGCATCAGGAGCCCACTGGTGATTGCTGAAAGCTGCAAAATCTTTATAATTTGGGTCGTTCATCAAAAGACTCACGTTATTCTGGAGGCTGTCGAATTGGGATTGGAGGGCTTCAAAGACCATTGATTCTTGGGATCTGGCAGATGCGGAACGGAGGGATGAAGGATAACGAAGCGTCGTCGTCCATTTGCTATGGATATCATTTGGTGGGAAATCGTTGCGTTCGGGGTTCAGAGGGTTGAAGTGATAGGTGTATAGAGGATTGGTAATGCTGACGGTCTTCCCATTTGATTGTGGTCTTATGACGCCGATGGTTGTTGAGCCACCTACGGCGTTGGGGAAGTATTGGTCGTTGGAAGGGGGAACAGCTGCCCAGTCCCAACTGAAACAAGCCCTCAGTATTACATTGCGGTAGATAGTATGTAGGGATTTGGAGAGAACTTACTATGGAATGCGAAAAGTGGAAGCCGCCTCAACGTAGCGAGCTCGAGAAGCATCGGGGAAGCTGGCAGCGATGTTTTGAATGATACCATAGAGCACTTGCTCATACAAAGCAAGGTATGGACGGTGCCACGGCGCAAACAAGATGGAGGAGTGAGTGCAATATCCTTGCCACGCTGATGCGGTATCATCACCTTTGACACCTCCCCACGTACGGTAAGGCCGGCCATGAATCCCAGCGATACCATAGTAAGACAGATCACCGGTTTCTTTCTGCTTTTGAAAAGCATCAAGGCCTAGGAGGTACAGATTCCATTGGTCTGGGTAATTCTTCTGGAGGTCTCGTAGCTCGAGTCTTAGGGGTACCGCTCCTGGTTGTCCAAATGTCAGTCATGGTTTCGGGCGTGGGGAGAGTTGATGGTACAGACCATTAGCAGGACGCGGTGAAGCAAGCGGTGGTCCAGTAACGGGGAAGTTGATTGCAGCCATATATCCTGGGTTTCTTTTGCGCGATCGGGGAATTTCTTGTGTACTCAAAATATTTCGCGTAAAGTATAGTAAGAACTCTTGTGAGAATTGAGTCCAGACATACAGTCATTATAAGTACTTGCATGGAGGTGAAAAGTCTGACCAAGTGTGACCTGAGAGCTGACCTGGCTTTCTCGTATAGTATCATGTGCTGAAAATCATAGCTCGAACGGTTTCTATAGCATCCTTCGTGTGTAACATGCTGCTGTCATATCATTCAGCGTGGCTTGCAAACAATACATTTGCAAGTCGTTGGAATGTGCCTAGGAAAGTAAGTGGCTCAGAGCTTCAGACACTGCAGTAGTTTGCCGACGACAAGCAAAACCTTCCATACCTAAAGCCACAAAGTGAGTCGGAAAACTGAATAATGTCAATGTTGATAGGCATAATGAACTCATCATCTGCTGATCATACGGTGATAGCTTCCAAGTTCGCTTTCCTCCCCACAAAACGCCTGTGTAACAAACTCTTATGCAGTCGCCCGCTACACGACCTACTCCATACTTCACCAACCGCCAATTAAGCCGAAGAAGAAATCAACTGTCAGCGTGGCTTGGTGACATCGATCTCATGACTTTGCAATTGCCAAATGGTTGGATAATGGATCTCCTTTTAAGGTCGCAGCAGCAGCTATAGTAAGCTTTGAGCAAGGGGTGCTGTCAGCTCAGCCTTACAGTCGACGATGTAACGCCGCGACAGCACGCCGCCTGTCACCTTGTAGGAGGCATCCCGGCAATGGCGTACAATAGCACTATTACTAACCTCATGAGAAGCCAGCTTGGCGTCAACTAGATGAGGTGAGAATTAACAGGAATAATAATTTTAAGCTCTAGCTAAAACCTCGCTTCACTTAAAAGGGGTAAAGCATACTCAGTACACTTGTCAATTAAAAATGCAACTCCATGGAGAGATTGGCAATTGTCAAAATTAACAAGGTATTTTAGCCTCAAGATGAGTAGATATCACACCTGATCTTAGAACGTAGGTGACAAAGTTGATATTACCGAGCATAAACAACCCTGTGACAGCGTTGCATTGAGGTAGTATTCAATCTCTTTCCTAACCGTAGGTAATCGTCGTTGCTGACGAGGGCAATCGTTATCGAAATACTTTACTACCGAGTTTTGGGTCCGCTGTGGTAGGTAGGTTGGTAGAGACCTAGGTACCTTGGAGTAACTACTTGCCCATTCGCTAGTATTTGGCAGCGAAGGTGAATATCCGAGTCCAAGTTAGTTTCTACACAGCTGCGCAATAGCAAAATACGTCTCCACGATAGCCTCTCACCAACGCACCAAAAACATCCCGCGCAATGGCGTCCAGACATGGCTTCAAATCACCAGAGCACAGAGTTCGCTGGGGAATAGGATATAATCCTCGCATAGCAAAGAAACAGTTGGATTCCCGACCAGCTCAAAGGAACAAGCAAAACCGAGCAATCCTCAGGGGATTGAAACGCGGCTTGACGTCCGATGCCCAGAAGAAGAAGCTTCTCGAGAATGAAGCCGAGAGAAAGAAAGCTGGCATGCTGCCTTCGTGGTGGTATGAACCAGTAAAGTCGCGCTCAATACTTGCCTGCAACGAACAAGCTTCAAGCACCTTGTCCAGACTTCTCGATTTCCCTTCCAACAATCCGGCCTTCAGTTTCATCAACCTTCCTACGGAGATCCACCAAATCATCATTGACATCCTCGATTTCGAACCAAAAGTACACCTCCGAAACACGTCCATATATTTTCGCGAAATGATTAAACAATCCACCCACAAAGAGATTCTTTCCGCTGAGCTGGGTAGCAACTTCAGAGGCTACTTCGCCTGCAAATACTGCATCCGGCTACGTCCACAACATAAATTTGATGATATCAATTTTGTTCACACCATGAACCCAAAGGACATCTGGCAATTTCTGAGGAGCAATGGGAGTGAAAGAATAAGGCTTGCCCCTAAAAGAAAGACTCGTTTCTGTATCGATTGCGGAATTAGCACCGGATCTTATCTCTTGGGCCATGGTTTAAAGGTCACGAGAGAGGAGAAAAGGAAAGAGAGTTTGATCCTATGCCGTGCGTGCAGAAAGTTCGATGCGTCAGCTTCACAGGGTGGACTGGAGTGTCAAAAGTGCTGGACGGCTAGGATGGGATTCTGGGGCCAGGTTGCACAGCGGGAGTTCATCGAAATGAAGCTTGGGAGGACAAACTCTGGGAGAAAGTTGTTGAAAATGGGCTGCAAGCTGGCTGATATGGTCAAAGGAGAGGGCATTCCGGGACAAGGCTTTCCAAGGGTCTTGGGAACCTCAGACCATGGCCATTGGAAGGCAACACGGGGCGATGATAAGGGCGAGGCTGGAGTGAGGATGATGGCGAAGGGCCCCGTGAATGCTGTTGTTCCTGAGATAATAGCGATGAAGTGGCAGAGACATCGTGACACGTGGATGGAGGACAGTGGCGATGAGGACTGAGTCGGAGATGTAACCAAGGCTGGGAGGCGGAGACTGATGATACCGAATGCGAGGCATCTCTGGATTGTAGGAGTATGTAGGAATAAATAATCAGGAATTATGGCAAACAAGACATCCGATTACGCGTTGGATTGTGCTGAGTTGCCAAAGAGAAGAGTGAAGAGAAGAAGAGAAGAAGAGAAGAGAGTCAACAATACAGTCAGGGTTCTAGGTAGACTCCCTACCTTGCTACGGGTATCCCACCGCTAACCACTAGCGGCCGCGCAGGGTTGGATTGCTCTGAGGGCAACGGCAGAATTCAAACCTTTTCCATAGGGAATCACCTCTCACAAGACGACAACACGTCTCATGACTCTCTGAATAACGCAAACACTCGTTGTATAAGTTGTTCGCCGTCTTCCCTCCATTCACTTCTCAACCACCACATTCATTGGTTGCATTTGAGAACGTTCTCGTACCAGCACCAAGGAACGTTAGCGGATTCAAGTCAACAGACTCAACATGGGCTCATACGGGGAAGAACCCGACAATGCCAGTACGTTGTCGCCCTTCTCTGGCTGCAGCGTGCCATGTGTGCTTTGCGACCACCTCGAGAATCTCTGCTAACGTGGATCGCCTCATGCAGTCAAGCCCGGCCAACAGCCATGGTCCGTAGAAGCAGTCGTCGCAACACTTCCAGGCGGCCCACCTCAAGTGGACTCCGCATCTCCAATTCCCTTCTTCCACATGATCGAGCGTCTGAAGACCACGAAGCGTGAGGGCTGGCGCAGATTTGGTATCAACCAGTACGTTTCCGCCCCGAAAGTCTTGCGGGCGCATCTAACCAAGAACAGTGGGGAATCCATCGCCGACCATATGTTTCGCATGTCCCTGATTACCATGTGCGCACCGACGTCTCTGACTTCGAAACTCAACATCCCCCACTGCACGAAGATGGCGCTTATTCACGACGTCGCCGAAGCGCTGGTTGGTGATATCACCCCGGTCGACGGAGTACTGAAGTCTGAGAAGAACAGACGGGAGTCGACGACCATGGATTACTTGACTGGCGCCGGAGGCTTGCTTGGACGAGTCAATGGCGGTCTCACGGGCAAAGAGATAAAGGCAGTCTGGCAAGAATACGAAGATGGCGAGACGATCGACAGTAAATTCGTTCATGATGTCGACAAGGTTGAGTTGCTTCTGCAAATGGTAGAGTACGAGAAGAGGGGAGAGGGAGTATTGGATCTTGGTGAATTTAGCTGGGTCGCGACGCGCATCGAGATGCCCGAGGTCAAGGCATGGGCGGACGAGATTTTGGACGAACGAGAAGCTTTCTGGGTTGCGCATGGGGGCGTGAAAAAGGGCATCGAGAAGCCTGAGGACGGAATGAAGCAGCAGCAGGATCAGTACTATTCAAAACCATGAGACGTGGTTTGCGGAGAGAAGGTTTATGAATACGAGCACCATGAGGCACTGGGACAGGATGAGGGATAATGATGGGTATGGCTGCATTATTGGGGAGTTATCCCACATAGACATTGCTTTGCTTCCATAAGATAGCATGGCGACGTGGAACAGATTCCATGTCAATAGAGAGACAATAGCCCTTTAATCCCTTGGAGAATGGCTGACGATGGCCTTGAAGGTGTTTGGTATATAGATCGCGTGCTGACCGCCTTTGCGTGCGATGTTTGCGGGGCAGATGCTGACCCAGCAACCATCGTACACTGCACCAACTCTCTCGTTCGTCCTCCACAATCACCAGACACGGCCAACGCATGGCGGCAATAATATAACACCACCACCCACGACACTCTACGCGCTCGCACATAATCCAGCGTCCTCCGGGAAGTGCGTACACGATATCTCGCCGCCGTGGCATCTGCCATCATCTTGACACTTTGCCCGGCGTGACGACCAGGCAGCGGCGCTGTGCTGGCTGCACCAAATCGCAACGATGCAGCACTCAAGCTCACGACCCACCCTATCCAACACATTCTCCTCCTATACGCACCAGGACACAGGCTCATTGCCACGTCTCTCAGGTGCAAACTCACATATCTTCCGGCCACCACGCACACCCTCAACCTCCGCCGCATCCTCTCTGTACTTGTCGCAGTCTCCTACCCCTTACGCCAACAACGCAAATAACGCCCCAGTCGGTGGCAGCAGAAAGCGGTCGCGCACAGATTACGATCCGAAGGATGAGAGCATGGAGAGAATTACAGTAGGAAGAACGTCGAGTGGAGGCTGGACTGCTGCCGAGCTCGCTGGCGGTCAAACCGAGGATCTTTCGGGGAGCGTAGAGATGACGGATCCAGGATCGCCGGTGCCCTTTGTCAATACACGGTATACGCTGGCAGGTGGCATGGATACGCCGAGCCAAGCTTTAGCAAGTGCCACCGTGCAAGCAGATTACTATCTTGGGGAACCTGGGGATATGGGCTATCGGCCAGAGCGAAGTGGTGTGTCGCGGCAGAATACCTTTCAGGACGACCCAGACTATTTCCATACCACGGATGTGAACGGCCGACCTCGAGATGTCATGCAGTATGCGGAGCAGAGGAACGACGAAGGATGGAACATCGCCAGGCTTGCGGTTGGAGTCGTTGGCAAGGTCTGGGAATTCTGCAAGATTGGGGGTGCTGTATTTCGAGGATTCCATGCTGGTGGCGGAAAAGGCTACAATACGAATCTGCAGCCCGACGGCTCTGGATTTTCCTGGCTTGAGAAGAACGCGTCCGAAAGCAAAGATGGAACTCCGATACCAGGGTCCTGGACAGCTGTTGGCGGGGAGGATCTGGATATCATTCCTGATTATCTAAATCAGAATGTTCATGAGGGTGAGAATAGAACACCAGAGAGAGGTAACAAGAGAAGGCAGATCTCTACACCGAAGGAGGAAATCGCGAAGAATTGGGTTGTGGTTCCCCAGAATAACACACCCTCGACACCACAGGAAATAAAGCCGTTAGGCAGATTCAGCATGCCAACGGCTGCTTCCTCTAGCCGCCGCGGTATCTTACCCCCCTCTTCAGTCCCAACAGCAACTTCTTCTCTCCCGCGACTCCAACAAAGACGTCCTATCATCCCGCGACCCACAACCTCACACGCTGGAGCCTCATCGCTATATTCACCAAAACCTGCTTCCTTCGCAAGCTCCCGATCGCCAAATGGCTCTAGGATTCCAGTTTCGCACAGTCGGGAAGCAAGTCCTCTAAAGTTGCATCAATCAAGGATGAATGGTGGTAGCATTGGCGGCAGCGAAAAACCCGAATCACCTGCGGCAAAAGAAGCAAGGAAGTGGGCCGAAGTCAAGCGAAAGGAGGAGCGAGAAGCTGACGAATCTATAAGAAGATTAGATGCGCAGCTGAAGGCTATGATTAAAGAGGGCAAAGAAGCGTTAGGGACGAAGGTATCTGTTGAGATGGACGACGATGAGATGGCTGTCAAAGTGGATCGGGGTGGTGGTAGCCGGTCTGGGCATAGAAGTAGGACGTCTATCCCCGGACCGGGGACGCCGACCGGAGCTGGGGCGAGGAAGTGGGACAATTGAGTTGACGGATTGTTCAAGTTGACATGCCTTGAGGCTGAAAGCTGAACATCCAACACTTGAATGTAAAACGCTTTGTAGCCTGCAACTGCTCCAGCCCTCCGCTGAAAACAAGCACGGCAAGCAGCGACGAAGGGGGAAGCAAATCGATTTCTTGTACATTTCTTTCACGGTCCTCGATGGTTTTCATTTCAAGCGTCGCCGGCGTTTTTAGGGAACCCCACGGGATTCTACTTCTGCGAACTCATACATAGCATGGAGTCTGGGATATGCGAGCGGGAAATTTTTGAATCTTTTGCGGTTCGTGCACTCGTTTGGGAAGAAACTGATACCTACCTACCTGCCTTTTTTGTTTTTGTCTGAGTCGAAAAGAGGATGATCTTAAGGTGAAAATTGATGAGAAGAAGACAGGTGGAAATAGGATAGCTTAATATCAATTATTGGTTTCCTTATTTCCTGACATTGATTCAAGGTTGTCGTTAGGATAAGCGTCTTGCTTTAACACGTCTGTTTCGACCTTTATCTAAGGTAGCAGAGAAGAATGAGCTTCTTTCCCTTAGCTTTGATTGTATATAAGTAAAACTTAAACTATTATTTCTCTACTATAGCTACTCTTACTATCATCTAGATAATAAAAGGTTCAAGGATAGAAACTTCTATTTCTAGTCCTCTTCTCTTCTCTTATCCTTCTTAATTACTATACATATATAAAAGGTCGGTAATCAAAGCATATAAGGCATGGTACGAGTATATAGAGTAAAGCGAAGTAAAATTAAACTACTTATCTACCTATCTATATAGGTACAGTACCTTCCTCAACCAAGCTACAATAAAACGCCTTACAGAAAGCCGCAGCCGCAGCCGCAGCCGCAGCCATAGCTTGTCCCTGTTCACTTTATATACCTAGCCATGATAGCATACCTTAGCAGGCCAGTGTACTAGTGTGGCTTTTAAGACGCAGCCCGGGTAGGCTAATTGATTCTGATTCGAATTCTGACTCAAGTCTGATATGATAGCAAGAAGAAGAAGAAGAAGAAAAAGAAAGAAAGAAAATGTCATTTGCCGAGGTCTGTATTGTACAGAGGTAGAGCAATATATGCAAGGCTGACGTCGCCTTCGCCACGATTTCACTAGCAGCTAGCAGCTGACAGCCAGACGGACTGACTACTCTAGGTACTGTAGCTAGCAGGCTGACAGGCTGACAGGCTAATAGGTAAACCCCGCCACGCCGCATGTCATCTCATCACCACCTCACTAGTGTCAGGTTGTCGAATAATTAATTGTTGTGAGAGGTGGGATTTAATCATTTAAGGTGTTTGACTTCAGACTTCCGACTTATTTCTCTCTTGTTACCATGGTATCCCCTCCTTTGAATCTTATATGAAGTTCTCGACGTACGAAGAAATAGCGAACTAGGTACATACAGGAGTCATTATTCCAGGCAACCACGCTGGAAACCAGTATTTCATACACAAAGAGCAAGAGCAAGAACAAAGCAAAAGCCCAAGTAAGAAGCAAAAGGGCAACTTCTGCAGCCACAATGCTCCTCCACTCCCTAAAATCCTGGTCCCCCTTTCAAATGGACGCCCTGGGAATAGTGACGCTGCTGGGCGCCGACGAGATGAATCAGACCGTCGGACGATTGTCAGCTACGCCCTACACGAAGTACCTGCCGCTGCTGGGCGCCTACACCATAGCCGGGAACAGCATCACCCGACCGATGCCAGGCTTCGCGTGTTATAACATCAGTGATCGGATCATGGCGACGGATGTAGCGGGGTGGTTTGGAAGGTGGCTGGGCGGCTTGGAGAGGACGTGTAGTTCGAGTTGGGTTTGCATTCGTGTTGTTCCGAATTGCCCTGTGGAGAGAGGAAAGGAGAGAGACAAGGGAGCAGGAGGAGGAGGAAGGGTACTTGAATTCCTCGCATTAACTATAGGCTTTCTAGTACTGGCTCCACCGACAGTCCTATCACTCTTGATAGGAGACTGGTGGGGATTGGCAAATTACTTATCAATGTTCCTCTCGATCCTCGTACGACAAGCGATTGTATCCTCGAACCGCAAGGCTCTCGATCTGGCCGCCAGAAAGGCAATGGAGAAGACGAGCGAGCCCGTAAAGACATGGTGGACGTTACCGGATGGAAACGCAATAACCATTATTGCACCGAGGGGAATCATAATGGATTGTCTATTGACGACGCCGCGACCCTTGAATCCGAGATTCTATGATGCCGTGAGGGCCCTAGGCTGGGCGGCCTTCGCCGTTCACGTTGTCAGTCTGGGCATGGCGGCTTTGGTATCGCAGGTCTTGACCGTGGTTGTTTTGTTGGTGTCGACGGTCTTGGTGGCGAGGAAGGTGGGCGATGAGGAGGGGGTTGTTGGGCAGAGGTTGAGGCTTGAGGTTGTGCATTTTGGTGGGAAGGAGTTTAGGGCTGCGGCATTGGCGAGGTTGGATTTATCTGCTGAGGAGGAGGCGAGTATGGTTAGGTGGAATCTTTATCCGCATGAGTCGAACTTACTGTGGTGGGAGAGGTATCAGAGCTGTAAGAAGGAGTTTGGTGTTGAGGGCTTTAGGAAGTGGGATGAGATTATGGCGAGGAGGGATGAGGATGTTGTTTGAATTAGGAAGTATCTACATAGGTATCTACAGTAGATGAATGAAAAAAGAGATAGCTTAATTTCCTGGAAAGGATTCCTCCGACTTTGACGACTACACTACTATTACAAATTGAATCCCCTGAAGAATCACAAATACTAACTACTGCGCCAAATGGGTATACGTTGAAATTTACAGCTCCATAACAGGACTCCTGCTCGTTAAGCGAATCTTCAGCCAGCTCTTCGCCGTCGCAGACTCCCAGACCTCGGATGGCATGCGCATGACAGCTTCCTTGTAGAGACAATCGCCCTTGAAGTCCCAGCTGCAAAGCACAGCTCGAAGCATGCCTCCGTCTCTTCCACACAGCAAAGCCACGGATGGTGGATACTGAGCCGAGAAGATACTGATAGTCAAGCGACCAGTATCCACCAGAGTGAAGATCTTATGATTTTGAGGAATCTGAAGACGGCTTCTGACCCTATCGAATTCTGCATAGTCGGGTTCCTTGGACTCGTGCTGTAACCAGCTTGGTGCCTTGCCTAGTCTTATGTCTGAATCTGCTCTGGATAGTAGAGTCGCCGAAGGTTGCCAGGCGAGCCTTTCTCGGTAGTTTCCAAAGATGATCTCTTCGATCTTTCTTGCTGGCAAAGTTCCTTCAAAGGCTACTAATCTGGCTGTGGACTCTACAACAGAACCGCCATAGAGCCGTCGTACACAAGACGGCCCGAACAAGGACAGTATAAACCCAACTGCAAACGCGAAACCAACAACGAGAATGGTCATCGCTGCTTGCAACGAAGAGTTATCGGTATTACTATTGCTCTGAGTTGTCCCACCTGTTGAATCATCATTACTGTTAAAGTCGGGCGCCCCGTTGCTTACAAAGAATGGTAGATAGTAGAAAGCAATACTGAAGCCTGCAACGATCCATGCAGATCCAGAACGAACAAACAACTCAGCTACTTGCTTCTTGAAGCCGTAAGAGCGCTTGTACTGCATCCGAGGAAAGTTCTTCCAGCGGATGGAGATAGATCGACAGCCGTCAATCATGATTGTGTTCTCCTCTCTGGCGAGGCCGACCATCTCACACATGGGTTGGATATTCCAAAGGCGGGATCCAAATTGGTCTGGGTATGAAAGACGATATAGACTGAAAATGTCGTTCAGCTGGGGGCTCAGGACTTGAGGGGCTGTGACGTTTGGTGACCAACAGATCATTCTTTCAATCAAATCATCGTTGTCGTTCGCCATGTTCACTCTAGCCAGAGCGTGGAAAAGACTATCCTTCTTGCCAGTGTCCACTCTGTGATTCAGTACAGCCATCAATGCACGACTCAGCTCTTGATGACCATAATGTCCTTTGGAAAATCGACTTTCAAATGCAGCAAGTGCGGTCGCAAAAAGCTCAATTCGACTTAGCGACAGGAGCCCCGAGAAATGCTCGGCTAAGATTCGTGTCGGCTGCTCGTCCTCTTTACCCGGCTCATCCTCCCAGAAAGTGCGTGTCATCTCCAACTTGGTCCAGGATTGGACATGGCACACGGTCTCATGTTGCCGGTTCCCATCGACGAAGTCATCCACTGTTTTATCTTTAACACTTCCGAGGCCTGCGTTGGTGGTTGGCCAGCATATTTTGATATCGCCGTTGGCAAGTAGGATCTCAGAAAGAGTCCATAGTGACTGACCCCATGCGAGGTAATTTGACTCGGGAATTGGGGCATAGGGAATAGCAATGATCACCTTCTTGGCACTACGAACCACGTCGCAGATGGTGTTGATGTAGTGGTTCATGACTTCGTCTGTGGCTTCAGCCTCACTGCCACACTGATAATCAAGCCAGTACGCAAAATCTTGACCAGTGTTGTTTGTTCTATCAGTGTGCGACTCGGTTGATTGGAAGTATTTTCGTGTGACATATCGCGAAATCTGTTCGAGTTCTGTGCGAGCTCTCTTTGCATCCTCCTTGGTGGTGCCAAACTGTTCATTTTCATCAACATGAAAATGGGCCCGAGTGAAACTAATGACAACAAATGGTATATCGGACCTCGGGTTGCGGTCAACGGTCCACTCTCCAGTCTTTCCATTGTACACGACCAAAGCTTCAGGGCGGACTTGACGTGGTTTTGCAGAAAACTTGACTACTGTCTCGTCTACTTCTTCCTCTCCGGGCTTCATATCAAATTTGTTGATGGCAAATTCAGGCCAATCCCAGTGATAGCCTGGATAATCGTCATACTTTTCCGTTGTCTCGGTATCTTGTTCCCAAGGAGCTGTCATTCCCGGCAAAGCCATCAGAAGTTGCAAAAAAGGTCCAATCAATATCATTCTACCAAAAGCCTGAACCATCCCTAACGGCGGTCGTTTCTCATGGACTTCTCCGTTTCGAATTACTTTCTTCTTGTCTGCGGGACGCAATGACCACTCTGCCATCTTGAGCGCTGTCGGAACCGAGCCCTTCAACTTCACACGACGCCAGTCCCCTCCCTGTGGGGTATTCCAGATGTGGTTCGTACATTGTACTAAGAGTCTTCGCGGTTCGTAAGTGGTTGTGCTGAGATATACGGGCACGTCGTGGTGTTTGTAGCTCAAAATTCCCAACTTGTTTCTATATGTCAATTTCTCATCCTCCTGTGGGTTTCTAGCAGACAATCGCTTGAGTTTTGTGGCATCAGGAATTTCTGGGCGCTTGTAACGGACAAATGTAGGGTATTGTGTTGCAAGACCTCCACTGTATTCTTTGGCAAGACGGCCTTGCTCTTTCGTTCGCGTGATCAATCGACTCCAACGGCCACGTCGTTTTTCTTCTTGGTGTTGCACGTCAGATTGAGACGTGGACCCGTTCCTTGGAACGTCGTGGCCTGTTCCTGCCTCGAGATCTTGAAATGCCATTGGCTGCACTTCTCGTCGAAATAGCAGTGGCTTCACGCTGGGTTCTGAATTCGCAGACTTTGCACCCTGAGAGGAGGCGTATTTTTGTCCTTGTTCTCCGTCACTGGGCAGAGCCTTCCGAGGAATACTGTAATCAGACATCCTCGTGGTGTCAGTGGTAGTGTGCACATGTCAAATTTAGTGCTGGAGAGGAACTAGATATATGTATATGTTAACAGCACCTGGCTAAAGAGCGACAAGGCTCACAAATTGCAGCCCGGTCGCGTATGCCTGCCTCCCTGCCTACCTACCTATATCACGGCCTCACCCGTCCGAAAATGAATGAGGGGCCGAGGGCTAGGTAACATGCACCAGATGTGTGTTATTTTCAGGTCGCAATCACCACTAGTCCGTCTTTCCTGTCAGATTCTAGGCTTTGTCCGCGCACCCTCTGTCAGCCGCAAGAATCTCAATTGGCGGAAACTTGGTGATAGCCCCCAACGAGGAGCGAAAAAAGCAAAGGTGCTTGCCAGGATCAGCAAGGCAACAGTACTCGGGAGCCAATAAATGTAGTTCCCACGATGTCAACCCTGCACGTTCTCTGCACTGTGTCTCCTTAGCCTCATATCTTGATATTTCATCCGCAGAAACCACTGGCCTCTCAAGTTGATAGCCATCCCCTCGACTCCTTGTTCGCAGTTAAAAAGATGAACTTCGTTGGCAAATGGCTACCAAAGGTTGTCCAGATTCTGGGGCTTGCCTTTTGCGCGCGTTTAGAGGTTGAGGAGAAATGTTCGTTGCAATTGCTGTTGCGATTGGAAAGAGGATGAAGGTGTTAATTGTGGAGGGAAAAAATACGGCCGAGGTGCTTCGGGACGTAAAGGGGAGGGGGTCCCGCACATGGATTTTAGCGACCTAATGAGTCAGCACTCACTACCTACCACCAGTAGTACCATATCAATATCCTTTACTGATGCGTGACTTCCACCACTACCGGTATTACTGTATAGAGGAGTAAGGGACTTTCATAAAGCTGCCACCCACAGGCTGCACACCACCCTTAAACGCCATTAATCTCATGCAACAAGCGTTCACCTCGGGTTAACCGATGTATGTAGAAGCCATTAGCTAAAGCCATGTACAAAGCACATTGTGAATTTATAACAAGGGTATAGTAGCGACTACAAGTAAGGTGTATATAAATACCCTTCTAAACCCTAGAAGAGTAGGCTAGGTAACTATTAGAGTATTCTAGATAGACTAAGAAGTCCTTGAGTAAGAAACTAGCAGTAAGTATCTAATGTGTAATAACTCTGATTAAAGCCCAGAGCTATCTGTTTATATCCTGAGGTTGAAAGTTGGTAGTTACTATGTAGGAAACTATAATAGGTTTAATTTCATAGTCATGAATCATTATCAACTCGTTGCACCTCCTCTATTGTCCTAGGAATCTAAGCGCACTTTACAACCTATTCGCATACAACCTTTGACAGTCCCTTATCATATATCTGGACCCTCACTCATCACACTCATCACACTCTCAGCACCCCAGCTCTTCCCCGGGCTAACAGCCGGACTCATGGCCAGAGGCGTTGTCGCAATCTTCGGCCTTGACTTAAACACATCTTCATAGTCCGGATCCTCTCCTTCGATCAGAATACTCAAGTCCTCATGTCTAGCCTCGTCCTCCTCCTTGAAACTTGCCTCCCTCGCCTTAGGGAAATAATTGCTCTCTCGCTGCCTCTTCTTCTCAGCCTTTACACTTCGTCTCCGGTCTAACTGCGCTTTCTTCTGCGCCGCTTCGAAGCCAGCCATACTTTTCCTGGTGCGTTCGATGAGGTCCGCGTGCGGATCGATCTCCGGGGACGTGATGGGGGGTGTGAGCTTGGGTTTGAGGGAGAGTCGGGGGAGGTCAAAGTCGTCGTGTAAGTCCGATATTTCAGAGTGCGTGGCGCGAGCCATAGAGAGTCGGGTTCTTTCTGCCAGAGAGAGCGCGTGACGTTGTTTCTTTGGAGAAGGTGATGCTGCTGCCATGGAATTGAGAATCTGATCTGCTAGCTCGTCGTTTCCTGGGTCGAGGGATAAAAGTGGTTTCAGACGGAGCTCTGCTGCTGGCGTTCCTATCTTTGCACGGTCGACTTTTCGAGATGGCGAGGCGACATGGACTATTTCGTGTTCACTGTCCAGCTCTGTATCAAGGTCAGAAATCGGCTGAGTCGTGATGGACTGCGGTGATGAGTTTATCGGTGGGCTTCGGACTTTATGTCGAGATTCAAGTTTTCGTCGTGTTGGCGCTGGATTGTACATCTTGTCTTCATTTTCAGACTCTGTATCGAGGAGAATGGCCTTTTCTCTTGGCAGAGGAGCGGTGTCGGTCGCTGTAATTGCTGTACCGTCGTGCGGTGCTTCAGATGGAGGGGTTCGAGATACCGACTTGGATCCAAAGCTATTGAAGCCTGGCGAGGCCTCCTCGGAATCGCTCGATGCTGACGACCAGTCCTCCTTTGCTGCAGGTGCTGCTTTCTCTGCAGTTGGCGAGGAAGCAGCCGAGGAGGCAGCGGGCGAAACTATAGATGATGTTCTTCTGTTTTGTGGAGGTAAACTCCTTCTGGAAACCCGAGTATTCTTGGGCTGTGGCTTGCCAACGTTCGCAAGCTCAGTCTTCATATTCTCAAGCATACGAGCGTAATCCTCTTGGAGCGGAGCAGCATCGGCAGCATCAATGACTTTACCTTTCACTTGCAACGCTTCATGCTTAGTAAACCCCAGGTCGATCTTGGTTTCACCCTTGACAACCGGTCGATCCCGTTTCTTCGGTGACGTATCCTTCTTTGCAAGTGTCTTCCCAAAATCTTGCCATCTTGCCAAACGTGCTGCCTGGTCTTTTACTCGTGCATCTAATTGCTCCAGGAGTCCCACATGCCGTTTCCCCTCCACATCTCCAATTGTGCCCTTCTCGACGTGCTCCCATACGTTCTCAAATCGGTTTGCCAAAACCCCATCTCTGCCCCCTGTGCAATCGCCATACAGAATGCTTTCCGACCACTCACTGTTGCCACTCCAGTTCTTCTGAAACCTTTCATGCAACTCCCCAACCTCCTTTCGTGATATTTGTGTATGTGAACTTCCCGCTTCAATCGATTCCTTCAATTGTTCTTGTCGACGTGTGGCTCGGCGGTGATTGAGACTGAGAAGCTCGGTAAAGTCGTGGTATTTGGCCCTGGCATCGTTCTTCTCCCGTAGATGTTTACTCAAGGATGCTTTGTGGGACAAGATCAATGCCGATAGTATGGTCCTTTCCCCCGAGTAAGAGAAGTTTTCTAAAGCAAGTTGCTGTGCGATGGCCTGGTATGGTCCTGCGGTCGATTCCTGGACTTTCTTTTGCAGCACTACGTTTGAAAATACAGCCAACACATCTTCCAGTCTTTCACCTTTACATTCATCCAGCATGGTCTTTCTCAACACAGTATCGCGACCCAGGACTCCATTCTTCTTGGCTTGATCAAGACATCGGTAGAGGGCGGTGCGCAGATTGAGAGATTGAAGAGGCTCGAGAGGTGGGAAGAAGGGCTGTAGTTTCTAGAGGTGAAGAGTCAGCTTTTACGTATTGATGGCAGATTGTTAGGGCTGTACATTTCGTGCTTCTTCCGGATCCCAGAGAACGAACAACTGGTACAGAGCCCACTCAATGCATTGTATGCGCTTCTTCGCATCTTTCGACGTCAACACCGCGGTGGTGATATCAGGCCAGTCCTTTCGCAAGTCAAGGTCCAGCAGCCGTAGATTGGTAAGGAAGAGTGTCACGTTCGAGGGTCCTGGCCCGTTTGAAGGAGTGAGTGCAGATGAGAGCTTCAGACCGCCGGTCGCAGGCGCCCGTTGGCTGCGTGTTCGTGACAGAGCGAGATTGGCAGTTGAGGACGCCATTGCGAGAATATAAAACCCGGTATGTATATTGAGAACATGATATGACTCTGCTGGAGGAGTCGTGAAGTCTTGAAGGCGGTCTGCAGTCTGCAATACGACGTGGGGCCTTTTGCATAAACAACAAATGCGCGTCGGGTGTCGCAACGGTCGCAAAGGTCAGGATGAGTCAGCAATGCTTTGTGAGCACCAGCAGACTTTATGCAGAGCAGAGTTTAAATCAACGACAATCTAGGAACTACCTAAAAGAGCGTAGAACTACTCGTATATAGCGATTAGATCGTATCTCGTAGAAATCATGATAAGCGTATAAGGATTAAGTATACAGTTTTATTACTATTCTAAAGCTTATATCTATTAACCTAGGGTCCCTGTACTTATATATTGATTATACGATTTATCTACCTTATCTAACATTATAATAACATATTGTAATACTATAATAAAATATATAAATACCTACTTATAGTCTCTAACACAACTTTATCGTAAGTAAATATATTAATTTTCTCTGGAAGTATAATCAGCTTCTATACAAACCTTGGTCCCTACACGGTTCTCGGAAGGAACTACTGTACTAACACACGCAGGATCTAAGGTAACTAGTTGATCCAAAGTCCAGTTCTTCGAGCATGGCAAAGGAAACTGCGTGACGATCACAGGCTTCACAGCATGGCGAATTCTTTTCAGAGCAGTCATTAGATGCGTCTCTGAATTACTCAAACTGAATCGATTGGAAACCATTCCACCATACCTTCGTGCAACCTAGATAACTTACTGCACTTCTTCGCCATGATACTCGTTATATACAAAACTTTGCCAGTTTTGGCTATGGCCCTCCTTCAAGTATTTTCAATAATTGAGAACCAAGCATGCACCACAATTCCCAGTCGGACTTGCGATCCTCCCTCCCACTTCCCTGCCAATGTCTCTGATCATTGCAATCGTAGTCCTGTTGCGATTTTCAGCATTCAGGTTACCCACTGGTTTGGTGATTCATCTCATACAGAACCACCAAGCCCTACAACCCTCTCTCGCCGGGTTTGTACGTTCGTTACTTATTCAAGGTGGTGTGCTCAGCCTCCATGAACACTTTGTGAAGCAGCTCGAAATTCCTCCCAACAAAAAAGACCTGGAGCTGTTTGGACAACATCCTTAACTGTAGCGCTATGTATGGTTCGCCATAACAATAGGCAAGGCTATCGTTGTCAACCCCATCAAGAGTTGCTGCTTGGCAAACTAGATGCACTCTTGCGTGTTTAGCGCTGACCACCAGTATGGCTGGAGGAACTGTTGGCAAAAAAGACCTAAGAAACTCCTAAAGGATTGTAAAGGATGACGTAAGGTCGGATCCACATTATAAATGCTGTTGCATTTGGCTGTTCTAGAGTATTTGTAGTCGTCATCCTTATAAAGCCGGTGACAGTCGAGGAGGAGGATGTACATATCTCGTTTTTCTTGTTCGGGGCGCTTGAGATACGTTCTCTCATCTAGGCGGTTATGTGGGTGCTCGAGGGCTTCAGGAACAGGGCCTCCATCGACAGAATGAACCCCGCTCTATGGATGTCAGAGGTTTGAGAGAGAAAGTTGATAATATGGGGGAAAAGAGGCTTCCGATCATAGACAGAAGGATCTGGAGAAGAGCCGTTCTGCGCATGCGAAGGGGTCGTAGAGGAAGCGAGCTGAGCATAGGCGGATTTCTGATCAGGAAAGGTGTTCTGAGTATACGAAGGTATAGAAGTATAAGCGCTCGCGGAACAGTGGAGAGAAGAAGTACCGGCATCGTAGACGGGAGTGTTGGGAGAATAAATGCCGGGACTATGGACAGCGTTCTGAAGATAGACTATGTTCTGAGCTTTGGCAGAAGGGATTTGAGAAGAAGTCTCCTGGGAAAAATCGCTCAGAGCACAAGCCGGAGCAATTAGAGAAGAGAAGTCTTGAGTATGGAGGGTGTTCTGAGAAAGGATGGGCAGGATGGGAGAAAAGTCGATATGAGACGGCCTGCCCGGAGCATACGCGGTGCCCCCCGGATTGAAGAAGGGAATTGGAGAAGAGTCCTGGACATAGAAGGAAGTCATTAGACACGATGCATTACGAGAATGGATGCAGCCCAGGGAACTTACGTGGGGGGTTGGAAAAGAAGTATCCGAAGCATCGACTTGCGCGAGGGGAGAAGAATTGCTCTCCCGAGAACCATCCAAGACACTCGGAGCGCTTTGAGAATCGAGTTGTGGAGTTGTAGAAGAAGTAGGCTGAGAAATCTGGCACGGGGCATCGACCAAGGAGTGTCCAGAAATATGGAAATCAGACGGCATCGAGAGGCTCGCATCATAGAGACTGTCGCTATTTAGAAGCTCCGTAAAATACCAAGAGTTCTGCATGTCTGTGTATGGACCTGGTTCTTCATAGTCCATATTGGCTCCAACCCTGGCGTCGGTAGACAGGGCAGACTGGTGTTGGAAGAGATGGGAGTTGGAAGAGTTGGGAGTTGGAAGAGTTGGGATGGTGGTGATGGCGATGAGAGGAAGACGACGTGCGACGGGAAGGGAAGAAGGGACTATGGGTCGTGTCACGGCCGCCAGCAATCAGTGCCGAATGTCGAACTTCACGCAGAAAGGACCTCGATACCCCAACTAAAGAATTGACTCGGCCATTTAAAACTCCGGCCAATACAGCTAATTATGCCACGACCAAGAGCACGACGAGCGTAGCACGAAGTCGAGCAGGATATCCTGGCCGAGGTCTTCTTTGTGCCTCGAAGTCGAAGGAATTCCCACACGCACCACCACCAAGGCCAACAACCTTCACCTCGCCCATCGCTTCTCCTGCAGCGAGCAACAACAAGCAGGCCAAACCAAGCCAAATGAAGTGCTTTTGTGTGCGTCTCGTTTGGAAGCTGGTGGCTCTAGGATGCGAACGATGAGGTTATTCCGATACAGCGAATTGTAAGTACCCTTTCTTGCTCGGCGAGCCTCTGCTGATGACCACGACCCTTGCTTGTAGCAAAGACCGACCAAGCTCACCTGCTGTCGCTTGGATGCATCGATCATGCAACGCCTCGGACAGTTCCTCTGTCGTCCCATTCCCTCCCCGCGAGCTTGCACCGCCTTCATGCAAAATATACCATCGGATGTCAGCGGCAGCCTTACTCACCAGAGACAAACACATGGCGCAGACTGGCAAGGTGAGCCGTGACTGTGGTTACAATCACGCTGCTGACACCAAGAAGTGAAGCAGAAACGGAGGATTCTGGTAGACAAGTTGAGCCTGGAGTTGGGCCAAAGACACACTTGTGACTTTCTCCTTTCTGTATTCCAAGTCTGCTACAGCTTGCTAGGCACCCACACGGGCTTCCTCTTCTCCACAAAGCTTCTGACACCCTCCTTCATGTTATCCCCTTTATCCATCCTTTTGTACCAATTCTCGGCCAGTTGTCTGGTCCCCTCTTCCGCACCGATTCCCTCCCATCCCATCTTGATACCCTCTCGAGAGACAATCACCGAGTCCGGGCTATTTGCACAGATCAAATCTGCAACCTTCAATGCCTCCTCAACACAAGTTCCCTTCTTCACTACCTTATTCACCAAACCCCACTCATTGGCTTCCCTCACACTCAATGTTCGACCCGTAAGCGCCATCTCCATGGCCCTTTGCTTGCCTACCGTCCTCACCAGCCGCGTCAGAGCCCCAGCAACCGCAACAACACCAATCTTGACCTCAGGCAACCCAAACAAGGCCCCTTCATCTGCAACTACAATATCGGCATTGATGATCATTTCACAGCCACCGCCAAAACAGATTCCATTGACCGCGCAGATAACCGGCTTCTTGCCGCCTCTTCTTGACAGCGCCCCAAATCCACCAGCTGGCATGGTCCGATTCTGCGCCTCAGCACTCAATCCTTTATCTGGCACAGCATCTGGCCGGTTTGCAGTATTCCACTCCTTCAAATCTGCACCGGCACAGAATGCGCGGCCGGACCCAGTCAGGATTGCACAACGTAAGGAAGGCTCGGCATCGAGCCATTCGTATACGGCAGAGAGTTCCTGATGCCCGCGAGTAGAGATACAGTTGAGCTCGTTCGGGCGGTTCAGGGTTATCAAGAGTGTTTGAGGGGTTGGAAAGGTGAGGAGGGCATCTTTTATTGATGGGGGTGGCGTGGTAAACCTAGGTTGTGTTGAGGCCATCTCAGGGATCTGGTGTTTTGAGGTGTTTTGAGAATTGAGACGGGAAAGCAGTTCGTAGAGAGGATTCACTTTTTGTATAGAAGATATAGAAGATAGGATGACATGTAGATATATGTTTGGAGTGCAACTGCGAATTGTGATGAGGGAATTGGAGATGAAATGTTTAGAGCTCAGAAGAGGATTGGCGTGAGTTTTGCGGGGAGCCGCGGCCTTCGGGCTTTCGGTTATGTGAAGTAGCAGGGGAAGTCGGTGGTGGCGGTGGGTGGTCTGGATCACCAGATGGTGCACGAAAGTACTTTCGTCCGGGGGCTTGGGAAGCGAGATCTCCTATTTCCAAGTCTCTCGGCAACTTGGTACGAGAGTACGAAAGTACATTGAAATCATACTTGCCTTGGCCTTTTGTTCCACCACCCGGGATGACAAGATGCTGCCGACAAGGGAGATTGAAAAATTGAGTCCTTGGCTGTAAGTACAGAGACAATGACTAAGTCGTTAATAGACAAGGTATATAACAGTGTTCGAGCTTTCCCTTTCGCTTATATTACTACCGACCGTCCGAAAACCTGACCTTGTTCTTATACGTAGGCGGCTACTCTTTATCTCTATCTCCTATAGCCCTGATATCCCTAGCATGATTCTTATACGCTAGTGGTGGTATCTCCAGTGTGTCGTCTCTGCCCATTTGTACATTCTAGGTTATATGATCCTGTGTTGGTCATTGTGCTAGGATGTTGGAATTAGGTGATGGATTGGGAGATGTTGTGGGATGGTAGGAAGATGTGATGTAGGATTTGGTATGGTATACAGTAAGGAAGTGAGGTAATACGCACGCTGTGATCGTGACTTCTCATTCCTTGCTTTGTGTACTCGGGAGCATGCGTGGATGATTCCTAGAATCATGGCGAGGACTGCGAGACTAGCTAATACAATGTAGACAATCATGATGGTCTTGTCTCCGGTGCGGGCAGCCATGCCGCCCGCGAGAGCCATGCTTGCTCCTGCTCCGCCGGGCATCTCGTTGTGCTGGTCTTGGGTGCTGGGCCGCCGGTGTGATATTGGATACCTCTATATGGGGATAGGAGACGAGAAATGGAAGGATGTGTTGGTGGATTGATGGAGATGAGTGGGTGTTGATGGTGAGGGTTTGATGGAGAGATATGTATGCGGGGGTTTGAATGACTTCTACTTTGGAAAGCATGTTTGGAATATACTTTTCTGATTCCGCTTCATATGGTGAGGTCACTTGTGTCGATGAGAAAGTTCACACTTCGACCAAGAGTTCTCATAAGGCACCTAACACCATCGCAAGAACCCCTTCCGACTTCTCCATAAATCATGAAGTCCATGTCGTGTTATTGGGTTGTCAGAACCTCTATTGCTGCTGATCGGATTCTGGAAAGGCAAAATTCGGGGAAGAATACTTTTACTGATATCATTACTCCGTTATGATGGATGTTAAGTCTGCGCTACAAAATTGGAGGGTCACGCGTAGAAGTTTGGAAGACTTTCTTCTCGCTTTGACTTTTGCTCTAGAAGAATTCTAGAATTGGCGAAGACGTCAGACGCTTCTTTGCAGTTTCTGGAAGCATTGGAGAAGATTATGATTTGGTGGAACGGAGAATTACGTTACACTTCGACGAGGATAATGTAGGGCGAGAGAAGTTCATGAAGTTAGATTACTACAAAGTTCAAAGATAATCTAGTGGGCATCCCAGGACACTATCCACTACAAGCCTTTCAAATTCCATGTTCACAACTCTTTCCCCCCAAGCCTCGACAAACAACTTTCTGAATAACTCCCCCACCTCATCATCATCCGCATTGACAAGCTTCATCGCATCCTTGAGATTCTCATAATAGTAGCTGTGCATTAAAGTGCTTATTTCATAAACCTTCTCACAGCGTCAGTGATTTGCTGTGCCTGCTCTTTGGCAGTAGCTTGTATCTATGCTTCGTAGTCTCAGCAGTTCTCAGACCAGTCTTCATGTGCGAAGTTTCCTTCGTAGGAGTCGTAGATGGTGTGAAAGTTGGTATACATTGTAGTATGGAGGTGACAATTTAGTAGTAAGCACTTCATCAAATAACTGTAATATTTCTACACAAATTCCTACTTCAAATCCACTCTTATCACCTATAACAAACTCCACTTAAAACTGCAAGCTATCAAAATAAGCAAGAAGCCGCTTCGATGTCTGTATTTTCTTAATACACTTTACATTCTCCGGGTCGTCCAACCCCATCTACCTAATTCTCCAAGAATCGTCCAAGCTACGTCTTGTAATGATGAGGACAAGATTCTTCAAGTCTTTCATACACCTCGTCAACTTTGATACATCGATGACCCGCCTTTACTCTATCACAAAGGTACCGGTCCACAAACTCGTAGCATCCTATTCCATCAGGATCCAAGTCCCTACCGGGACAATCCATATAGAAGTTCTTGAATATCACACACATTTTAGGTGACTTTTGACTCTTGAAGCGTTATGGCTGATGTTTGTCGGAAACGAACACTTGCTAATGCGAGGCGGTTGCTGGTGCTAGAGAAGGCCTTAGGGAGTTCGTTCTGATTATCGGTGGCTGATAATATGTGGATTGAGAATCCGAGCTGTAGGTTGCACGGTTATAATATTTAGGAGGTGGAGGAGTGAAGACCGGGTTTTATAGAAGGGGGAAAGAGATGGTACAAGTTATTTGATTCACGGAAATATTCACAATATCTATGCTGTTGGGATTGGAAGCGGCTTTTAACACAACCTGTTTACTCATAAAATTTAGCATTGTCTTTTCTCTCAAGTAAATGATTTGAATTACGGAAATATGCTTGCTAAAGTAATTTATTGTCTGAAGGAAGCCCTGCCTAGGAGTGAGTTTTAACATCGACAACGCTTCGGTGTAAGGTAAGGGCTAAACTTCCAAGGAAGACAGACTATCACTCCCTTATCATTGCGGAAAGCACAGAACAGACTTTATGTACAATGGAAAATCTAAATTCAATCAATGTCCGATGAGCTACCTGATTGCCTTGATCAGTTCGGTCTTAATCCGATGAACGTGTTAAACGTGCTCAAGTTGCCTTGGAAGAGACTCTACTCTGACCAAATTTTCTTCCTGTTTTCATCGCAGATACAGACTTATTAAGTTTTCTGCTAGGAAAAGTACGCAAGCTAAATTTCGTATCATTACCTTTTATGTTTAATACAAGCTGCAGTAAACAAAATCTCCTTCTAGTGCTGTTTAAGCCTCGATTGTATCCTCGACCGCCTGCTAGTCCTCTTGACACAACGTCTGTTGACTACGCCATACCTTGAAGGACGATTTAGTTATTCTCCTGCTAAGAAAATAAGTTTTTAAACAGGAAATTGCTCTGCTGCTAATGCAACTGCCATTCCTAAAGTCAGTCTTTGTAAAGCTAGCAGGTTAATAGATAGCCTAATTGCAAGTTAGAACCTAGATTAGTATTATATCTAATAAGTGCGTGACGATAGTTATAGAGCGATAAGTGTTGGGTAATAAAGAGGTTCCAAAAGTGAAGAGAATAAAGAGAACATAGAAGGGGTTATGTTTTCGTTTAGGAAACACTAGAATTAGTTACCGTCATCTATTCTAGCATTTCTAATCTCAAGGACGCAATGGAAAAATATGATTTGCTAGGTCAGATAGCTTCGTATTGAGAAATTAGACACGCACATTAAGGCCTAATAGCTGCATCAGAGCATCAATTCTAAAATGCGATTGGGTTTGATTTCTATTATGCATGCTGCAATTTGTGCATTGTAGAAGCTGAGCAGATAATGTCCAGTCCAGTATTTTTAGATTTATGTCGCTTTACGCAGCCTACAAAAGAGCTACTCACAGTTTTACGGTCCTCAATACAGTGGTTTGACCAAAGCTTCTGCATCGTCGAGAACCTTCCTTTAAATTTGGTAAACTGGCTATTTTTATACCTAAGTTTTATCCACCAGATTGGATTGTTGACACTATTGTCACCAAGTAGCCTATACACTTATAAATTGGGGTCAAAAGTCTGCTTTATAGCCATAGAAAGGTTTTTGTGGCAAAAGCGGAACACAGGGGACTGGAAAAGATGTATTGTATTTAGAAGCGCAGAGAGGAACGTACCACTAGTTCAAATGCAGTAAACAACCATTGGCGGCGGAAGTGGACGAGGAAGACTGCAATGGTTTACTTTAATAATAGTAAGAGAAACTGTAAAACCTCAAAGTGACCACTTCGCCCTTCGAGCTGCAACCTCGCTGGAGACCCTGGAAAGCTCACTCTCCAACCTTTGTACCTTCTCGAGTCCTTGGCTGACGGTGCGCCACTGTACATGATGAAACCTCCGTGGAAGCCGCGATTGATGGGCTCCTCATTGACCTGCTTCAGAGAATAGGGGACTCCTTGAATTCCAGCGAAGCCAGAGACCACGAAAGGGCCTCTGTACGCGGGGTGAAGCTTCCTCTTGGCAGAGTTCCTATCGTAAAACATTACCAAGTCCCCTACAGTAAATCAGTGCTCCCTGACGCCTAGATTGTGCCTCTTCTGTATTTTCCTCCGGAAATCATCCCTTCTATGTGTCTCTGTACGTATCTCCTGCCGGTGTGCTATGAACCTTTCTACCAAGCTGATCATCTAATTAGAGTCCTTAAATGCTTGACTGCGTCATCTAATTGCGTGTAGTACACGGAGACGACAGATCGATCCTGGTCAGGGTGGTTTTACTTAAGCTTTCCTGAAGGTTAAAAGCTAAATTAGATCTTAAAAGCCGAGTAGCCCAAGGAAGGGATCTGCTTGCGGTTAAGGGAAAACGCGCTCTCTTAGACGTGAAGGGGCCAACGGTCTAGCTCTGGAGCTGACTTACAGAGGATTATCTAGAATAGATTATTGTACTTCTCAGTTATACCCATAGATCGATGAGCACTAGACGATTCCCCTCTCTATAGAGCTCTGTATGATCTGAGAAAGATTTGAGTTGCCGCAGATTCGAAGTTACCCTATAATCTATGCAGTATATAGTCTGTTACTAAGGCCTAGAAAGCTCCTTAGTTACCTATAACTATCTAGCTTAGACTCCTATTTTTCTCGTGTTCTCTCATACTATAGCAGCTACTATAGCCCTTAGGGTACACTATAGACTGACCTATACAGTAACACTAGCTATTAAGAGGGACAGGGACCAGCGTTAGAACTATGCGAGCTAGCCTAACACGCTAAGGCAGAATGACTAATGTTTCGGCTTAGTAAGGCCTCTAAGTAGCTACTTTGTAGAGGTCTTTATGGTCTAAGCAGGGGTCGAGGAGTGGCTGTTTCGTTATAAAACTAGAAAATGCTACGAAATAGGTATTTCTATTTTATTTGATCTTGCCTTAAAATAGGAATCTTTATTTTATTTTATCTATTTTATAAACCGAACAAGATTTTACTATTTTATTACTAACGTTGGTTTTATATGGATTGAGGCCACCGGCATCAAGGGAGTTCTACTTGGCTAAACACAGTGGACTTTTCTCGGCCAGCGTCCTCTCGAGCTGAGTCTTCTTCCAATGAAGACCGGCCCTTGCTGATACCATTATGAACTTTACGTTCGGCAGCAACGGGATCTAAGATCGAGAATCTTTGTGCTTCCAACACGCAACAACCAGAGGCCGTGTTCGCTATAGTGGGATAAGGACTGTTGTTGGTATAGTCGCGGACATATTGCTCCGAATCTGTGACTCTGTCGATGTCGTGAACAGCGACGGTACCTATTATGTTGGTGCCGGTAGAAACAGCAGGCTCGACTCTGAGACTTTTCTTGCAAATGCCTGAACATATTTCCTTCGACGCCTTCTTGTTAATCTCTATCTCCTCATTGCTGGTAGCATTAGCTATCTTGGGTTGAGTGTCTGATGATACAGCACAGTCCACCGAGTTGTTGCGACGTTTAGATCCAACGATTTCCTTTGTTTGTTGGTTTTGAGATTCTTGAAAGTCGTCTGAATCTTCAGAAGATAGAGATATCACATCGTCCTCAGTGAGCCGGGATGACGTCTTGGCCACTCTCACATTTGAATGACCGTTAGCTCTATCAAGACCTACGAGAGATCCTTACGCTCGTCGTGTGCAAAATTTACTTACTTGCTGTAACGATGTTGTCCTCTGGCGCGCAGCAGAAGTGCTGTTCGCTCACGTTGGCTTCTCGTGGTATCGGCCATCTTAGCTGGCAGTTGAAGATTTTCTTCAACGACTAGATTGTAGGTGGTAGTAAAGATTTTAGAATTGGTTTTGATAAGTTCTGTGCTGCGTTGAAGAACTTTAGATGATACTAATGGCGACTTGGTTCGTGGTTCCCGAACACTAAGTTTTAGCTCGGGTCTAACCTATACCACATGATACCACTTTCGGAATAACTTCTAAGCAAGGTAAAGATAGGGGGACGCTTCACAACTAGCTTCTGCTAGATGACATAGGGGAGTCAATTCTAATGAGGTGTCAGACATATGTCCCAGGTCAATCGATTCATCAGATTGGAATTGGGTTAGATGTAAACAAGATAAGGTGGGCAGTATTAAGGTCTCACATAGATATAGCATGAGAGTCATTCACTAGCTACTGCAATGAAGGATACGCCTTTGTTGGTGCTGTAATACATGTCCCTGAACGCACTTCTATTTAAGGCAGGTTGGAATGAGCCAGAAGGTGTAAAGAGTAAACCCATTCAGGGAACAACCGCTGTCCAAATGACTATAGACGCCAGCAGATGAAATAGGCACCACCACCAAAGTCCAACAACCCAGTCAATACAGAAGCACCAAAAGAACCCAAAGTCTAGGAACATAGACCCTAGATTGTCATTCAAAACCACGAGAAAAGAGGCTTTTCCTTGGTCCGAAGCTCTGAGTTCTCGAGTTAGCAAAACAGTACGTGCATATTTTATTTAGAGGCCGACCTTACAATAGGTAATACCAACTTCCCAGGATAGATGATACCTCTTATCCCTAGTACGCGAAAGGAAACGTCGCACGAAGGTGGGCCTTAATACCATCCTCGATTTGAAGTGCACCGTAGAAGTGGTTACGAGCAATCTCCCACTGCTTTTGGATAACTTGGGGGTTGTCGGAATCCTTAAATTTCGCACGAAAGACTTCAAGACTATCAGCTTCTACTTGAAACTCGCCATCAAGCTTAGCTTTAGCTTTAAAACGAGCATCTTGAACTACGGCTTCAAGAGCATTCATTGGTCGCTGCTCACGGACCCAGATTGGTGTAAATTCGTTTATATTTACACCAATAGCACCCCAGACAGAACGTCGGATGACATCGTGCTCGCCGGTGCAGACTAAGTCTGAGATTTCGCGGATTGTAAGTGGAGGGCGACATCCCATGTTGGTCATCAGGGTCTGAATGACAGTTGCGGTGTCTTGTTGTGGCAGGAAGTCAACGCCGTCCTTACTTTCGTGGTTAGGATGCTTGTCCTCTGATAGGAGTCCCGCAGAAGCAGCCATGGCTGGTCCGAATTCGACATTTTTGCTGCCAATGGCTGATGAATTGCCAACAAAGTCGGAAGAATCGCAGGAAAGTGAACCTTTGCTGGACTCCGCCTCCGCGATAACGTGTACAAGATCCGTACCAAGGCTTCCACATTCACTGCGAGTCTGTGTTTCTGCCTCGTCGATGGCGGAAACGTTCTCCCAGCTAGCGGTGCTGCTGGAAGAGGAAAGAGAAATGACGTCGGATGTTGGAGACATGCTGATGCTTGTTAGACTAGTGCAAGGCTAGAGGAGGGATATGATCTCGTGGTTGAATAGAATGGCAAAGACTTCTGTAGGTGGGGGAGTGTATATCAAAGAACCAGGAGGAAGAAGTTGGATGTCGCGTTGAAAGGGACCAGGAATTTGTGCGCTGCGCGAGAACTTACTCGATACCTGTTGATACTGATCGGCTATCTTTACGCAGTGGGACCTTTCCTATTGTACTGGTTAGCCTTTCTCGTTCGTAGGAGTAGGATAGATGCTTGGCTGTTATGACATGGAAACAAGGCGCGTCCAGGTGGTCCGACTGGTGGAAAAAGTGATCTGAGATGGCTTTTGATGTCTGGATCTTGATGGGAGCGCGGAAACTGCTTGAAAACTAGTGCAGACTGACCTCGTATTTGATGCGCAAATTGCGACCTTTGCTGGGAATAGCGTATTGATGGTAGATAATTGAAGTAAATATTTGGGAATGTACTGAAGGTATGGGAGTGGAATGGTTGGAAGCGGTAAAATTTCTTTTCCCTTGAATGTTGGGTTGTGATGAGATCAAGTTTTATGTTTGTTGTTTCGAGAAGTGGAGAGCTTTCGAGAAAGAACGTCTTTATATAGTGCTGCGAAAAAATCCGGAGAAACGTTTATAGAATTCACCTCCATGCCTTCCGATATGTTAGCCTTGTAGCCTTAGATGTGCACTCAATGTCTATGACTTCAAATATCTGATTCCTACTTAGGTGGTGATGACGGCACGTAGAGCCTGGATCACGGTGGCTACTTTAAACGATGCATCTTTGAAAACGTTCAACATGGAGTCTGCAGCTGTAAATAGACACTGTAGAGATTGTTTCTATAATTTTCGGTGTGCTATGCTACGTAGGAAACTGTTATGTTGAATAGAGCAACGGGAATAGTCATGTGACTCTGTTTGGACTATTTGCGTCGCTAAGGCTCGCTTAGCCACTACAAATAGCCCCCTCGAGCACACTCCGCAATAGATAATAGTTCCTTAATACAAACAATTGCCCTATATGTTGCTTCTCTACATCTGATCATTCAACATGTTATAGCGAGGGTAGATTCTAGCTCAAAATATCTTATATATCACAACACAACTATGAAAATAAGGTAAAAGTATTTCTAATAACAATTATAGAAACTTTGCTATTAAGGGTTGAGAATTACTCTGATATAGATTGCGCTGATTGGGTATCAACTATCAAAATAGAAATTCGGGTGTTTTTGTCTCTAAGTTAGAACTTCTATAATGGCATATAATTGACTAAAAGTGCTACCTAGGACTTGTATTGAAACTATGACACACACAATTGTGTATAAGAAGTAGACAATTTGGCGTGCAAGGTTTATTTTTTACAACTGGTACTATGCTGAAATCAGTACAGCTACCTGGCATAATATCGTGGCAGAAAGAGTTAGGGGAAATGAAGGGTAGTGAATGTTAACGTTTCTCATCGGAAAAATTGTGAGGTTCACATTTCAAGGAAATAATGTACAGTTCTTTGATTTTGCGGTAATTTGACCTTCGAAAGTCAAGCTGACACGAGACAAATGCGCCAGACCCTATAAAATCTCTCCAGTCGAATGAAGAATTACCAGCCTGGTAAAAGTAGGATGTCTTTATACTTGTGTGAGAAAGTACGGAGAAATCCCCCTCTTTCCGAAATAACGGCCTCGTAACCTTGCGAAAGTTCTGCAATTCACTCCCACCTGTCTATAGCACTAAAGTCTGAAGAACGCTGCGTCCTAAGGTGCATGACGTGGCAAAGCTCCTCTAACGTCGAAAGAGATAGTTGAATCTACTCCTTTACTCTACTGTATTCTTTTCTCTATTATTTAGCACGAGGAGAAAATAACATAGGTAGATAACACTCCATATAAGGTAGGCATTTGTAGAAGTGCTCACTGCTTACTGTAAGACTGTAACTCATTCTATAATTTTGAAGTCATTAGCTATATAGTAGGTAGATTAGCCTTTCGTTTCAAAGCAGTTGGAGAAATATATATGAAGACCTAGGATCTGAAGACCACGCCAGATCAAACTAGAGCCAGATTTCCCTTTAAACAAGAAAACAGTTTTCATTCTTATGGTATGTTGTTGGAACAAGCATGAAAACAAAACAAGCTAGGGCAAAAGGAACTACGTTAAAATACTATGCTGTGAAAAATTTCTTCGTAACGAAGGCTACATTGGATCATTGCTGAAGGTTGCGAATTATGCTGAAGAATCTAAATAGACTTGTGAGTATATGAAGGCATTCAAATTCCAATTCTAAGATGTTGACACACCATCACGCAAGCCACATTAACCACGGAATAGAAATGACCACAAGGAACTCAAAATGCCCTCACAGAAACCAAATGCTCAGCCAGGAATGTGCCAACCTTGCAGTCATGAAGCAAACGCAGTGGAAGGGAATCATGTGTCATGCTGAGCTAATCAGTTCGAATTGATAATTCGACCTAATTGTTTTTGGTCGTTCTCGAAAACACACCAGATAATTACCAGCTCAACATTTGCCAGAATTTACGCTAATTTCTTAAGAAGTAAAGTATTCAAGGACAAGATCTTAAGCCTTGCTTCAAGTTAAGTAGCGTTAGGTGCTCCATGTTCGAGGACGAGTTTACTATCAGTGAAAGCTTTCAAGCTCTTCGTTGATACTCTTTGCCTCATGCTTTAACTATCATCGAGTCTAATGTCAGTGTTGACTCGCGCCGACTGTACAACAGGCTCTAAGAGGCTTCTTCTCAAAAAAAGTTATTGGAAAACATGGCAGGAATAAACTTTATGGACAGACTCTAGAAAGATCTAATTACTATTTAGGTTTCGACATCTTTCGCCCATCACGTACTAGCACTCCCCTATTCCAGATTTGTTAGGCGAGATGCGTGGTCGAGTTTAATTTTGGACAAGTAATATGTTAAACCGGTACGTAGAGCCCGAAAGAGTTATGGTGAATGTTATACAATCCTTTCCAAAGAGACATAGTAACTAGATAAACCTATCGAGAGAAAGGTAAAACGGCACGTAATCGGGTCACATAAGTAGTTCCTGAGCACACTTCACAGTTCAAGATAATGAAGTCATGAAGCCTGTACAAATTCGGTCTTATTAAGAAACACGTATGATTATTTCTGAAAGGAGGACCCCATAGATAAATGCCCACACCCTAAGCCTGAGCATCAAATGGCTTATCTTCGAGAATGAGTTATATGAAGTTGTCGAGAGCCTGTTCGCTAGGCGACCATGATAGGGTCTTGAAAGTACCTTGTACTGATTATGTAGCCGTAACCATAGGTTATGTAGAGTTTTCAAATCGTTCAGTGATTCAGGCAAGCCGTTAGTCCAATTTCACCTTGACCCGTAACTTATTAACGAACGCGAAAACCCGTGCCAGAACCTCTTTCTTCAAAGGCAGCTTATCAATCTCATCATCCAAGAATTGCTTATCCTCAAGTATGATAGCCCCTTCAGACCATATATGCCAGACGTAAGTGCGAGCTTTATCGATTTCTCCATTGATGATGGCGCGGATTATTTTCCCACCAGGTGTCTCGATCATGGAGAGGATCTCTTGCTTTGAATGTGAAGGACTTAAGACACTTCTGACCTGCCGAAGTAATTTCTGTTCGTAGTGGGAGAGTTCGAGGTTCTTGGCGTGTTCGGCCTGTTTCTTCATTGTGTTAGTATAAGGGCTTCAAACTCAAGGTAAATCTTTGCTTTCCAACTGTCGTGAATCATTTGTATGCACATCATGGAAACGTACTTTGGGGAGGGCGAAAATTCGCGGCTGTAAGATCTAAGATCCAGGCATTTATGTGTAATGAGTTTTGAACTCCCGAGAAGATAGAATGGGAATATTGGAATGCTGGTAACTTACTTCATGTTCATCATGATGCTGTGTGTCGTGACCATGAAATTCATACTTGTCGTACGTACTACCTGCCTGTGATTGAACGTTGCGCTCTGAAAAGTCAGATGTCGGGGGTGCTGATCTTGCGATGATTTGTCTCGACTCCAGAGGTTTCTTCCACCGCACAGTTTTAGACATCCGCTCAGCGCTAACATGCTCGCTCTGCAGGTCTCTTGACCTACAAAATTTTATCCACTCTTTCTCGTCTCTCTCGTTGTACTCTCGAGCTCTTTCCCTTGTTTTCTCCAATCTGGATCGTTTGCTTCTGGTCCTTTCGATTCGGCTTGAATACAACCAATTTGTTTCTTCATTCTGCCAGTATTCCTCCCGTTCTTCGTCGTACGCCCCGGGATAATCCGCCATATCTGCCGATTTGGAGGAAGATTGCCCGTGAAGCTCCTGACGTGGAAAGGATCTTAGCGTTGTAGCCTGGGCGTTGTGTGGTGGTGTATTGCTGCGCTGCGCGATGCTCAAATTTTGGCTGGAGATGACATTGGGAGGTGTGCTGTAGTAGTTCAAGAGAATTCTCTTATCTCGGAGAAACACCTATGAAGTTAATGTTTCGTCCTTTGATTCGCAATGTTTCAGCGAGCTGTAAGTAGGTTCGAATTTATCCTTCCCAAAGTATTCAGAACTAATCTGAGTTCATGATAACCTACCTTAAAAATACACAAGTATTCCTGAATATTCTGCTATGGCAATAAACCAATATCCGCCTCTCTGTTTTTTTTTAGCTTGTTGGCTGGAGGAAAGCGTAAGGTTACGCACGGAAAGACTGCAGTGTTACTCAGGTTAGAGGATTTGATGCGGCGATTCTTTGTTCAAGGTCTTTGACCGTCTGAACAATGACTTGTCGCTCTGTTGAGAACTCTTTGGACAAAGAAACTGCGGAACAATGACATTGTTTATGGCATATAGTAAGTCTACTCTTCCTACTTCTATCCTCCCTCCCAGATATCCCGATCCATCTACCGGTCGCAGCAAATTACAACTTTCCACATTCACCAAAAAAAGCCAACATTTTGGAATCTGCCAAAGCGTCTGTGAAAAAGTCGCAACTCACAATGTGCTACTGCACGCGCCAAGTATGCTGGAATTGTGATAGCCAGATATGGAGTTTCATTGAGGCCTGCGACAGGCAAGAAACAATTGGAGTACCTTGTCCATACCGCCGGGCAAGCCGCCCTGTCTTGGTATGGGATTGTTCCAATTGCCATCGTGAAGAGGCTCTAAGCGAGATTCAAGCTGAGGATGTGGCCCGCGAGAATGCTCGGCAACATGAAAGGGCAAAGAACCTCCTTGAATTTCTACGGGGAGAACGCATTCATCCCATGACAGACGAGGGACGGGAAAGACTCGAGGAGCTCTTCTGCAGACGTGAGCGGCTGCACTGTTTTCTCCCGGGAGGCCCGCAATTTCGGATGGTAAGATCAATATTTCACAGAAATTCTGCAGCCAACGGGATGGCCTTTGACGAGATGATTTCCAGGCAATTTGAGATTGATCGAACGGGTCGCAGAATCACCCTACTCGATCGGTGCTTTGATTTCTTTAAACTTTTGCGACTTCTTCCAAATTTTTGGTTTGTGATTCCCCGCGAAACGGGCAATTTTGACTTCACTCCTACCCGAGAGGAAGGTTGGGGGGAAGTATTGTCTTTTCAAGAATACTTTGAAAAGTACCCAGCACAGCGACCTACTCCTTATGAGGGGTTCAACGCAACCCTGGATGATTACGAAGTGTATCTGTCGAATAGAACTAACTCACAAGCAGTTCAATTGTTCAGGGATACTATTGAAGAGCGGAGGGTACACGTATTGACGCGATTTAGGTCCAGGGATCAAGGGAGATTTGACGCAGATGAGTAAGTAGGTTCTTTGCTCTACTTAGAGACTTTCTTTTCTATTCAAGAGTGACTTGTTAGTGGTAGAGATATGCGATTCTCGTATACAGGTAAGTGTTCCAGGATGACCAAATGATAGATGTTCCGTAAACAAGTTAATTCAATTCCACGTAAACTTCTGCATATAACTACTTACCGCAGACTTATGACCACAGGAATCAATGGGGTTTACATGAGGCAGTCTATGTGATAAGACATTATAATTGATATCAAAGCATGGGCACTTTTGGAGACGCGACTTGACGCGACTATTTTGGCTGGTTGTGGAAGGAGGTTACAGACCAATCCACGTTGGTCAAACACTGGTATGGAAGCGCGAACACATACACATCAGCGAGTGAGTAAATCGGCCCAAGAGTATCATTAAGTCATCCCAGCTACCATGCAGACGAAATAGAGTTATTTACTGAGTCTTCCCAAGCCCGCCAACACGACTAAAGTTCTCACCAAACTGTTTAATACTCAAAACAAATCCACAATGTTCAGGCCCTCTCCCTCTGGTTCTTTGCTTCATGAGATACTAGAGAAGTAGTAGCAGGCAAGCCAGCAGAGGTCTTTATTGAGACATGATGATGGCGCTTAAAACTTACAGCTCGGACTATGGCGTGTGTGGTAGTGGTCGAAGACTTCCCACATTGCCAGCCTCCAGAACATCGGCAATCTTCTTGCACTCCTGTTGAACGTGCTCTCTCATTCCATCTTCAATCTGGACTGCCGCGGCTTGATGGTTCTTGGCAATGATCCAGCGTGCATGGACATCCTTCATATCCTCTTCAGACCCAGTAGACAGGTGGCGGAAGACATCAAAGTTCCCAGCCGCCTTTCTCAAGTCTTCATCTACTTTGAATTTGTGTGCTAGAAGACTCGAATGGTGGTTGAGCTCCCCAACAGTGCCGTCTCGTTGCTCAATCATCCAAACTGGGGTGAACTCATTATGCTCCAAGCCAATAGCGCCGTACATGGAAGCATGAAGCTTATGTAAAGTGCCGGTGGCGACATGGTTCAGGATCTCGATGTGTGTCAGCGGGCCGCGCCATAAGCGAGGAACTGCGATGTTTCCGATAGACTGCTTTTTAAGGGTTTCGCCGTGGCTGGAAGCATCCATTTTCTTCTTTGGCAGGTCGCGACACGAACATTCAGCGTCAGTTGGAGTTTCTCCGGTGTAGCCTTGAGTAGAAGTTCCAACGCAGCAATCAGACTTGTCCATATCTTTGGCTGTTAAACGAGAACTGGTATGATCCTCAAGAGCTTCTCCAGGCTTGGTGCCCTTTCGCAGATGCTCATTCGGGTCAGCGCCAGTATAGTTGGTTCCAACTTTGCCCTCACGAGACTCCTCATTCGTCTTCAATTCCTTCGTGTCACAAGCCAAATTGGGGCATTCGGATACGGTAACAGCTTCCAGATCCTTTGCGATGGAGGAAGTTGCACTGCAGCATGGCTCTTCATTCTTGTTGTCAGCGACAACTGGACTGCCAACTACCTCCCACTTCAGGTCGGATGAGGTTCCAGTGGTGGCATTGTCCTGATCAATGGCTAGTCTTCCAAGACCGGTAGAGTTAACCTCAGTCCATTCTTCGGTTTGCTTGGAAGAGATCGAGATGATGTCGAAGTCTTCTAATGAGTTGGTAGACATTCTGTCGATATGTTATTACTTCTATGAGACTAGGTTAAAACCCATATATTTATGATATTGGTAACAAGTGAAGGTACTTGCCTCGTACGTTGAGGGGAAGAAGGTAGGGTATGTGAAGGTAGAAAGGACAAGACTGGAATATGTGGGTGTGCGGCGACTTACTTCGCGACTGCTTCAAAAGACTGTGATTTTGCTTGTGCTTGTTGAATCCTTGGTGTCTATGAAGAAAAGCGTGTTAGGCTGAGAAGTCTTTTGATGGTGTCTTCATCCACGTATTGCAATACTTACTAGCCGCTGGTTGTATCAGGTTACTATTGTTGTGGTAATGGTTTAGAGGATTGTGCGAAGGGCGAATCTAATATATCCCCCCGAAAACAAATCCGGCACTAGCGCCCCCTCAGGTGATTCCAAGTTCTCCTGCTGGCGGTTTGCTGTTCGAGCAAATGAAACCCCGTGATTTATTCAAAAGGTACGAAAACTCGTGACTGACTTCATGTTGAGAATAGCAAAATAAAGTAGTTCAATTGGAGGCTAATCAGAGAGAAAGGTCCCCAGAGGTTGTGCCCAGATCTAGCAAGTCGAACTATGACAGCCCAGCTCTAGAGAGATCCAATACACACATCAACGCTCTCCAAATACCGAGTATTATTCTAACGCCGTCAGGATATGAATCGAAGCAACCAGTCGTTCGTATAGAAAGACACAACAAGAGAGCTAACGGAAACTTGATAAACTTAGAATCAGCCTGCACCAGTTGAAACATATAACTTTATACAAATATCTTACATAGCGCAGCCATATTAAGCTGGGTAGTGGAGCTGGTTAGTGGCCTGGCTAGGGAGTACGTCAGCGCAGAGCAACGGGCTTTGGACTTTGGTGTTACCACCGCACCATTGTGACAAACACGATGCAATCTCAATGCTTACTCAGTACAACTGTCAGGAAAATTCAAGACCGAACGTACTTTCTCTTGAATATGCTCTTTCGCTGCCTCGTCGATCTTGACCGCAGCTTTCTATTGATTGCGCATAATCCTCCAAAGTAGCACGACCTTATCCTTGGGCGGCTCAGGTTTTAGCATGACAAGCTAGAAAAGAGTTCAATATCCCCAGTCGCATTCTCGATATCAGCATCTGCTTTGTGCTTGTACTCGTTTATATCACTTTCGGTCTCAAATTCCTGGGCCATCGCTTACCGGTCCTCGACAACCCAAACAGGAGTGAAGTCGTTCTTTGTTAGACCAATCGCACCGTAGGCTGACTCACTAACTTGTTGACATTCTGTGGTGCGGATCAACTCGAGAATCCCCAAGCGCGTTGAAGGGGCCGCCCCAAAAGAAATGAATGGCTCTTGTGCAATGACTGAGCAATGATGGCGTTGGGAGACTCATGGCATTTATTGCCGAGATCTTTCTTGTTTCCACCACTTTCTCGGGTTGTTAGATACTGCTGCGACTTTGCCTGATTCATCCCTGACTCTCCGAGCGGAAGTCCAAGCCGACGCAAGTGAAGCAATCCGTCGACAACCAAGATGCTGTAAACTAGCTGTAAAAAAGATGACTCATTGTCACCTGTGAAGCTAGGGATGTCCTTTCCACCTGTAACTGACTTCTTCGCAAATTGTTCTGCCAGACGTGATTCCTCCTTGACGTCTTGCCCTCGTCCACCGAAGCGTCCGGGAGTTCTTGAGAACAGGTGTAAACATAGGAACTGCTGAATCCTCTTCGGCTGCAGTGCTGTTGAAAGTTTCCGCATCGGTACTATCCGAAGAAAATTGACATCGTCATCCAGTGAGTGATACGGTTTCGTAAGTCCGCGCGGCCACAAAGGGTGGAAACAATCTGGCTGTCTGTACAATCGTCGTCGACGTCGACAAGACTCCAGCCGATCGAAGGAGGCATCTTTTACGCACCTGCCATGGCTGTTGACTCGAAAATTGATTGAGTCTGACTCCATGCGTTCACAAAGGAGGTGCTGAATAGTTCCCTTTTCGGCCTCGAATATTGAACGACGTATGTAAAGGAGCTCAGAAGTATATTTCGTGCAGAAATGTTGCAAAATATGATCTAGGCATCGGAATAATAGTAGAGCAATATACCAAAAATGGAAAGCATGCCGAGATTTTTGCTTCCAATACCTATATCATACATAGTCTTTACACGAAGCGCAAGCTAAGGATCCAAATGGAGAGCAAGAGTATAACAGTGTTATATTTCTACATTACAGCTTAAGCAAACAAGCAGACAAGGCTAGTAACCCTAGTCGCTGATCGTATGGCACTTCTGGGAAAACCATCGAAGCCAAACACAGGGTGGGAGCAAATGGACTAGGAATTCGGACGCAAATGGATTGCAAGAGTGCGCTTAAGTTGCAATCACCAATCACCAAACTGGCATAAACGTATGCTGATTTGCCAAGAAGTCCACGGGAAGTTATTCCGTATTCGTGCCTACGACTTCAACGCAAGGAAAGAAGCACACCACTCGTGATGTTTGACTAAGGACACTTCGAGAGATAACTTCTTCGCAAACTTAGCAAATCATTTACCCGACCTATAGTATACAATTACAGAGAAGGGGAAACTAGTAGAGCTATTCCTACGTTACGTTACATATACAACTGATATCTCCCGTCTAAGACTTCAATCAATTATTCAAAGCACAAGTGGGGCCAGAGTAAAATCAACAAGCTAGTATTGAGAACTTCCATTCCTGCCCGTCGAATTCCGATGAATTTGCCTGGGCAGCTTGACACATCGTCATGAAAAGGTTGACAAGTCTGGCACAAATCCAAAGAGGATTACCCCGAGATGTACCTACCTACCTATACAACTATGAGTCTATGGTATCCGCTGGGAAGTCACAGAAGTAAAACGAACGTGTGGCTTGAGAAGTATTATATCCTCTCAATACAAGTGCACTGTGGTGACTTCTGTACTTTGGTCCCTGTCAGTTGTTCGATTGTGATCACGAATCTACAAAGGTAACCAGGCCTCAAGAAAACGATGTATTTATGCCAAGGGAACCTCGGTGGCGTAGAGTGTTCATCCACAGTTCCTACTATCCTATTCATACTTGAATAACGCCTTGAATTCTACCAATGCCGCATTTGTTGTTCTATTGTAGGAGATTCTTATTCACGTCGAGTAAAGTCTAAGCTTCATCTCTTTTCAAAGTTGTGAAATGTCTTTCATTGATTCGTTACAGCACCAAGCACGTATAGCAAGACCAGCCCTACAGAATGTCCAACAATATCTACAAATACAAGTGTGCCACAAAACATTAGTCCTTTGTCACAGCGCTATTGCAATCAACCTTAGCAATAGATCACTCATGCCACATTCCCTGTTGCATCGCTGAAGCCACGAACCCCAGCAAGAAGCCCCCAATTTTCAAACTGGTAGAGAATAGAACATCCGGACCAAAGAATGAGAAGAGGGCCCTGATACAGAAGCTGCCTGTATCTGGCTTGGTGAGAAGGTCGCAAAAGCTAGCCATCACCATAGTTGCCCCCCTGTGGTGGTTGCAGAATGCCCTGTCTGAGCGGATCTTTAGATATATATCCTTTAGTTCGGCGTAGGGAACATTGAAGCGTCTGCTGACTTCTTCGAGCACGGCGTGTGCCGCTTCGTAGGCTGCGGCGTTGAAATGGTGTAAGGTATCGTCCAGATCGAAGGCGACGCCTGCCGCCTAGTTATAGGCCATAGACAAATCCGCATCCCCTCCCATCTCTTCAAAAGGTCCATTGGGGATTCATTGTAAGGTCAAACCGTTTCCCACCATGCCTGATGGCCTCTTCCACCGCCATATGATTGGGTCCCTTCTCGTCGAAGAAGTCTTTGATGTGCCTTTCCACCTCGACAGCTGCATCGAAGAAATGTCTCTCGTTGAGCCAAGCTTGGTAAAGAAGCTTAGGCTCCAGGTCCTGGTTGAGAGCTCGTAGCCAGTAACCAAAATCATCACATCTCATGTGAAACTCGTTATCTTGGGTGGCCTTCGAGGAAATGAAACCCTTTCTCATGATTCGCTCTTCTGTACTCGGAAAGATTCTGCCTTCACGAACCCAAGAAGGTGTAAACTCGTTGCTCACTGCCCCTATTGCCCCATTGACTGTCCTAGTTATGGCTTGCAGATTCTTCTGTTCGATAAGGACTGCGATCTCTTTCAGTGTTAGGGGTCCGCGCCAGGAATGCACCGAGGAAGGACAGGCGTGAGGCCCTGCGTCAGGCCGAGAGGCTCCAGTCTGAGACCATATATTCTTCTCAGTTGAATGAGGCTTGTCAGAGTTTATTTGTTGGGGCACTTGATAAGGATCGCCCATAGGAATGGAAGGGTTTGCCTTCCATGTCGTTTGGCTCTCCTTGAACGTCGTGAAACCGCCGCCAGTTCGAAAGGCCCTATTTTCGGTGACGGGGGAAAGGTAGGTACCGTGGGTTTGCTTTGTGTTATCCTGTTGGTCGACTTGAGCCTTGACGGCAAAGCCAGAACAATTGGAAGCCAGCTCTGTCAACCCCGAGTTCCTAGCGGTGACCTTCTCTACTTGCGCCTTGGTCAGATCTGCCAGAATGGCGTCGATCTTTTGTATCTCAAGTTTCCTTTCCTCTGGCACTGCTTTCGCGGGGATCACCTGTTCCTTTGCTTTGTCGTCCCGAATGCAAATATTGGTGAATTGATCGTAGACGTGCTTCTCATCGGCGATGAGTGGTGTCTCAATAACTTCTCCGTCTTCTGCATCAAGCTCATCACCGACGATGCTCCACTCCGATTCCGATTCCAATTCCAATTCCCATTCGGCAATCGAAATATTGTTGTCGTCTTCTGCAGGTGACATGGGTGGCTTCAATGAGTGTTGCTTGTTGATCAACGGTGACAGGTTTCTGTTGGATTCGGGGGTGTTTGTTTTCGTCCTTGTATATTTATGAGACGGGAGGAAGGTGACTGCGCACGCTGCTTCCTTTCGGCGTGGTCAGACAGTCCAGGAAGGAGGTAGGAAGATGAAGACAGCACTGGTCTAAAGTCGATCTTCCCCAAATTGACATTGGAGTCTGTCTTGGGAAAGCGTTCGCTCTAAACAACGCTGGACTGGAAAGAGCTCATGTCCCATTTCAAGACGCAAGAGTTGGGGGATATCTCAAAGGAAAAGAAATATGTTTGATTCTGATGGAGGGAAGCGTAGGAGGGACGAGTTTTTATAAGGCCGGAGTGAACTCGACATGGCTTAAGAAAGCCTATGTGAGTTAACACTAGCTAGTGTGCTGTCAAGAAATTGGGCTCGTCCGCGTCTTCAACACAGAATAGACTTCGGCCGCTGGTAATCAGCTCCTCAGTAGTCACAACTCTCATTTATACTCAAATTCAATTACTTGCTTTTAGAACTACTTTTAGAATTAATCGCAATGTGATCAATGTGCTTGCTGTTGTGTATGCTCAGTTGATCTGCAATGAATTCCACAAGGGAGAGAAGATCCAAGATCCATAACTAGTTTTGCTATCTGACCAAACCGCGAATGTACAACAAACGTGATGGTTATCAAATCCCCAGCGCCACACAATCTTAACGCCGCAGAGCATATCTGGTTCGCAGAGAACATGCACATCGTAAGAAGAGGTATATTAATTCCAGGCCAAGGCAGAAGGTTTGCGAAGTATCTCCGAGGCTTTTAATCAGTACTTGTGTTTAGTTTCTGTTGGGGTGTGCGAACTTACAGAGTAGTCTGATCATCTGATGATCCAGTTCTTCCGTCATTGCGTCTAGCCATCGAGTTCAACAGTACCACGAAAGATCTTTTCGAGCTTGTCAAAATGAGCCTTGATATCCTGTTGCAATCGGCGCTCAACCGCCAATGTCGCGAGAAGATTGGTCTTTGCTCTTGCCCACTCCTTGAGCGTCTCTTCACTCGATGGTAAGCCCATCAGACATTCAGTACGGAAGAGATCAGCGTCCATTGTAACCCTGATCAAGTCCTTGTCACTAGCCTTCTTTCTCGCCTGGTATGCTTCGAACATGTCTCCTTCATCCTCGGTCATTCGTCGTGACTCCCTGACCCAGGTCGGAGTGAACTCATTGATTTCTACGCCTAGGAATCCCCAGACTGATCGAGTAAGGGTCTCAGCACCAGTATCACCTGCTTCGAGAAGCCGTGCAATCTCTTTGAGGATCAGTGGGCCTCGCCAGAAGTGTTTGGTACCTGGGTTTGAGAAAGAGGCCTGGGGGAGGGTTAGCCTGGCGAGTTTATCCATGAGGCTGCCGTCGTGCTTGAGGACTTCGAAGGCTTTCTTCGTGCTTATCTTGTAATTCGCGATGTTGAATGGCACAACGACGTCGTCTTGGTCCACCGGGGTTTCGGCAACCAACTTGAAAGAGCCATGACGGAAACTACCACGTTTTTTCTAGCCAGTCAGCCGTTTTAACTATCAATGAGATTGTTTTTAGACCATACCTTGGTCTTTGTCGAAGACGAATTATCAAGGGGATCAACTATCGGTGTCATGATAGAGTCTCCATCCAGGTTTATGTCGTTTAAGCCGCGCAGTATTCCCCAAAAATAGGTGGTGGAGTTTCTCCCGAGCCCAACCACGTCTCTATTCATTTTCATGCCATATCCACCATTCCCGAAGCTGGTACCACAGGCTATCGAGGTGCCTGTCTCGTTGCTAGGTGCCTCGGGCTGGGCGATCGCTTGTCCGTTGATACTTAATCCATGTTGAGCAAATGTGCGCACCATATCGCCGTAGGTGACAGACTTATGATTTGCTTCACCTCCAGGGGTTGACATCCTAGATAAACTGTCAGCTCTTCGCGCGAGCTGAAATGGTAAAGAGGGTCGTATCGCGATATATGAGTGTGTACCTACTTCGCGGATGGAGATCGAGGAGGACGATCAACAAACAGTGGAAAGATCTGGGGTTTGCCAGAGTTCGAGAGTGAAAAAAGCAACCTACACGTGGACTGGTTGGGTTTTGATAGAACAAGAAGCAAGATGTTTGTAGTTTGTGGAGGTTGAAAGTTGTAGTAAGTGTTGGCTGGAAGAAGACAAAGGAGCTGCGCAGCTGAAAGTCACTGGATATTCTGAATGTTCCGCCAAACAATATAATGGAGACTGAAGAGGTGTGAAATGGTCATTGGTAAGTATTTGAGTCTTCTGCTCTCTTCCATCATGATCAGGAGACTATGTAATCTTTAGAAAAGCACCATTAATCAAGATATGTGCAGAATTTATGTAAGATTACTTGTTTTCGTTACTCTAGGTCTACTATAACAGGCTGCTATTGTATAGAGCTGCCAAATGATCATTACACCAGACAGTTGGCTCAAGATCCACTCGTAATCCTGTCTTCAACACTTCCGAGCTGTAAGAATTTGTTCGAGGATGCCATTTTCGTGTCACAGTCGACGCAAAGTCCACTATTCAGAGCTCCAATGTTGTCGTCCACATCTGGACAATTCTCGTTTGCTGTATCCTCTACCAGCTTCCCACCCATACTGCCCAATCGCTGTATCTTGTCCAACTTTCTTCTAAATAGTCCATCGTAAAATTGGCCCACGCAAGTCGTCTTTCGGCGGCCTTTTGTTGAGTGTGACCCATTCTATGGAATCTCGAACCTTGTTTTCGTTGTCTCATCGCTGCAGCTTGTCATCTACTACCAGCTTCTTTCGCGAATGTAAGATGAACCATCCTCAAATTTTTGCTGTTTGCAAGGTTTTCCGGGTAGTATCGTCTTGAGCCATAGCAAGCAATCGCAGCTGGATTCGAGTCATCGAAATTGGATTTGACTAATTTCTCGATGTTAGATGGGGCATTACGGTTGCACTCGGTGCAAACAGACCTTTGCTTGATCTCAGTACCTTGCTATTTGGTACCACTTTGCTCCATGTCGGTGCCCAATAAAACCAAAACTACAACCGGACTCATTCGGAACTGGAATATTGCTTGGTGCTGAGATAAGCATTGGCCATGGACTGGGCTTTAACCGTCAGGCGCTCGTAGTATGATGCATTTGACGATGGGTTGGCACGGCGTTGTCGATATCATGATATCTGAGGTTGGTTTTGTAGAAGAACGTGTTCTGTTACACCTGTTAGAAATGACCGCGTTTTGCTGTACCAGTGGAGAAAGAAGCAGACACCGTGACCGTGACCGTGAACGGGACTAGACTTTGTTCTTACAATCATCTCAACCATTAGTCGAGTAAAAACTGTGCTGCTCTTGGGTGGAACAATAGAAAACTGGAAACTTATGAAGTTGCTGGAGATGAGTGCAAGGGAATGAAAGGGTATTCAGGAGCTTCGCGAAACGAGGCAGACTTCGCGTAGCAGTTGTCGCGGCGCGAATAGGAGGTGTGTTGCAAGAAGATCCTTACGCCGTAATTCCTACATGTTCACCGACCACAGGCCCATCAGTCAATTCGGGCCCGTAGAGGTAAAAACTCCCTCCTGGAATCGACCCGCAAGGGAAAGGGCCGTTGGAAGGCTGAAATAGGTCCGGAATAAGCCTCTATTTTACATAAGAGCTAGTTTCTACACACAATAACAACATTGACTTCCTCCTTTTTTCGAAACCATCGATCTTCTTTTCTAACAAATACATTTTCAAGACACTAAAATGAGCGCAAGTTCGCAACCGTGGAGGTTCCTGGCTGTACAATCGATGACTTGGACATAACCACGATTAACCATAACATGATTTTGCCTCGAAGAGACTCGAATTTTCGCCCAATACACCTAATTAAGCTCACTAGCTCGGCGGTTTACAAGAATGCCAGAAATTGGAGCGATAGTCCTACCATTGAGTCTTTGCGTCAGTGGGCACAAGTATGTTCAATGAGGCTATGGCTGAACCTGTCGGAAGTATCTGTAGTAAGGACGCTCTATGAGTTTTGCTATGAGCCGAGCTGGGTAGCTTCTTTCTCGTGGATAAGGTTAAAAAAGGGAGAAGTACTACCTCGCTATTCGGTAACACCAGCTTTTGTCGACTTCAATCCTTTTTCTTATAGAATTAGATTTGTATGTTATCGAGGCTATATTTGGGGGGTGGGATTCAGGTTTAGGCGGTATAAGTCAGGGAAAGTGTTTACACGGAGTAGATACGCCAGAGCCAAGTAGAAAAGTAGCCAGCAATTTGCTCGTATGAACATTTAGTCTATTGCTTGGTGAGGATAGTTAAGTGACAAAGAAAAGGTTTCGTCCTATTTTCCCAGAGCAAACGAGTCAATCACTCAATTGTGGGTGTGCGTTTATTTTCATCGGTATATTGGTAGAGTATCTAGGTCCATTCGCCATATCACCACCATATCACAAGGACCCGCAGATATCGGCTCTACTCCCAGCAATTTAGTATTCCGCTTATTTATTCTCCTTCAAGTTATTTTGGGCCGTCTTCCGGATTATTTGTGACTCGATTTCCCTGCAAAACTGTTGTTAGCCGAAACTGTCTGAATATGTAACAAGAGATCTTACTTGTTGATCTGGACTTCAAGTTTCTTCGCAGCCATCCAAAAAGCCTTCTCGGCCGTCCAATTCTTCCAAACAGTCCGAGAATCATCCATCCCTTTAGAATGGTGTTGAAAGGTGTTGATATCTAAAAGTAGGTTCTTTAATATTTCATCCTTTTCTGCCTTTGTCCTCAATAGTAGTGATTCGATGTCTTCTTCGTTCTTTGTCTTTGTAGTCCTGCCAGCGGCAGCCCATGGTGGTATGAATTCATTGATGCAGATTCCACTTCTACCACGCACATATTTACGAAATTTTTCTGTATCCTTTGCTATCATTATGTCCATGATATCCCGGTGAGTGAGAGGGCCATGCCATCGGCAAAGGGCATGCGCATCTTCCTTTACGTATGTGCCTGAATTATCATTGGACCCACTACTTTCTCTGTTCGTCTGTTTGTTATTATAAGTGACAACGAGATTCTCATTGGCAACATTATCATCCGCAGCGTCTTCGCAATGAAGGCTTCGGTACTTTTGGTGTCCAAATAATCGAGAAGTCGTGGCTGTTTGGTCTTTACTTTCAATGACATCTCTATCTTTCGTCCTTGACACTATGACCCATTCATCGGCAAGGTCTATGGTGACGCCCTCGTCGTTGCTAGAAGGTACTTTGCTTTGGGTAGCACCCATAATTGCGGATTATAGCTTGAGACTTCTATTGGAATTCAAGGTAATATTGATGCGAACCAGGAGGATACGCGCGAAGAAAGCGATGTAGCTTTGAAAGATCTGAAAAAAGATGTTAGCAAGCGGGTATAGAGGTCGCTTAAATATTGGAATTAATACTTCGATGTGTATCTTATTGTAGGTGTCAGATGGAGTCCCGACTATATCCCTAGGACTTGTCGCAACAACTTGTCTCTATCTTTGAGAGACTTCAATGTTTCGTGGAGGGGGGAGTGTGAAGGTTTTGAAATTATTTGGGCGGTAATACACAACGACACTTGTGCTACGATAATCGCAATATATTAGATAGTTGAAAAATCTTGAAATGTGTACAGTGCGTATAGAACTTGGTGTTCTGCTTAGAATTTTAGCAAGCGTCCTATATGTTAGGTTCGACTAATTAGGCAGTCTAAGTGACAATTATTTCCAACGGGCTATGGGGCTAATTCCTTATAGGGCAAAGCGTTTCTACGCATTAAGCTATGTTTCTTAATTCTATGAATAAACTTTTTTTGCTTGCTCTAGTGCTGTGTAGAGTACCTAGCTAATGGTGACATTGTCTATAAGGATATACAACTCCTATTGATAATCAATGCCTTACATTTTAGTACCAACCACTAACCCTAACTTTAGAAATGTAAGCCTAAAAAAAATTAAAAAGGCCAAAGCAGCCTAAGACATAAGAAAGCCGTAAAAGGCGTAAAATTACCAACAATATCTGTACAACTCTCATCTATGATCTGCATAGAACAAACCTGGTAACAATTTGCGCTCTATGTGATGACACCATTGTTCTAGCGCCATCACGTTTCGGGGTTTACACACTCTGAGATCCATCTAATGAGATATTTGAGAACACACTTTGGGGCACTAGTATATTACCTAGCTACAATGGCATGCAGCTAGCTCGATGCGTTATCTTTCTCCATGTCCTACAGATCATGCATCAAGGTGAAAATAATCATACTCAAACTGACACAAAACACCTGCGCGGCGGCATAATTCAATTCCAACCAAAGAGACATTAATTTCCCTGCTATAGTTGCATCAGTATCCACTTTGAATACTTGTGTGGGCAAACTGACCTGCGAAGAATTAAGTACCGATGAATTTCCCAAATCCCTTGAAGAGACGTTCACCCAACTCGACCATTTCATCTTCAGTCTTCTTTGCCGCATCCCAAAGTTGCTTTTCTCTAGCCCACTTATCTTGAATCGTTATCAACTCCATATCTGTTCCGACAAAGCCCCGTTGAAAGAGTTTGAAGTCTTCCACATTCATTCGGAAGATCTCGTCTGCCATTGTCTTTCGAGCGATCAGTCGTTTCTCCTCAACAGCATCTTCTTTGCTCTTGACTCGGCGCTCAGCTCGCCATGGAGGAGTGAAGCAGTTGATGACAAGACCAAGTCGACCTCGCACGTACTGCTTCAATATGTCGACGTTATCAGAGGAAAGTAGGGCTATGATCTCCTTGTGGGTGTGGGGTCCACGCCAGAGGTGCCCGGTCTTCATTGGCACCTGTTCGTCCAAGTCCTTCGATACGATGGCTTGTTGCTGGGGTGTCTCCATTGGCGCCTGTTCTTCCAAGTCCTGAGAGATCATAGCCTTCTGCTGGTGTGTCTGCGCAGACATTGTGCTTACGATCGCGAACTCGTTGTCATCGGTCATTTCTACGGAAGGTATAACAGGTCGTCGAGCGGTAGTCAAGACGTACTGCATGATGTACGGAACCTTGTTCTTGTATCCGAATGCGAGGTTCTCGCCGTTATTTGGTGGCATGTTGTCGTACTCCGATACCATACTCCAGCCATCGTCGGATGCGGCAGAAGCAAGGTTATCATCGTGTGGCGCCATATCAACTTGCATACTGTTAATGGAGTTCGTCTAAAGATGAGATTGTTTGCGCGAACAGAATACGACTTCTCCGAGGCAGTTTTGGGAATTGCGGGTGCAATCTGTGTGAGAGGATGTCAGCATAGTGTAGTCAAGGTACAGGGAGGGAGTGTTTAGAGAGCGTACGGTTTGTTGGTAGAACAACTTAAATACGAGGGGAAGACTTGCAGTTATGAGTGCCACAGTGTTTGTCGTTGGTTGAAGAATGAGATAATAATGTATGTGAGAAGACAAGTAGAAATATTTATATGGCTACTTTCGCGTTATACGACACCGTCATATGACTTAATCGAAGCGACACCGTGTTTTAGGCCTGATGTGTGAGTTACTGAGAAACAGGGATATGTGATCAGCCCAAGCCTTCTGAAGCCTTCTCTGTTCAAGCTCAAGTGCTGTGTTTGGAGCAGATTCTATCAGTATTCAAAGCAGTTCACCATTGCAGGGTCACTCTAAACAACATCATTCCCGTCCATTTCCCGCGGTGTTTTTCAGCTAGCTTTTTGCTCATCTATGATGGCCTATATATATGACTTGTCTATAACTTTTAGACAAGATTTCTAATATAAACATTGTAACTATTCATGAGGGGAGTCAATCACATCACAAAAGGCGGCAATATCAAAAAAATCTCTTCATTAAATGTACTACCACATATATTCACTGCTAGTGATAAAATTCACTTTCGGGAGAACTACCGCCCAAAATAACTAGTCAAAGAGGATTTTACTTACTTTCATCGTAACCGCCTGCAGCCACGAAAAATGGACGCCTTTAAGGCCCCTGCAACTATACCACTCTTTTTGTTGTTCTTTAATCTTGTGTCAGCTACCTCAGCATATCTTATTTGACGTGTTCCTATGTATTACCGGGAGCTTTCTCTGCTTCTCGCTTGCCTCTTCATGGCGCAGACTCTATGCTGTCTTTAATTGATTGCTTGAGGGATGAGAACTCTCCTACACACAGGGCACTTCCCTACTCTGTCTTCTCCTTCCAGCCCTGCTTGCAGATATCTGGCAAGACATCTGCGACCGAGCTCATGATTACAAGGTGTGAGAACAGGTTGATCATCAGGATGGTAACCGGTGGATGGTTCCTCGAGTTCTACACAGATTATGCAGCGCTGTTCAGATGGACTTACCACTTCAGTACAACCTGCGCGTTCAGGGGTAAGTGTAGCAAGTCTCTGCTGTCGGGGCGCTCTAGATTGATGTATTCTTCGTGCTTGTGCTGCATTTATTTGAGCTGTGGAGGCTGCGACTCGGTCCCTCACGCTCGCAGCATCCACTACTGGCATATTTGGCGCGCAATCAACTTCAAGTGCAATGCTAACCGGATCAACTTCAAGAACCATTGCCGTGGCATTTGACCAGCTTACCCCGTCTCCGTCTGCAAAAAGATGGCATCTTGTGCACTTGAGATGGTTTAGGCCTGACTGTGCTGACTGCAGGTGGAAGACTCCGATGTTGGCACAAGCACTGCCTTCGTGTTGAATTGATGGGCAGTCCCGAGCGTGGTTGGATGCGAGTATCGCGGTGTGGCCACAATCGTATATGGCTATGGCCAGGAGACATGAGCGGGAACCCATTTTGGGATGATGTTTATTGGAAAGTTTGGTTTGCCGGTAGGTTCTGTTTCGCTATCGGTGCTCGAGTTTGTGTGAAAAGGAAGATTGTCGCTTTAGATGAATTCGACTTACCGGAAATACTAGAATATTTATACAACTCTGCCGTTCCTTGTTTTTACCCATTGTTAGATAAGCCTAAATTAGAACACAGCCCTTATTGAAGTCCTTTGATATTTTAAATAAAGAACAACAGCTTCCATTCAGACTTTGATTTAATACCAGAAATTTGATATTCTATATGAATTCCATGTTTTCCTTGTTCTGAAATTTTAAATTCTAAGTAGAGATAATTGTCCCCGGTCAAGATCTAACGTAACGCTTCTTTTACGCTCTAACCTAAACACCATTCCAGGAGAATCACTTCAACAAATGGCTTGAATAATCGTATTTAACAAAGATTTGAAAGATCAAACACGGCCCTTTGTTTGCTTTGTATGCTTTTGAAGTTTTGGCGTCCTAAAACGATAGTTAGGGTTTAATTCTTTAATGCAGAACAAAGACTTTGTGTAACCGTCAGAATCTCAAAACCACTTAGGCTTGGGTCTGCTCACGCTGTTTACGCAACTTGGCATAGCTCTAGAATTAGCGCGGTGATTCGGTAATCTTAAGATACTTGATTTATTGTAAGCGGAAGTTATCTACTTATTAATCATATAGTATCAGAACTATAAGAACAGCACCCAGAATCCAAGCAAACCCACTACCCCAGACCCTGTTTTTACAACCCCCGCTCCCCCTTTCGCAGTTGCAGTTGCACTTGTTGCTGACGCGCTGCCCGTGCTTGTTGTACTCTGAGTTGACGTTACAGTGGGGAGCGTAAAGCTAGCGCTAGTTGGAGCGCTGGTAGTATTTGCTACGGTGAAATCGCAACCCAGAGGGTAAAACGTGCTGCCATTCAAAGCGGTCACACTGACACAGTCGGCAGTACATTGAGCGTTGCCCGCTGTAGAGCTCTCCTGCCAGCACATGGCGGATTTCACGCCCACAGGGGGAGCATTTGCTAATCTTCGAAGCGTTAGAGAACGTGTAATTTAGTTAGGCTGAAAAGAACACCAAAGTTGCTTGACAAAATGGAAATGGCAAAAGAAGGATAGGGAGTAAAAATACCTGTCATCGCAATTCGCAAACCCAAAACAACCATTCTGACATATCACCAAAATATTTGATGCCGCACAATAAGTGGCATTCCCAGTGGCCGGGCAAGGGTTGGCAGACTCGGTAGAGTTTCCACACGATAGGGCTGCTGAGGCACCGTAGCTAAGGTACGGGTTTGTTAGCTTTGTATCCCTTAATGGCTTGATTCTCATGCTTTCGAGGCGCTCACGTGAAAATAATGCTGCCTGCAATTACGAGGGCTGTAAGCTTCATCGTAAGAGAGTAAAAGTATAAAGTGGAGAGTCGATCGTAGAGTGGAGGTGAAGGGGAGCAGAGGCGCAAGCTATAAATAATATGCTGTACTCCGTATATGTGGGACGGTTGCCTGATGCTGATGAGATATAGCTCCATCATAATTTTAAAGATTGTGGGTATGTGTTGTCGGGGTAATCATATCCAATCAACCTTCAGAAGAGTGGTGGTCTAAGTATTGAACTCACAAACAGTGCGCCAAAGAGCCGGCGTCCTACAACCAACGTTCACAGGCGCTTAGTTTGAATCCGCTTTAGACGAGGCTCAATTGCGAGCCCGAAATATCAAAACCTGAGGACCATCGAACCGTTATGATAAGTTCTACAAATACATCGGTTATCGACCTTCGCAGTGGTTGGATATGGTATACGAGGTGCGGTACACCTGGTACTCGAGCACCTTTGGACGGATATAACTGTAGCGACCCGTTATCTGTAGCACAGTGGCACAGTGCTTCATAACTGCAGCTGCGCCGCATTCTGGAAATTGAAGCGGCAATGATCATCTAGATCCTACCCATATGGCTTCAGACCAAAACTCATACCTGATCATCTTTCCCTCCAGTCTTACGCCACACTGAAAATGAGTACTCCCCGGCAATTTAACGACATAGAAATTCAAAGTCAGAATCAGAATGGGACTTCAACGGATACCAGAGAGCAAAGTCCCACCAGAACAAGCATTGAAGAAATGCTTCCGACACCAGCAAATAGGGACAAGAGGTCGGACCGGGAACTGGAAGTCGAGCCGCCAAATTTCCAGAAACCGTCACTCTTGAGGAAAGCCGGCAAATTATCAATATTTATATTGGTTGCAGGACACATTGTCATCCTTGGTTGCATGGGATTTCTGGCCTTCCTGTGGTTCGCAAACTCTAACAACTCTGTCTGGCATTCCATCGTCATAAAGAATTGGGTGGTGAAGGCAGTGACAATCGCTTCCGAGGCTATAAAGCAAGCAGTGACATTGCAGATCAATGTCATAGGAGCTATGTTAGCGGCATTGGTGCTAGAGCGATTGAAAGTCCCATTGTCACAATCGGCTCCGCTGTCGATGATGAGGGCGGGAAGTGGCAGCAGCCAGCTGTTGAACTTGTTAAAGGAACGACTGCGTGCCCGCTCCTTTAAAAGCAACGAGGTCAGCCTTTTCACTTTGATACTTCTCTCGGTCTCGATATTGGGCATGAGTCAAGTTACATCAATCGTGTTAATCAGCGATGTGGAATTGGCGACAGTGCCTGGAACGTCCACCTCAACAGATATTCCCATCGGCTTTACTTACACGTACTACATGCAAGCCAATGTAAGCCCTCCAACTGTCGGCTATCCACAGAGCCGAGTGCTTGATCGAGGAACTACTTGGTCCTGGAAACCTTCAATTTTTCCAACCTTCGCCGAGTACAGCGAGCCTCCTTTTGAGCAGGATGGAGTTAGCGATACTGGGCTGACTTTGAGGGCATTCTTACCATATAATACAGCACAAGACCGAGAACAAGTCAAGACTTATAGGTAAGCGATAGGGCTTCTCGAACTTTTTTAAATTCACTCCTGGGATATCTACCGCCGAATCAGCGTAATAGAGCCGACTCCGCCCTTTCATCTCTAGCATAAAATGAGCAATACTAACTTCTTGGACTGCTAGTGGGATGACTACCGTCCTGGACGCTCGTGTCACATGTCAGGTCCCAGAACTGGAAGGAGAAGGCCTTTCCTTACCACGAGGTTCCAGCCAGATGTTATTGACAGGATCTTTCCGGTCAACAAGGCATACACCTCGACTGAACAATAACACAATAGGAGTACCACAAACAGCTAATGTCACCGGTGCGCATTATATATACAATGTTTCGGTACCTTTTGAATGTCTAGCACCTATTGGGGAGGCGGAGAAACAATTTTCGGATACTAGTAGTTCAGCATTACCTCAATGGAGAATCTCATTATGTCAACTTGGGGAAGTAATCGGAGTCCAGGGGAATCCTTATATCTCTGGGGGGCTGACAAGCGAGTTTGAATCAGTTGGTAGTAAGGGAAATGCCTATTTGGTCTTGAATGTGACTTTAGGCTCGACTGAGCTATGGAAGGCTGTCCTTACTGGAAGTCCGGATTCAAGTACTCCGGGGCGCCCTCCAGCATACAGTGAGAGTGGGGAATGGCTGGAACTACTTTATTCGGGAAGGTCAATGGCTCTCGGCGTCACACTTTGCTATTCAGCCTTCGATACGGCAGATATTCCGGTTTCCATTTCGAGCGAAGCCAATCGCACAGAGCCGACAACTACATTCAATTTCAACCAGTCTATCTATCGGTTTGATGCGATACGCGAACAGCTTGGTCAACGATCCGCCGCAACTCTTGAGGACAGAGGCATTCTTCAGTTAAACAAGAAAACCTCATGGGTGGTTGCTAAGAATACAACATTGCCTCCCGACACCGAACCCGTGGATCCATATATGCATGAATTTGCAGCCATGGGTGGGCCCTCGGGCGGTCAGAACGTGGAATATATTTCAAACTATACTGCGTTTCTTTGGCAAGTCGATGTAGAGGGCAGCACCCAAAACGCCAGTTATATCCAGCCAGATACATCGCATATTTGGCTGTTCCAAGAGATTTTGACCACTGGAGGCTCTATAGCATTTGCTTTGCAGTCCCTTATTACTGTTTTGTCCAGCATGGCCTACTATGATCAAATTCCGCAATTCGATAACGTCCAAACTGTCGACAGCGTGCAGTTTGTTACTGCAAATTTGCCCCAAAGCCATCGAGGCATCCTAGCTGTTTTTATTGTGTTGGTCATACACACTATTCTCATGGTGGTCGTTGTATTACTCTTTTTAAAGAAGACTCAATTCTCGATGCTGGGAAATACTTGGCAGACAATCTCGCAATTGGTCACGGATGAAACAAGACACTACGTCGAAATGGCATCGAGGATGACGGATAGTGAAGTTGAGAAGAAGATTAAAGATGATAACGAAGATAATGTCTTGGTTGGGGTTACTGAGATTGGCGCTTTAGGAAGGTTGGGGGTGGTGAAGCACGCGCAGAAGCCTCGATTAAGGAAGATGCTACAAATAGAGCAGGCCTAGCTAGAAAGGAGGTACGACCAGAGAGACGTGGTTAAAAACGACTACTGAAAACATGGAGAAAGTGTGTTGCACTGCTAAATTTCAGTCTGTTGGTTACTTAAACATTTAGACTATACCTTATGCCAAGTGGTAAGCACGAGGAAAAAGATATCGAGGATATAGAATAAGACGAAACAGCAGATTATGTTGCGGACCTTGCTTAAGCTGACGGGACGATCAGCCTTCAGCTATCAACATAGATATGTTTCAAGAAGGTTGTTTTATTAATTCCGTTGTAGCCAGTTATATTTTTCACGTCCAAGTTTGTACAAATCCAATATTCATGACCAAGTGTTCAATTTACTATGCCTAAAATCAGATTACCTCCCTAAAGTCAGATTACCTCCCTAAAGTCAAATTACCTCCCTAAAGTCATATTACCTCCCTAAAGTCAGTTTACCTACCGATCTCAATGAAAACATCGCAAAGAAAATATCCTAAAGGGAAAACATGCTCTGTTACCAGCAGCAAAGCCGAGAGGGGGCGGGAAGGGGAGACTTTACAACTCAACACTTGTTGAGTTAAGCACCTGCGTGGTACTCCTGTCTCTTTACTGCTCCAGGCATTCTTCCCGTGGGACCGAGTCCCAAGCTAGATATGTTCCGTATTCACTCTGGACTTCCAGAGGAGGATTTTCTGCGAGATATTATGCACTGTACTAGCCGTCTGTCTACACTTGCAGGCTACTTCTACTGTGCTATGCACGATGCGTCCGTCTCGCGGTTTGTGCCGTCGTTTGTATCTTCGTTCAGTACGTCGCGATTTGTCGGTTTTGGGTAACGCTTTTGGCGTCTTCGCTGGAGTCCTGACGATATCTCTTGCTTGACATCGTTTTCGTGATTTTTCAGAACCCCAGGGTATTGTTTAGCAATGTGGGCGGTGGACTCGTCCCAGTCCATTCCCATCTCGCTGACACAACGACACCTGTAGCAGGGCACTTGGTGGATTGACATCGTACTCTCTAGTCGCTCACAGCGGTTCCCAGCGCCGGGACCTGGACAGTCTGGTAGATGATGAGTACAGGTGACGATGTGGCCGCAGGAGAAGAGCCCGTCGTCTTCGATACAGTAGTTGTGGCCGAGGCCGATGTTGGGGAGCACTAGGTCCAGTTGGATTGTAATGAGCACATTGCTGGGACTACTTTCAGGAGTGTTGCTAACCTTGTCCGTTAGATAGCTTTGCGTCATGTTTGCTGCCTTGTTGTAGATGCTAGGAGGGTGTGGCGTGCCCTATTTATATTAAATTATAATATTTTGTTAAACTAGGATGAACAATGTCTTTGTAATCTTCCTTTGTCCAATACAATAGCACTGTGAAATGAATAATGTGCAGCTACTTGCTAGTTTTGTTTCTTAGCTACAGTACACCTAGGAAACATTGCCTTTGCTTTCTCCTGCAAAGAATGGTAAACAGCGCCTTGAGTTGCTTGATTCTCACATAATGTCATGTTGCCTTTGTTCTATAATGGGTGTAACGCGAAAACCGCTTATATTCTTTTCTCTCTTGGACAATTTGATGGGAAAATACCATTCATCATCGATTGAACTCTTGTTACCATTTTGACAGATTGATTTCAATCTCGGTTCTCACGATGTTATGTTTCCAATACTCATTTTAATTTACTAAAACTCCATTATATACTCAAATTCTACTATTCATGCAACTGATTTTAATACTTAAAAGACCTTCTCACCTGATGCAACGGGACAAACTATGCTGGATATATATCATCTTCTTGTGAATCTGTTAGAGCCTTCAACCTTCCCATTCTATTATCCTTCACACTTGTGTTTTGCCTTCGAGGCCTCGAGAGTTTGTCTCATTTTTGCGCGACTTGAACACCACGCCTAGGCTGTCTGGCATATTTCTCTGGCCAAATAGAGCTGGAAGTTTGTGGCTCGATTTAGTTTGTTATCTTATGTTTGACTCTATCATTCTTCTATAATCAATCCGAGTTACCCTATAACCTTGTGCTGAAAATGGAAATAGAGAGAGTCCAACGGGCGAAAGACCCGAAGAGACAAAGGCCATGGTAGGTGTAGTCTTTGAACACAATGGAGGAACATTTGTATCTTGTTCTTTATTACAAAATTGGGACTTCAAAGGCCACTTACCTTAGATTCTTATTGACAAAGGGTCGTTTCATGTATCACATTACTAACCTTCTTCGCTGCTAAGATAACCCGTTATATAGTTCACACCTTTCTATTCCTCCATAAACATTAGCCAACTCAGTAATTCTCTCGATTAAAGCGACAGCCGCTCAGATAGCTTGATTTTTACTATGAGAGATACTTACATTAAACTGCTAGATACTGTAACTAGACTAAGGCGTAGATAGTAGTAGTAGCTTCTACTGTAGCACCCTAGATTCTCCTCTAGCTTTGTATTTGCAATCTGTAGCTAGGCAGTAGTAAGGTTAGGCACTAAATTAGGCTCTACTAACCTTAGTTTAAGTACCAACAGGTTAGCAAGATTAGCCAGAATAGCTACTAGCAACTTTGGTTACTAATTCCCTAGCTAGCTTACACAGCTTTAACAGTAGTAGGGATTATAATTTAGATTAAAATTAATAAATTTATTTTTAAAGAAAAGAAGGTAAAGAGTTTTCTCTTCATTAACATAGAGATAGTAAGATTTAGAAATTAAAGGGTACTTAGGATTACTAGTATATGTAAATTTATATAGAGAAGCGGTTAAGTACCACTTAATATACTAAGTACTCTCTAACTACACCCTGTCTGCCTCTTATTTAGCATTTTTAGAGAATAGAATATTGATTAAATTTTATTTGAGAGGTACCTAAGGTATTTACTGTTTTCTTGTTATAGTCAAGAGTGAAGGGAGTGTTGTCTTTGTGAAACGGGGCCTAGGTCATCGCAAGGTACAAACTAAAATACTAAATATTAATGGGCATTCAGAAGCTATTTAGCGCAGCCATAGTCTTTTCGGAGAATTAAGAACCTTGATCATCTTTTCAGACTGTTAGGAAGGGGGTAAAGTGCATATAAACTCTAATATATAGACAGAAATACTTCACACTACTACATTTAATTTCCAGAAATTGAAGTACTTTCCTTATATAAGCATTCTTATTCATTCTCTAATTCAGCCAAACCGTATTTTAAGGGGCCCGAATCCCTCGAAGACTACTAGATACCATCGAGCGGTCTTCTATAAGACAATTTCTAGACAAGAGGAAGGTCTCTCCTTATGAAGTTCTGAATTAAAGATCAGGTACAGATCCCCCTATGCTAGGGTTCTCTCCGTACCGAAAATAAAGCTCAAAATCTTTTACAAACCTGATTTTAGCTTCACTTGGACCCGTTAACAAGTAGTAGGTCATGAAGATCTGGCGGCATAGTGGGCATGTGTGTGTACCAGTCTGACCTAGCACAGTATATAGCCAGGTAGCAAGGCACCCTACGCAGAACTCGTGGCCGCATTCAGTAACTATGGGTCTCTTAAGATCTTCTGTGCAGATAGGGCACTCTGACAGCTTTCCTTCGCAAGCTTTAGATTGCGAAGAGGATTGTCTTCCTACTGGATAGTCGTGAAAGAAAGGGTCAAGGCATTTTTGTACTTCATCGCCGAGTAAAGCCCGATCTAGGTCTACACCCATAGCGTTTTTTATGTTCTCATATGGTCCTAGATCAACTTTCAGGGTCAGTTAACTTCCATTTGTAGCAAGGGAAGTTTTACTTACGGTAAATTGGGCGTTCAAGATGTGTAACTATTCGCTCAATTTCCGAGAATATTTCCAGAAGCATCTCGGGAGACGCCTTGAGTTCCAATTCTGCATGCGCTACCTGAATCTTGGGTTTAAAATCTTCGGTTTCCGTAAGTTGAAAAGAGATGTCGTGTTTCTTGAAGCACTTCGCTATCTTTAAGAGTAATTAGGAAGATTAGCTATGTAAGGTTGACAATGCCTTGTAGGGCAAAGGTGAAAGTATTATCCGCACCTTTTGAATGGTTGAACTCTCTGCCTGATTCTCGTACTTTATCATGACCTTTACCCCCGTATCGTGCATAGATGGGATATCTTTGAGCTCCTTTACCCTTGCAAGAATAAAGCAACGTGGAGGTGAAACGAGGCTCTCGTCCCAACGCTGAAGGGTAGAAGACTTGTATGCTTCTCTGAACTCGGACATGTGTGATGGCTGTGTCTGCAGCCGCGGTGCTAGAAATAGATGACAGGCTTTCCGCTAGAGCATTCTCAGTATAAACTTGACGTACTTGACTAGCGAAATGGTTGGTAGTGGTTTTGTTTGTTTTGCGTGGGGTGGTAGGATCTTTAAGATGAATTGACGGATGTTGGGGGTAGTTGTTTAAGTTGTTAGATAAGGGATATTACGGGAGATAATATGGTGAAAAATGTTCAAATTCACACCTGGACTAACTAGTAGTCTCTCACTAGTGTCTAGTTAAGTATCCTAGTGCACGCTCTTAATCGAGCTAAGTCACATGACATGGATCTTTAGGCCAACTTGTAATTGTATCCGGTGTTCTCATGGTGTTTTATTGTTTTATCAATCATTGTAACTAACATCTAGCGGATGTAGTTTAAGACTATAAAATGGTGGCCAGGTCGCATAGCTTCGGACAGCACGTGCGTCAGCCCCCCTTAACATACCTCGCTTAGAATCAATTAGCTACAGACTACTTTCTTCCTCGTAATAACATCTATTATTGTACAGAAGAAACTCGTAGAAGATAGATATGACAGATTTAGAAGTTTAGAAGATCAAGTATTCGCTGGGTAGGGGCCAGGGGCCACATTATCTTACCCTTTCGATTTAGCCCGTCGGGCGAAGGCAGCCCTGTCCCCTTGCGTGGAAGTTACTATTTACGAAGTGGTACCGCCATCTACCAGGCTCCCCCTCATCTATATCTCCAAACAGGCTTAAGTTGTCACCATAAACCCATGTACGGCAGAGTGAGTAACAATATGTGGATAGAATCTAAGTGGGAAGAGTGGCCACAGTAGGTAATTGCGGTGCCTGCAGTCTGAAATGAACCGAGGCAGATGTGGCACTGATTTCCGGCATGAGAAGTGGAAAGAACGAATTCCGAGTTAGATTTGGCTGGCTGGGTGATATAGAAGTATTGTTTGTGACGGCACCATTCAGTGATTTAGCCACGCTAGAGACTGCGGTGCCCTCGCTGCAGGTTGCGGTGTTCTCGCTGGATGAGGTATTTACTTAAGATATTCTGTAATAGATATTAGAAACAGCTGGAAAATCAACAAAAATTTAACGCCATTTTAAATGTGTTTAAGGGGACTCAAGAGTTCTCTCAATGATTTAGATGTTGACTGTTGTTTGAAGACTTCTGAGAAACGCGCTAGAAGATATGGCAAATGATACTGCTGGGAATTGTAAAACTCCAAAGTTGATCTTTATTGAGGGAATGGAGAAAGTAATAGCAGAACGTGTAGAGTGATTATTGATGTTCTTCCAGTTCAAAAACTAGAAAGAAGCCGGTTGACTTGATCTTATTCTGGGACTTTCCTCGCCTTGAGACTGTTAACAAAAGAATTATTCTGAACAAGGTTTATCAATAGACATTCAATTGCCGAAGAGTAGTCAAGAGCCAATATCTGAAAGGAGCCGTCTAGTACCTATGTGTGTCAACATGCTAAATACTTGTTCTCTATGATTACAGCAATTGTATATAGTGATCAACGTAGCATAGAAATTACTAGATTGTAATAAAGACCGACTGATGTACAGTGATCTAAAACAGAAAAGAGGATGTATTAACTTTCACTAGAGATTAGCTTTAATTCTAATGAGAGACACTATATTTTAAGTATAGTTAATAAACTTAAATATAATCTAAGGTTTCTAACCCTATGTTAGGCTAATAAATCAATGGTAGCCTCCTTAGTATTATAGCTTAAGTAGAATTTCTTCTGTTATTATAGGCGTCGTAGAGGATCTTAGTAACTCTAGCTTTTAGATAATAGAGGTTATCTACTAGTCTTTCCTAATTCGCTTGTTAGTTAAGGTTCTTATACAATAATAATTCAAGACGTCTATCACTTATATAGACTAGAGTTTATCGGAACTTTAGTCCTATCATAGACATAGGGTTCGAGAACGAGATAAAGCGCCTATAAACTAGGTAGGAAGACTTGTATAAAAGTTAAGTATTAAGGTATAAACTATAGAAGGTATCCTAAGACTACTAATAATCTACTAGAGGGGAAGACTTGTTATAGAAACTAGTGTACCTTATCAAGGATTCTAACTAAAGAGGATAAGCGACCTAATATAACAATATAACCTAATAGTAGCTTGTTAAACTTCTTACCTATTATTTTCAAGGAGAGAATTACCTCTTAACTTATCGCTGTTAGAGCGATAAAAAGCTAGACTAAATTATTGTTAGGAGTTTTAATTTTACTGTCGACGAACTATTATATAAGTAATACTTATTTATAAATGTTTAAGTTGTTTATAGAGAGTTCCTTACACTAGTTAGAGGATTACAGCTATATAATCTATTATCTAAGTGAATAAAAGCTCTTCTTATCCACTACACTAGTATAAACGTTTAGTCTAAGCTACCCTATATTCTCGTCTTCATATAGAGTTATAGGAGCTAATCCAACGTTATAAAGTTTTACGGTTCTTCTAGCTTTTCCAAGACATAGCTTCACTCCTTTCAAAGGCACCCCATCTGTAAAATCTCTGCTGCATCTCAAGCTTGTAGTTGCTCTCAGACGACACCAGTAAAGACGGTGGACAGTATGACTTACAGCATAAAATAAAATGTTGCGGTACTGCTTAAATCCTTACCTCCCCCCCTGTTGTTTACTATTCGGGCCACCGAAAATAGTACAATTACGCGAAAGTAATCATAGATCTCCTAGATCCTAATTTAGACGCTGTAATAATTATAAAAAGGGGCATATCCTTACAAGTATCACAGGTTACTTTTTACGTAAGTGGTATAATATTTATAACCATAGATCAGAGGTTAGATAGCGTATTAATTACCGTGGAGTTACAATGCTTACTAGACTACCCCCTCGTAGTTACACCATTCCCGACTAATGGAATGCTATTTCGCCTGAGACTGTCCACCGCCAGAGCCTTAGCTAGTGACGCCTGCTGCATTCACTGCAACGCCGGGATTTCCAAGTGATACATTGCTGAGACACACTGGACACGAAGGACCATGATGTATCCAATCCTGTAAACAATCGCCACAGAAGATATGGTTGCAGTATGTTTGGACGGGATCCACGAAGGTGTGGCTACAGATTGGGCAGATTCCTGGTGCTTTGGCTTGGACCGTCGCAGCCGCTGATATGACTGCAAAGGTCGTCTCGGACAGTTCTGTGGAGACAGGTGCCGTATCCTTGACTGGTAGCGCCTTGTTGTTGTCTGGTGTTGGCGTGTTCGGCATAATCTCTAGATTTCTACTGTTTTCTGTGGGATGAACGAATTGGAAGCGTTAGTAGAATGGATAACTGTGGGTGATTGAAGAGAAACAAAAGACGGTTTGGGCGTTAAATATTGAAAACAATCTTATTGATTTGAGGCTTATTGTATCTAAGACAAAGAGTGTTCTTTATACCTGGAAGTTCTTTGTCGAGTTCTATTCAAAGCTCTTATTGTCTGTCAAGCATTGTGTACAGTACTGACATGATTTTGAATGCCATAGCAGACTGTAGGTTGGTGGTAGACAAAGATGGTGGCTGAGAGTCTCCCGCTGGAGTACCAACGTATTTCATCATGGTGTACTGTTACCTTGTTAGCAGAACTCAGACTTCCCAGACACTGAAGGAGGGGGAGTTATATGACTAAACCATAGCTACTGAAAGTCTTTGATTTGAAATTAAATTTTCTAGAGGATAAGATTGACGTGCTTGGAACATAGTATTGTGAGAAGACCAAGCCATTGGGAGGGCTTTTCATACCTGGAATGTATGTGTGGTCCTCCACGTATCCCTAGAGTATGTGACTCCACCTTTATCCTGGTCTAACCAACGCAAGACGAAATGTTATGAGGAAGTGGAAAGTTAGTAAAAGTGAGGTTTGGTAAGAACCAAATTAGTAGTTGTGGCTGTTAGATAGAATCTGCTTCGAAGAAGTATCGAGTTAGCATGAGCCCTTGGTCTGCTTCAGCCAACCAACACAACTAGGCTGAGTGATACTTGTCGGTCAAGCCCCTATCCAGCCCTACTGTGTCGATATCGTCGGATTGTCCCCCAAGTAATGCTGCTTACACTATATTCGAGCCTAGCGTTTGATAACCGAAGGCAAGACTATCAAGTAGGCACAAAAGCCAAACGGACGGACAGAAGTTAGTTAGAAAGATAAAGGTGGTTGCATAAGATGTGCGGAGAGGCTTATATTGATCTAGTACCGGGTACTGTACATAGGTCCGGAAAGAAGAATTCAATGCAGACCCAGTCCCAACGACATAGAATGTTCGTCTACTATCCGATGACCCAGGAAAGAGAAAGTAAAGACCCTATCCACGGATGGACACTGACCACATAATGTAGAACTTCGCGTATAAATTGCTCTCGTAGCTTTCCTTCCTCACTCATAGCCTGGTATTGCCGTGCAGGGTAGATTACAATCGTCTGTAGTGCATTCGACTGTTCGTGTCTGCATTGGCTGGTAAGAAAATCTCATCATGGCCTATAGATTACGATATGAGCGATGGTCAGTAAATGTCCACCAAGCTAGAATCAGAAGGGATTTGGCCTTACAATGTACCGCATATTCAGGACTAACGTCGAGTGTCGCGCCAGTTGCCCGAAGGAAAGTTGGAATTGCGGCCACTGTCTTTCGTCTTGCCACCGTATCCCCTTCCTGTGGAACTTCCACCGCCATATCCTCTACTTCCAACTCCTTCGCCTGTCTTACTGGCAGCAAGGCTACCATCATTCTCCGCGATACTGGTCTGGCACACAGGACATGACATTCCATGCAGGATCCACTCCCTCAAGCAATCTAAGCAGAAACGGTGGTTGCAAGGCGTCGTGCGGTCATCGATGATATCTTGTTTGCAGATGGGACATTTGCCTGGGCCCAAAACACGAACGGTGGCATTCTCGGAAACTTCTTTGAAAGACAATGGTTGATTATCGTTCGCGTTTGATGAGGATTGCGCCATATTGGATTCGTTTTCGGAGATTCTGTTCGTGGTGGAAAAGTCAGTAGCATGTCGACTCTAATAAGCGGGAAACGCAGAAAACGGGGTTTGTCCTACTTTCTGAAGTTTGATGTGGTAGTTGTTGGTGCTTTTGTAAAATGCAGGGACCAAGGTGGTGGAGACAGGTTTGGAAGGTATGGGGGCTTTTATAACAGCTTCGCCTAATGATGAAGACGATTCACCAAGGTGCATTTCAAAATATTCCTGGAGTTCGAGGCATCCCTGAGAAGGGGTGGTGAATGAAATATATTCTTTCCTGGGTTTTTGGAGCACGCAAGACAATACCTTTATATCTCTTTCTGGCATGTAGAAGAACGGTTTGGAAGGTCCTAGACTTAACTTATTTTGAGTAGGAGGTTCTCAAAGGCTAGCTTCGGTCCTTGAGACAATACCTCGCACAGAAGCTGTTGGTAAGCTGTCCCTCGGGTCTGGATACAAGATGGTTTCTAGAAAACACATGTAGCTTGTTATAACCTCTGCCATTACTCAGAGAAGAAATGGGTTAGAAACCCATGGTATACGATGAATCAAGGCTGCTGAATGCGCGGTGCCTGCGAAATTCGGAGACGAAGTGGGAAGGAGCGAATCCAGATTTACAATGGCTAGATGATAGTAAGCTCAGGGCGGGCAGAAAAGCTTGGATATCAGATCTATTTCAAATGAGGTCGCACATGAGGCACATCCCCGGAAGGTTTTATTCCAGAAGATTTAGCTCGAACTTTCTTTTCATAATTTCACGTAGATCGAGTAAGTGCGATTGGACCGGTTGTTTACAAAATGAGTACGAGTGCGTTCCATTCATACTATCAGCCGTGATGTATTATCAAGATAAGCGGAACAGTTGAAAGGTTGCCGGCTTCTAATCCAAGACCAAGGTCTACCAGTGATCATAGGTATATGGGGTTTCTTTCCGCCTTAGATCATTGATAAGTATCGTACTTTTCACCACCTAATGACCTGAACATGCAATGCGGTCTTAGTCTCACAGTAACCTTTCCAGGAGGAGACAGGAGTATTTACCATTTACCTAGAAATACCCATCAATCTTGCGTACCAGTAGCTCTGTCTCATTACCTACGCCCGTCTCTCGCCCCTGCAGCTCTCGCCTTGGGTGTGGTGGGTTGAAGCCGTTGACCGGTGCTATCCACGGGTTGCTCGACAAGCAGACCTGGACAGGTAGGAGATATCGGATGCCTACAAATTGCGCAAGTATTACCGTAGCGCAACCAGTCTCGGATGCAATCGCCGCAGAAGATGTGCTTGCATGCTGTTTCGATCGCCATAATCAACTTTTGCTTGCAGATCGGGCAGATACCAGTGGGAGAACTTTGAATCGTCGCACTGGCTGACATGGCAGAAAATGAGATTGGTATCGTAGAACCGACTGACTTTCCATCTTGTTGAGGCATCTTGCGTTGGGTTCGTTGAGTTTGCTGCCCCGAACGAATTAGCATAGCACTGGAAGAGACCAAGGAAGTTCATTGCAGGCAGGTCTGCTGGGAGGTAATTCTGTGATTTATGTTCCATATCAAAATGGCTGTAGGTCTCTTGGTGCAAGAGTAGTATAGTACTTTTTGCAGGACAAAGGAATGACTCGTACTAACCTTCGACAGGACGTTTGTGATATACCTTGTTGAATTCGACGAGACTTGTGTTTTTTGTGTTTGTAAAGAAGACTTAGTTGGAAGGTGAACAAAGAATTTTCAAAATGTTCAGAACTAGCTAAATGGGGCATCGCATAAACAAAGACGCATTCGCTTACAAGCGACAATACTACGTCAGCTAATCAGTTCTAGGTTTGCTATTTCAGTACAATGCGTCATAAGAGAAAGCAGAAAGATGGTTGGCCAGGTTTAAGAACGGTTGGAGTACGATTGATTCATTATAAATCTTCCCGCCCGAATTCCGGCCACGAGTAGTATCCCCCCTGGTGCCGAGGGCTCACGATACTTTAGCCTTTAAGGCATATTAGACCTTCTTCTTTCTTTATATCTATTATATAAAACACTAAGACAAGGTACTAGTAGTAAATTCTAATTCTAAAACAATAACGAGAAGAATAGCAGACTAAAAGACGTTTCTAGATAATTATATTTCTCCTATATAGAGAAATTACTATAATTACTCACCCTAGACAGGAAAAGTTTTATGTTAAGATTCTAGGTACTAAGTTATAAGCTAAAAAAGTTTATTTTTACCTATACTACACCCCTCCTAATTAGAATTAAACTTCTTTTTAGCGTAAGAATCCCTAGTGCCTCCTCTCCTTCGTATAATGACCACGTTCCTAAGCGGGTTTACTACAGGGAATTACAAGTAAACTTTCTAATCCCATACGAACAAGACCCCCGTGTCTCGAGATGAGCTTGGTTTCTTTCGCATGTTCTGCGCGAAGAAATGCACTGCAAATCCCAGACATCGCCCTGGATGGACAGATTCGCAAACTTGGAGTTGGAAAGTGTTGACACACACACACACACATATATATACATATATAAGGACAAATCTTTCAGTCTTGCTCAGCCACCTTCAATCCCTTGACAGTTTTCCATCCCTACGCCTCCAGCCATCGAAACAACTCGTGCGTCTCGCCGAGATAGCCAATATGCTCAACATATCCGTCCGGCCGGACGTAGACGTAGCCCGGCTTCGAGTCGAAGCCGAAACGCCTATGCAACTCTCCACCCTCGTCGACGACGGCCCTCGGGTGCTGCGTGTCCACGCTGCAGATCACATGCACCTGACCGTCTCTGTTGACGCCATGGAACTTGCGCCCGGCTTCCTCCAGCTGGCCCTCGACAGTGCTGTTCCTCTCCTTGCCCGAGAAGAGCACGAGGTGGTGAGATGTGCCCCTCAGCAGGCCGTGCAGCATACACTGCCCTCCTTCAGACGTTTTGATCTTCCCGTCGGGGACACGGAACCCACCACGGATAGGGCCGTCAAAGCCAGATGCGGTGCTGACGATGGGGCTCCCGCGATACTTGACGCTCAGCTCCGAAAAGAAGGTGAAGATGTCGGTGCCGAATCGTGGGTTGCTCGTGAGCCACGGCAGGGCGTAGGGCAGGACGAGGTTCCGCAAGAACTTGAAGGTAGGGTCAGTCATGGTGAGGAACGTGAAGGTCTGGTCGGTCTGGATGATGAGGTGTTGTCCCACGGGCCAGCGCTCGTCGTGGTATGTGTCGAGGAAGGAGTCAGGCTTCTCGCCCTTGAGGACTCGCGCCAGCTTCCAACCGAGGTTGACGGAGTCTTGGATTCCGGTGTTCATTCCCTGGCCTCCCATGGGACTGTGATGTTGTTGTCAGTCGTTGGCAGATGTAAACGTGGGATAATGAACCGTTCCTCACCTGTGGATATGGGCAGCATCACCGGCCACGAAGAGTCGGCCGTCGCGGTACTTGTCCACGCAACGATGGTGCAGATGGAAGCGAGCAAGCCAGATGGGATCGTGGATCTTCGGCTTCCCGGGAAGCATCTTCAGCAGGAAGTCCTGGAAGTCCTCAAGGGTCGGGTCGACGTCTTGGGGCTGATTGGGGCGTGAAGCCACCACTCGGACAAAGCCACCCTGGAGTGGGAAAAGCATGATCATCCCTTCCCCTACTCCAATATGAACTAGATCACTGGTGCGCTCGTCCCAATCGAGACGGGCATCGGCGAGGATGAACTCCTGTGGGTAGGCCTCTCCTGGGAATTCCATGTCTGCGGAGTGACGGACGACTGAGTGAGCTCCATCGCATCCGACCTGGTTCAATGTGAGCCGAAGCTGTCACTCAGATCTGAAAGGGAGTAAGTATTATTCGAAGCTCACCACATATTTGCAACGGACCGTCTCCTCATTCCCATCCTCCTTCGCAAGTACGACAGTGGCCCCATGCTCGTCCTGCTCAATGCTCTTCACCGTAATGGGACGCTCAATAGCAACACGCCTCTCGCCCAGACGCCTCTCAAGGAACGACTCGGTGTAGACCTGTGAGATTATCAGGGGCTGGGGGAATTGCGTATCGGCGAAGGCGAGGCTCGGGACGCTGAAGCCATCAAACCTCTTGCGGTTCACCCACGCCGTGTTGCCGTTAACACGCTGAGCCTTGGAGAGCAGCTCGTCAATGCCGTCGCCGTAGCGACTCAGAACCTCCATGGTGCGGGAGTGCACGGCGAGCGCCCTGGACTTGTCTGATCGAACGGCAGCCTTCTCGACAATGCGGAAGCAGACGTCCTGGAGGGACAGCTCCATGGCCAGCGTCATGCCCACGGGGCCCGCGCCAATGATGAGGACGTCTGTTGCAGAAGACATGGTTGTTTGGATGGTACAGAAGTAGATACTCGTATACCTCGAGATTGATTTTGCGGACGGGTTTAGTCTCTTTGACTGGGGATGATGATGGTCTGGTCTGGCCGAGTATTTCTACTAGACGAGCCAGCTTGAGGAGGCATCGCATGTTATATAAAAGATGCCATCGTCATCTCCATCATTCCGCGAAGACTGATCGATCGCTAATGAAGCGAGCGATCTGTTAGGTGCCATACTTACGTCGGAGGCGCTGACACCTGGCTACGTGCTGGGTACAGTGCTGTAGGAATGACAATCATAAGCTGGATGCCGACGTTAGCGAAGGGGCCGGCAGATGCTAGTCGTCGCTTCTCCGCCGAGCCCGAACTGCGAGGGCCAATGCACAAAGGGCGACGACGACCACCAGGTCTCGGCTTTAATGTAACTACCTCCGCCGTTGCACAAGCTGCTTGATGTTACATCATATCGCTATTAGTCTGTCTACCATGTTAGTCTGTCTACCATGTATTTAATTCCGACAGGATGGTCCAATCGAACTCAAGCATTCATGCTGACTGACGGACGTGCTGACATCCTTGAGTCCGAGTCGACGAGATATCTATTCGAATGGGTATAGGTAGCTACTTTCTATTATCATTTACACAACAAAGGACCCCTAGAACGGTAGCTGTGAGTAGCTAATTTAAAGTGCTACTGCGACAGTATATGGTTTCCTTCCTTGTATATGTATCCTTAGACTCCTCTTCACCCCCCCCCTGGTTGTGTCCTTCCTCTAGACCAGTAAGTCTCTTGTTCATCTTCAACTTGCCATTAATTAACAGCTCTGTTAGGTCTGATTTTCAGGACAGTAGGCGTATAGAACTCAGGCAGATCTTAAGCTTCTTCTATGGCTTAGATGGCGACGGAGCGTTGTCGGCATCACTTTCAAAGCACTCCTCGTCTGGGTTTCCCGAAGGAAGGTTGTTGAAATCAGCATCATCTAGGTCAGACAATTCATCATCAGTAGATTGGTCACCTAAGGGAGGTGTTAGCAGGCTCTTAGGCACCATTGTGGGTGAGCATACCTAGGAGAATGTCATTGTCGAGGGGGTTCTTAGTAGGAGTACCTTCCAGCCTAGACATCTTACCCTTAGTCTTTAATTTACCCTTCGCAGATTTAGCCTCGTTGAGGACCTGTTTTAGGAACGACTCCGTCTTCTGTGGGGTTGCGGGACTCTCGCTGTTGCCGATGTAAAATTTCGCCTTGGAGAATTGGCTGGGCACATTCGGCGTGTAGAACTTAGGCAGCTCTAAGTACTCCGAATTTGCTCGGTGTAGTACTCGGGCCGCTGGTTCACATGATGATCGAATAAGCGGGCCCGGAGGCCAAGGAACACGGTTATCTTTTCGTAGGCGTCGGCTATAATGTCCGCGTCGCTCTGGAAAGAAGCTCGCCGATGACCCTCAGGTACGAGAGTAGCGATAAATCTTTTATATTACCTTCAACAGTATATATCCGTCTATGCTATTTTCTAGCATAATAATCTTAATAATACATTAAGGTAGCCTATTAATACGCCAAATTCGGCCAACGGCTTATATACAATCAGTAATCTATTGTGATACGGTCTTGCTCGTTTGTACGATCAATAATGGTGTTGATAGTTAAGCTTAAAGAATCCTTAATCACAGGAAGGAATAAAAGCTTGCCATCAAGTATTGGCTAGACTATTAAGACTATGTCACTTACAATTGACTTGATAGATGCCATCGCTTAAGTAATAGATTTTATTGGCTCGGTGAGATAGTACTTTACACTGTGTATAAACATATCTAAAGACTCCGTGTAATGGTTGTTATTATAATGTCCTCGGGAGATCTAGAAGCTTTTTCGATTGTATAGATATAGATTAGCACGGGACTTGAGTTGTGGTATTATTTAATGCTATAGCGGTTCGATATAGTGGCTTTTGTCAGTTGCTTGAGGTGGTGGCGTATCGGAAGTCTTTTATACTCCTGTATTTTAGTAATGCGGTTGGTATAGTTTCCTTATTCGTAGAACCTTGCGTAGCAGTATCTCTAAATGACGAGAACCTACGGATGTGTATATCGCTACTATTGTATACTATAGCGACATCTTGTAGAATCCCAATAGTCACTATCGATTAGTACTTATTGATAATCTTTGTTATATTATAGGATATAGGAAGGATGAGGAATGAGGAGACGGGCGGGAGTAGAAAGGTGTCTATTAGGTAGATACATTTGTGCTATTAAGGGAAATTAACTTACAAGTCAAGACGGAAGTGTTTAACATATCCTGCTTTCTATGACTTAAAATAAAGAACAGCTTCCATCGACTTAACAGTGTTCACTTTGTTTACAATCTTGATCCCAGTATATAATCTGGCCTAGATCTTTGCGGTGCATGTCCTGGAGGTACTAGGGCCCTTTAATTTGTCAGTGGTGAATGATGGGCGTAGAGGGGGGACAACCTTGATCGAATCCAGGTCTTTGTTATTTAGGGTGTAGCTCAAATGAAAGGTTTGCCCAACGGAGAAAGCTGGGGAGGCATTTGTAGCCGACGACATGTTCGGACTATTACTTCTAGCCGCCTCGCCCGTTACTCTCTTATAAAGAACACGAAATTCTCGACATCCTTCACTCGAAATTATCTTGGTCTTTTTCCGTTTGTTCTGTATGTAAATTAAATATCAAGGAGTGTGGTGTAAATTGGTGTGCTGCGTAGAGGGTCCTAATGGTGTTAGTTTAGGAGCCGAGACAAGTCCTCTGACATCGTGTTCTTTTGACAAGTTATTACTTTGGTAGTCCGGATTGACAAGAGTCATTTTTCATACATTTGAGGTATTTCTGAAAAGGGTATTAATGTCAAGAGGATGGTAGTATAAACAAAATGTAATACATGTCAATATATGTACAATTGTCACTGTCTAGCTTCCTCACACATAGGGGATGTCTACAGCTATTATATATAGTAGTCTTTCCCACCAAATAGATTTGAGCAACAACCAGTAACAAGAACTAATCAAACTAGCAAACTACGTGATTGCCGTCAGCGCAATTTATACTCCCAGTGACGGCCCTTCCTTCGTTTCCACATCTCCACTACCTCTCGCAAAGCAATCATTTACCAGATATCCTCCAAACTCGTCTAAACGTTTAGACATCAATGTAAGGACCCGTACAATCCACACAGCGTCACCTTTCATATTCAAGAAGTAGATATAATTTGCAGGACATAATTCAATTAGTATCTTCCATATCCAACCAGATAAAACCAAGCGCAAGATGAATCATTGCAAGCGGTGACTGTGGAGTTCTGCACATGGGACATATATTGCTCAAATCCAAAGCGTCAAAGAGACATTCCCTGCAGAAAGTATGCCCACAAGGCGTGTAGACCTGATCAGTGAAAACTTGCCAGCAGATGGCGCAGACGTCTTCATCCTCATCTTCATCCTCTGCTGTCTGCTTTGGTGTGTGAATGATAATTAGCAGAGTATCCTTTTCTAAAGGGTTGAATTGGACATACATCTATAATATCCAATATTGAGTTTTCTTGATTCAAGAACTGTAACTGTAAAGTGGCATCTCGAATATTGTATTTCATGCCTTGTTCGCCTGTCGCTGCCTGGAAAATTACCAATGGGACCGTGAAAAGGAAAACCAAGAGCAGTCCTTGTACCCAAAGAGATAACGTTGTGATTATTGCTTGCGCAATAGAAGCCATAGTTAGGAACTTTGAAATTTGTTGTTGCTGAGATCTGAAGAGGAGGGACACACGTTAGTTATAGTTCCTTGGCTGATATTGAACACGGAAGTGTGCACCTGTTCCAAGAAAAGAACTTTCTACTTGCGAAAGGATAGAACTATAATCTTCTGCTGCTCGGGAATGACGGACCGGGGTTAGGAAACCTAAATTTTGGAACGGGTCCTTGGAATCGGGTATGTGGTTGCATTGTGAGAACTTCAGTGGGACCTTATCCAATATATGAGAGAGGTCTAGCTAAGAGAAGAAGGTTCGGTAGCAAGCTAGCATGTTCAGAAGAGAGGTAGAGGTTTCTATGCTTATAAGAGTTTGTGAATATTTCACGAGCCAGGGAATGGTGAGGCACAAATACAGAATCTCGAATTTGACTAACTTTCAAACAAGTATCCGGCCACTTATTTAGAGTGAAAAGAAGATCCCAGTAAAAGGAGCTACTCTAGTAGTAAGGTAGCGGGTAAAGCTCTCGTCAATGCCAATGACAGCGAACTGAGTTTCCAATCCATCCACCTGTGTTGACAATGCTTAGATTTTCAACAGCTTGTGGAGGTTTCTTCGTCGAGTACGTATCTCAGAATCTTTCCAAACTCTTCAAACCCCTTGTCCCATCTCTTCATATCATAACCAGAATCCCAAGCCATGCTCTTCCGAGTCTACGAGATTCAAGTCTTCGATAAATCGAGACGGGCCACTAAATCTATGAAATCTGGGAACTATAAGAGATACTCTACAGAAGGGACAATAAGCATTGAGATAATCGCCTTTGGAGCGGAGCCACTGCTCGAGGTCGGCGCGGCAGAATCGATGGCCGCATGGAGTTGTGAATGGATCAACCAATTGTTGGTAGCAAATTGAACAGATATCGTCCGACTGAGATTCACCCTCGGTTTTCGCATGGGCTTCGGACTCCTGTGTGATATTATTAGTGTTCTGTTCGTTTCAGATGGTGTCCAAGTACACTGTGTAGTCAGAGATGGCCTTACAATCTTTCCGTCATCTCCTGTTGACTTTTCATGATTCTCATCGGCGGAATCCTCGTTCGTAGAACCCTCGTTGGCAGAACCCTCGTTGCTAGCATCCTCGTTGGTAGAACCCTCGTTGGTAGAATCCTCGTTGGCAGAACCCTCGTTGCTAGCATCCTCGTTGGTAGAACCCTCGTTGGCAGAACCCTCGTTGATAGAATCCTCGTTGGTAGAACCCTCGTTGGCAGAACCCTCGTTGGTAGAATCCTCGTTGGTAGAATCTTCCCTGGTAGACTGGGTGGAGTCATTGCTCATCACATCGTCCACGGAGTCGGTTTCGTTTAATTCATTGCTCCCCAGCTCGTTACCATCCGCAGTTGAAGTGTCTGGAAGACTTCGGGTATCTTGGGGTTGAGACATCTGGAGTCGGGAGACGGTATTCCCTGCTGCACATCCAAAAGACGTCAGGCACAATTTTCGAAAAGCAATTCTGGAGGGTTTGAATACTTACCAGACCTGGTACAGCGCAGTGTGAGTTGTTGGTATTCTGAGAGCGCGAGGAAGAGGCAGTCGGCAGTCACTGACTTCTTCTTCTCGATCTGGAGGCGCAAAGTGATGACTAGCAGTGCGCGAAGCTCAGAGGGAGGGCAATGGAGCAAAGTGATATTGGAAGTTGTCAAGAGGCGTGTTGTAGTCAAGGAAGTTTTCGATGCGCAGATATAGCGCTGCTCTTTCCATCAATCTAGGCCCCAGTGTTTCATGCGATCTGATTGGCCCTCGGTTAGACATCAATCAGCTTTCAAGTGCCAGAGAAAAGACAAAGAGTAGGAAGCTGAGTGTAGGCTGTAGAATTATCGAGTGGCTGCCAGAGAATAAGAAGTTCTTTGATCGCTGCTCCTGCTACAGTATTACTTCTTTTGCTATTGCTAGCATCGAGGAAGGTGATACGGAGGCACTGGATGATTGTGAGCTACCGAAAGCGAAAGAAATCCGTAATTATCTAAAGTATTGCGGAACAAAGAGGTTCAAAGATAGCCCAGCAAAAGAACAAAGTTAAGTTTGATTCTTCGTATGACGGCCACGATTCACATGGGTACACTGCGACTCGTGCATTCCGTATCTGACACCAATACAATGCCACTCCTACCATCTCCATATCCTCCCGCATAGCCCAGATCCATCCATCAGCCCCTTGGGATAGTGAGGTGACACTACCAGCAAGACCCGCGTCTCCTTCATGAAAGATGCATCATCTATTGCCAAGCTCTCACCACGCATTTCACCCACCATCTCGGCGATAGTCTATCCATCCATGTGAGCTGGAGTGCTGGCAACTCGGGGGGAATGTCGCTGATGAACACGCGATATCCCATTGCAGTCCGAGGCAAGGGAATGATATGAAGACTATCCAGTTCAAAGATGCGAAAGACATGACGGCACAAGGGACAGTCCATATTATCTTCTTGAATCCATCGCTCGAGGCAGTCGTGACAGAAGGTGTGGCTACACGAAGTCACCACGGGCTCCTCGAACCAGTTGTTCCAGCATATTGAGCACTAATGCTCATCCGAAGGACGTCGTCGCTCGGCATGACGTCTCATGCCTTCCATCTGGTAGGTTAAGTGGTCAGTATAGTGTGCGCGGTGGCGCCATTACAAGTGGTGGCATGGTGTGACTTACGATCTTCAATCTGTACATGATTTTGGCTGTATTTAAAGCCTTGAAGATGACACCTGTGCGGTTATCTCAGCTTCAAGAGCACAACATATTAGTCAGAGTGCAGTCTTCCAGGGCTCAGACTCAGCTAAGATGACGGAGCTGAAATATGGTTCAAACGACATACTTTCAGAACTCTTTTGTTGTGGTCACGTCGTGTATCCTGATACTCTGCGGTATCGTTAGTGTGTATAGCAATTCTATCAATCCCAAGGGTTGATTTGATATCAGCACTTTGAGGAAGGTTGGAAGTATGAAAGGTTGGAAGTACTTTTTTGGGTTATGCGCTATCTCGCTTCTGTTGACCCGAATGTCATGTGGTCCCATAACACACTGACAAGCATGGCTGAGAGTGATGGTGAGCAGTGGTATACCATCAGATGGGAGTTTTGTTTTCTAACTATAGGTCTTTCCTTTATGATCGAGTTCAATTACCTAAATATTATCTGTATGTAGGCCGCAGGAAACCTTTGGACGAGCTTCGTACACTTGCGCCTCGCACAAATTCCAAACAAAGCCTCTTGTCTGGGATGTAATGACAGAAGTAGTATCTGGACTTGAGACGTCAAAGAATGGCATATATGAAATCCTCTCAACAAGTAGTACACCGTGAGAAAAAGAATACAACAAGTTCTGGTTGGAAAACACTTTAAAAGATTGTAAAACTACGCTAGCAGCACAATTCACCTCTACTCATCAAGATCCCACTCAAAATACCAGTTCCTGATCATACTCAAATCCCAACCAGAGTATGCCAGCCAGCTTCCACCCACAAGAAGCTGACACGAAAAGCCACCTAATATTCAATGTATCCTACCTAGAATATTACCATAGGTCGAACGCGAAGACAAGACAAAGACGAGAACTGCAAGACAAGAGGTTCCAAATTAGCAATTCCTACGACCAAATCTCTTCCCCCTCCCGAAACAATTCAGCGGAAACTCAGGGCTGTCATATCAAACATTGAAGCCTGCAAAGCGCACTCAATCAGGTCTTCTTCATCCATCTTTGCGCGGCAAAGAGGACAGGCCCTCTGACCGGACTCAAACGTCCTACTGATACACTCGTAGCAGAACTCGTGGCCGCAATCCAAACAGACTGGGCTCGTGTAGCGCTCCATGCATATCGGGCATTCCAATTCCATATTGTCTTCCAGCGGAATCCTTCTTGTGCTGTTTGTGTTATCATTTCCAGACAGCTCTGTGCTATCTCGAACATCTCCTTCAGAATCGTAGATATGAGTTGTATCATCATAGTCATCTCCTTCGTTGTCTGTGGTTCTGTCCTCGTTGACTGGATCTTCGTATTCAACATAGGATGCCCGTCGTCCTCCACCTCTCCGTCCCGTGGGGAACGTTTGTTCAGTGTTTGCCATGGAGTATGCTTCGTTTCCTGCGAACTGCTGACGTATCTCTCGTCCACCTTCATTCGCGTACATAGCTGCTCCCGTATGGCTAGTCGCGAAATTCTGGAAATGTCAATGGGATACGGAGCAATGATTTCAAGGAGGAAAAGGGGGGAAACACGGCTAGTCGACATACCTGTTGAAATGTGTGCTCAAATTGGTTGAAGGTAGAATTGCTGATGAGGTTCCGACGGTTGCATCCAGCTATAATTGCTGCGAAATCGGGCCTCGTATTGTCGTTCTGGCATCCCCATCGTTGGCCAGGAGTATTGCTATACCCAGTCGTCCTTGCGAAGCCCTTCAAAAGTTAGTTGTAAGCTGTTGCCCACTAAAGAGCTTCTCAAAACATCATGGGATGAAAGGATACAAACTCTTTGAATTCTGTTCTCGGTCTGGTTGGCAGCATTGCCGTTTCCTGTTATACTATGGTCCACCTCAGAGATAGATCCGCGGCTAGTTGCACTGAATGCTATAGAACGAGATGCATAGTTGCGTCTCGTTCGCCGTGAAGTCGGCATATCACGTTGGTATCGTTGCGCACTGAGGTTGGCTCGACAAGGCGAGTTTTGAAGCAAAATAGGCGGATGTGATACGCGTTTGTGCTTTCCAAATTGTTGACGTGTGTAGTGATAGAACTTAGAGGTACTGGAGATGTATATGAGTAACGACTGGAAATGTTAGAGCTCCGATGGAGAATTTAAGTAGGATGTTTGGCAGTTCGGAGGCGTTTTGTCGAGGGCAGACGAAGTTTCTGGTTCGTCTGTCACAAAGACATCTCACAATTAAGCTGCTCGTTATCCCAGTCTCTGATACCGAGTCATTCTGCGACCTCTATAATCTTTGTAGGTACAACAGAGTAACGGACTTCAACCAGGCCTCAGTATACTTCCACATATCGAGTTTAGTATTGTGCCTCACACATTATCAAGACCAAACAGTTGGCACGCCCTAAGCTGCTCATACTTTCCACGATATTCACGTAACTACGCTCAAGTAGCTCGAGGGTTCGAAGACTTGCAATAGGGAAATAGCTGAGTGCAGTGGGTATCATTGCAGTTCAACTGGGCAGAAGACTTCCCTAGACGCAAATTATGGAGAGCAAATATCAGTACAAGATAATCCCGAGTTTCAATTACGCCCCTGAATGTTTTCCTAGCAACGACGGTCGTAATCCCACACGCTTATATCCAGCTCTTGCTAGTTGTATGAATAACCATTATAGCCCTATCACTACTTCATCGAAGAAGGTTCCCAAACGGCTTTTTATCGCACAGCGATATTTTTACTCTCTTCTCTGTTTAATAGATGTCAGCATTTAACGTCCATGTTGAAGTATCAAGCCTTGCAGTAGCAACCTGACTTACCATAGAGTTGACGAGCTTCCTGTGGAAAGTATCTGGAATCCACCAAGGAATACCGAGCTCGGCACCATATGGATGCTGAATGGTGAAATGATAGGGTGAAGCACACCCGCTTAAGAGAAACATCGTCCCAAGCATTATTTCCAAAACACGGTTGCAAGAAGTCCACATCCAGCCATCTTCAAAAGTCCACAAAGGGTGTCCACGACACCAAAACGGAGCATTGTGTCTGCCATGGACCTCAGCGTCACTTGTGGTATAAAACGAGGCTCGACATCGATGAAACGTAGTGTGGTAGTGGTTGCAATGACAGCCAGAAGGATAAACATAGTAGGGAAGCCTATGACCAACCCAATGTTTAAAAGCTCCTTGATTACAACAACTACACACATGAAGTTCTCCACATGATCGAAAGTGGTTTCGGGCGCAGGGTTGAACTTGATGTTCATGAACCAGTCCCAGAATAAAACGAAAGCTCGAGGTGGGCTTCTAATGATACGGAGCTGGAAATGAGGAGTGCTTTGCAAGGCTGGAGGTGGAAGACGACAGGTATTTGCGGCGGCTATTCGTCTTATATCTCGGCGACATAGTGGACAAGTTGGGTTATGGAACAACCACTTTTGGAGGCAGTGTTGGTCGAATCGGTGATTGCATGGCGAGTATATAGGATCCTTAAATGGATACCGACAGATTGGACACTCCTCTTCATCTAAAGTTTGCTAGAGACGGTGGTAAGCATTCATCTTTTGACAGATTTGATGTGTTATATAAAAGCCTCACCTCGTCTGTGTCGCATCTGCTTGGAAACCCCTTCTCATTTCCCATGTCGTCTGCCATTCTGAGAACCTTTCCTTCTCGTTTACAAAAGATGAAGAGCCTTTGGACGTGTTCTGGATTGGATTTGCTGGCTGGAAATGTCCGAGGATGAAATTGACGACTTGATGAACTCTCCTTTCGACGCGACCTGGGGTTGAAAGCTGAGGTACACGAGAATCGATATCTAGGATTTGACGATGAGTTTGTAATATTGTTATCACAATCGAAGCATGATTTGAAAGGCCAGTAGAGAAGCTGAATGTAAGCTGGTCGGCGCACTGCGACGGCTGCGGAAGTATTTAAGGAAGGGATTGTGCGGGGCTCACCTCGTCGCAGTCTTAATGGAAATCGCATAAAATCAACACAACAACACCAAAGATATCTAACGACGAAACGCCATACTAGCCTTTGATTTAACAGTGGTGAAACGTGAGGGATAAAGTAAGATAGCCCAAACTCCTCTCGCTGCGCAGTTGTTATCCTGAGTTGCACCATGGAGTTCGGTTCATTCTGTTTGAGTATCTAGGCAACAAACCCAACTCGATGCGCTTTTCTAAGCTTCTTTGTTCGACTGCAGTCGAAGAGATATCCAACTGTAATATGCTGTTGTCTACAGGGGAATTGAGCTTGAAGTAGATGGTTGGTTTCATTAAATGCGGGTAGAGTGAAGCAACAAAGACCTCCGGAGTACCAACATCATGAACATGCAACCTCCAAAACTCAACTCTCGAGCCATAAAAGCTTTGGGTTATCAAAGACAACTTTTATTTCAGCCACGTGGAACTTTCGAGATTCTAGTGGCACTTTAAGAGATTCTGATGTCCTTCCCCCCTGCGGTTGTCCCTCGGTATGCTTAGCGCCTATGATTTTCTGTCTGGCTCTGCTGGAGCCTTTCCAAGTCCATCCATCTGGTTCTTCTTCCTCTGACGTCGCTTGGCTACTATCTCACCTTTTGAAATTGCTCGCGATGTCTTATGCAATGTCTTGCAAGAATGCCTGCTGGCCTTCGGGGATGGGAGGAGGGGGCTGATTTGGTACCATCGCTCCTTGATATCAGGCAGGACTCGGCAAGCAGCCGGTTTGAGGAAGCGCCTGGCCAAAACTCTGCCGTATATCCTCGTGGTTTTTGTTCGAGTTCGTCTTATAGCCACCGTGACTCTCTGCGCTTCGAGGATCTCGTGATTGCTGGCCCTTCAAGTCAACAATCTGAGCCAAAAGCTGAGCAGTATTCAAGACTCACCCACAACACTCTGCATAATCCACCTATTCCAGGTAATCAACTGAATATCTGTCCCAAAGACCTTCTTGGTCTCTCGGATTTGAGTCATGTGTATTGCTACGAAAAGTTTGGTCTTTGCCACCTGAAAGTGGAAAATTGACGTGTGGAAGGAACTGTGTACCTCGTGCGTCGGTTGCGTAAGAACAACAGCATGGAGATCTTTCAAACCAATGCTGCTACCGCAGAATGGGCATATATTCGATAGCTCTTATGTTCATGTCTAATACGCAGGCGATATATCCTGTAGTTTCATTCTTGCGGGTGGAGCACCGGTGCTCGTCAATTTGGTCAGTCATCGCATGGTTATCCATTGCCCATTCCTGCGCGACAGGGAAGTAAGCATTTTGTTGGCGCTTACCATCAGCACCAGGTGATATCTGGGTGTGGTGCTGCTTGCAGAAGATGCCTCCTTCATCCTCAACGGGGTCGCGATCTGAGGTGCAGGCACACTGGGCAAAGAAAAGACAGCGCGGGAGACTTACCTGAATCCTTGAGGGGGGTGTGTTGCCAGTGCGGCTGCAGATGGTAAGATGCAGGTTTCTTTGACGTTGCTTACTTTGGTATGGCGGAAAATCCAGAGGTGGGAGTTGTTGGAACTCGAAAGAAGAGGCGGACAGACGACGCTAGCGTCCCCCTATCACGAAACTGAAATTAGCGAAAGGCATGGACCAATCAGAAGTTTGGACTCGTGTAAACGAAGCACAATCGTTTCGAGGCATTTCTCAGTTGTTGCAAAAGAAGCAAAAAAAGGCACCACGACACTAAAGACTTAACCTTGACTCGAGTTAGTTACCTATTTCATGAAGATTGTTATCAACTGGAAGCAAATCAGCCAATAAAGCAATTAGAATTAGTCAGCAATTTCTAGAAAACGCAAAGGGAAGAATATACATAGCTTACCTATAAGTGACTTCGTAATCGCAGGGGCAAGGAACGCAGCGGTCAGAGTTGATCGTCAACTGCTACATGAGCCTCCCAACTCTTCTCGATGGGAGCTTTGATTGCGGCCTACTAGCTTCCCAATACACGTTTTCAAACACGCCCAGTAAGCTGGAAATGAGACATGGGATGAAAAGATAGAACTTTCTAATACCGCAGCTCGCCAGACAGATTCAACACAACATGAACCCTCTAGCTTTGTTCTCTACCTCTCCTTCGCTCGCTCGCTCCCTCCTGCAAGACTTCATCAGCCTTGAACCTACCCACTAGCACACCACCACAGAGATCATACATACCTTGCCCGCTTTTTCCTCCAGACTCGAGCTCTGTTGCTTCCGTTCCAAGATTCCTTCGTGCTTCAGGTCCAAATCCGAATTGGGCTTGACTTGAGGCATGGTTGGATCGCGGTGACTTCCATATTGGTTCTGTGGATCTACGGTAGTGGAAGTTATATCCCTATCAACATTTTGGGCCGCCATGCTGGTGAGTTATTTTCTAGACCGAGATTGGAATTGAGAGAAAGACTAATGCAACGAATACCGTGACATCTCAGGAATGCGACCTTCTTTATCCTAAAATATTGGTACAAGTGATTGTCGAAGGTTTGCTCTACCTAAACTACAAAACCACTACCAAACAAGATTCTCAATTGCCGTGGCAAATGGAAGCTCTTTAGGTAGAATTGGTACTTGGGCAACATAGAAGTGAGCAAGCAGCTCCACTCTACTCTTATGTGCCTGTTGAGAGTTTGTGCTAACAATCTCGCAATGATATCCCAGACACGTGCATCGGCTGTTACTCGATTCTCATGCAGTGAGGTGTCTCTAGCACGCAGAATCCTTTGTTTTTTCATAGCACTCCGAGCAACTTTTCCGTCATTAAATCCCTCGCTCCATAAACCGCAAGCAAAACAGCTGGAGACTGGGCCACGATGCGCGTTTTCACACTTCTAAATTCCAATATGAACATATAGATTAGACTACTCTTTAAGTTAATCATCAAATTCACTGAAGGAAGAAGGCTACATTGTAAGCTCTGATGGTATAATCTAGACAGCAAATAGATATGTAGCTTACAACTAACTCTCGTACCTCAAATCCCTGATATATTATATCTCCTTAGGTTAAACCAAACGTGCGATATGCCCAACGTTGTAAACAACACAGTCATATTTGGATTCATTCCTAACGACGATACAGATCCACAAGGTGATAGCTGGCTACACTAAGAATTCTACTATATGAGATGGATTCTGAAGAATGTAGCCAGCGACCAAGATAACCTAGAAAGCGCAAAGATAAATTGATCTAAAACCCAATCAAATACTTGCCAACAATGTCATTGTTGCCAATAACATATATGAATATTATAAACAACTTAAAGATGCGTATCTACTGTTGGTGGGCCCCACAATGTAAAAAGGTGTCAGAAGTCTGATTCTTGATAGCTAGCTATGAACGGGCTATAAGTACGTCCTGTCTGGACGCTAAGTAGTAGCGCCTAGACGGTGGTACTCGTGACGTCCCGAGGGACGGTCCCGTGCAGCGTGACATCTACCTACGTCTGTAGCGGAATCCCATCTCGGAATCCTTTCTCTTTCCTTCCACACGTTGCATTGGGAGCATCTTCTGGATACGATATCGAGGATAGCTTGTGCCGCGTGTGGCGGACTTGGTAGGGTGAAGAGCACAGCGAATTGAACTAGGTTTGCCAATCTAGCACCGTGCATTTCTTTTGCAAAAGGAAAAGGTAGGAGTTTCTTTCTACAAACCGACCGACCTTCCAAATTCCATACAATACACAAAAAGAACTCAGAATTGCGTCTTTCTCACGATCTAACCATATCAACTACCTATCATAGCCTCATAGGCGACCACCGAGTCGAATTGCTTAGCTATCTTATTGGCAGTTACTAACAAGAACGGCCACTCCTCCAGTTCATCAAAATCTCATAAATCCAGGAGGTCTACCAGTCGTGCACCAGCAACGACAAAAAAACTCATATTCCATCCTCATCTCCCTAGCACGGAGCCTAAACCAGAAGATCCAGTGCTTCAACACAAACCTAGTCTGCTCTCACCCGACTTGTATAGACAATGAGCTACATACCATCCCAACCACCACCAAACTTCCCACCAAGAGTATCAAAGACCCACACCAAAACCTCCCGGAGTCAAATCCGATACTCTACGATATCTAGCTATAGGAACGCAACCCAACTATCTCCAACGCCAGTCCCCCCAAGTCCCCCTAACAAACCCCCCCAAATGAAACCCTCCTCTCGCTAACCTCCGTATCCTTATCAAGCACGCCCGATCCCAACACACCATCAACAAAAGAACAGCGATAGATTACAGGCCCTGAATCCCGATCAAACAATCCTCACAAGCCCAACTATTAATTCTACGCACCTTACCTTCAGAAACCAGAGTGAGTGACCTCTCTCAGTTCGTGGAGTGGTGTATACTTTCGTCGCGTCTAGAGTGATAAAGTTCTTATGAGTAATCAATCTCCTTTTCATTCTAGAAGACTACTCTCTTTGGGAGGTTTACCGGAAACCTCTTGCTGCATCTTCTATGGGATTTGTCTTTCTCTGCGTTAAATTTATTTGATATCACAGCTTGCTTACCTTACTGTGGGGGAAAAGAGGTGCTTTGTTGTGTGTTACTTGATTATGAGAATAACAAGCGAGCCTAGCTATTTAGAGATTGATCGGGGGCCTCTTTATTTGTGCGACCGCTGTAGACAAGCAAATATTACTTTTGATTTCGTATTGTAACTTGAAATTAGAATGAGGGAGGTCTGACTCCCTATTGTGGACCGATCAGAAGAAAGAGCACATGAAAGACCTGCATTGAAAACTGTGAACACCAAGATCCGAAAATCCCCACAGTGAGAGATATACCCAAAGGCTCACTCTGTCATTATCTCTCCTGAACACCAAGGACTCATTAAAGAAAAATATTATTTCAGAACTTTCACCAGGTCAAGCACCTACATAAGTCATTACAGCCTTTCCTGAAAACTACTCCTTTTATTGACCTTTCCACCATCACGTTCAGGCTTAGACGCAGTTCCCTGCCCAATATAATCACCTTCCTCCTTCTCACTGCCCTCCGGCGGCGTCAACGGACTAATCGCCCCTTCTCTCCCCGAACTCCCGGCTCTTCTTAACCCGCCCTCACCATAAGCAGCAGGCGGAGGTCTAGGCCCCAGATTTGCAGACGTTCCGGACCCCTGTTCCAAAGGAGTGGAGTATCCACCATCACCGATTGTGCTTACAGAAGTCTCCGAAATACCACGAAGATGTCCACGATCACTCTCGCTGACACCAGAGACGTCACTTACAACTCGATCTCTCTCCCTTGCGACCCCGATCATGGTCGGGGAGTCCGCACGAGGAATTGCTCCTGGGGAATGTACTCCGAGTGGAGAGATGGTCGGTCGGCTATCTTTGGAAGCACGGGAAACTCGAGATATTGTGGATGTTCGTGAGGTGTTCGATGCGGCAGAAGGTGACGGGTGGAGGCTGCCCTTTTCGGGGTCCTTACTGGAGTTGACGCGGGCGGACGTGCCAAGGGGAACGAAGCCGGTGGGGTTGGTGTCTTCCATCTCTACTGGCTTTGAAGTATCTGTTTCGCATTAGTTTGTATTCTCTGTTTTGGGTTTGAGAAAAGATATGGAAAAAAGGAAAAGGGACATACCCATCATCTCATGAACCATATTGCCTTGAACTTCAGGGATTAATTGGTATTGCGTTTGCATTTCTGGATGTGAGGCGTCTTCAGCGCCATACGAGTTGGATAGTGTCTCGTCTGTTGTGACTGTAGGTGCTTTATTCTCAGGCATTCCTCGGACCCAGTTTAGAATTATGTTATTCTGGTTGTCGGTTCCTGCCTCGCTCGTACCCTGGCGATAGCGAAGTAGACGTCGACGGCGCCACACCAGAATTGCGAGGACAACAATAGTGATGAAGAAGAGACCTAGCACAACTCCTAGAAGCGGTGCCAGATATTTTGGAGTGCCAGAACCATGGCTCACTGATGTTATGGTAGGAAGACCAGGTTTATTGCCGGTCTCGACAGTGGCATAGGGGTAGTAGGTTGTAATTTTAGATGTTACATACGTGGAAGCGAACACGCTAGAAAGGCTTGTGTTCGAGAATCCGGTCGGTGATGGAGTTGTCTGCGTGGCACTACCTGTTCCACTTCCTCCTATCATTGCATAAATCATGCTTGGGACGCTATAATTTGACCAGACATTCGGGTTATATTCGTCAATCCAGACAGCGGAGCTGAGATTAAAGATTTGGATAAAGCCCTCAAGGCAATCAAAAGCGTACCCAGTCGAGGAAGTATACCCACCGACAACAAACATTTGGTCTGGGTACGGTTTCGTACATTTGTGTCCCGCTCGACCGTGAGATGACGTACCGGAGTAAACTTTCATCCACATAAAAGACGGGATTGAAAGAATCCAGACGTCGTCGTTGAAGGCCTCGGTTCCATCAAGACCATCGAATCCACCGTACCAGTATATGTTATGGCTGGAGCCATCGTCCGCTGAGGCGAGTACTGTACATCCCTAAGACAGAACTTGGAGTTAGTTTTTTCTAGAGATTTCAAGAGCAACCCAAACTTCATTCTGAAGTAGAAGGATTGATCTCAGAAAAAGATCTACTACCAGGTTTTGACTTACCTGTGTTAAAGCACCAGGGCCACCGCCTGTCGTTGGTTGCTCGTACCAGCTTTTAGTGGCAATGTCATATATGGATACGGTGGACATGAAGGTTGCGCTGATTCGTTTCTAGGAACAGTAAGCAACGACTGTGAAAGCTTCTCAAAGGAAACATACGCTTTCAGCACCGGCTGCATCACTGACAGACTGATTGATATTGGCGAACTCCGGATTGATGACTCCCCCAATAGCTACCAAAATACCCTTCTCGGAGACTGGGACCCAGACAACCTCTGCGTTTGCACGTGGTGTTACCGAAGATGGAAGAGAGTAGTTGGACCAAATCTCGTTTTGCTGGTCCGACATATCTAGTTCTATCAGTGTAGCGGATTCTACATCTGCATTGAGAGATTCGTTTCCAGGGAGATAGTATATTTCACCAAAGCTAGTAGATCTAAGACCACTGAAGTAAAAGCCCAAATTCTCTGAGGGGACACTGACGGATGCTCCATCGGTAATGTAGCGTGTGGTGCCAGAGGGAAGAGATTTTATAACGAACCCTGGCTCGAATTCTTTGGATGGACCAGAAGCGTACAGGTCAAATGCAGCAACAGAATCCTCTGGTTGTGCCGTGTATGCAGCCGTCAATTGAACCATCCCTCCGTAAAGGTACCATTCATAATCATTTGCGAACATAGCTCCATTAATATATTGGGGTCCGATGTTACTGGCAAACCCCCCATTTGAAGCTTTGGAGATTGGGTCAGAAAAGGCTGTACTGATATTTTGTGAAGTGTTGAAGGGTGTACTGAAATTGAGGACATAGACAAGTCCACGGGGGTTATCGTCGCTGGTTGGAGGGTGGTATGTTCCATCATCCCACCCAGGTGTCCACCAGAGCCCGCCGCCGTCAATGTAGAGGGCATCACGGACGACGGCAGCTTTTATTCATTAGCATTTCACGAAGTCTTGTGTGTGCTATAGAGAAGGCTTACCTCGAGGATTCTGCCACTGACACAGAGTCGCGTTTACTTGACCTGGAAGTTGCCATCCTGCTTCTTGTGCGATACTAAGTCGGGCAAAGAGAGCAGCTAAGAGCAAGACGACGGATGAGCAGATCATGGTCACCTATGGACGAAACTAAAGGGCTGTGATTATACCGAAACGTGAGTTGTAAATAATAGCAAGAGGCTCGGCGCATTGCCGTCGATGCAGGGTGCATCGAATCTCAATAAGCACCAGGAATGAAGACGGGGTTACGCCACCAGTCGCCCTCTTTGTCTGAATAGAGGGACCGATTATTGCCACCAATAGATACCCGTTTCCGGCACGGACAAAGAACGAGAAGTAAAGGTGATGTGACTACCGACGACTTTACCATCGAGAGCATCCGTGTGGGAGCATCGGGGTCTTTGGAGATTCGAGAAGTTGAGAACTATGGAAATGTTTGCCCCGCTGCAGATGAATGTAGGATGAGACGTCCTTCATGGTGGGGAAATGCCTGCACCTGCATGCATACAGACACGCCAGCCTTGTGAGAAATGCTGCTCACACCACGAGAAGCCATCGCTGTGGTTTCGCGATAACACGGTGATCTCGGAAATGGAACAAGATGTAGACATGCGGTAACCCCAGACGCATGCCATTGAGTGCGCTTCGCACGTAGACTTGCCACGCTTTCGATACATCCTACTTTCCCATAGATGAGGCTATGCGTCTTCGCAAAGACCGGTGCACCTAGGCCGCCAGCACGCAATGATGCCTAGATCTGGAAGAAGTGCATGAAGGGCAACGCATGAGCAACCGATTCGGCGACCTCATTACTTCTGACTGTACTCGTGAGTTTGCGAGCACGCCAGGGTGCAGAGTCGAGGAAGAAGGAAGCAGAGGGGAAAGGAAATGGCCCCCAAACGTGCGTGCATTGCGACGCCAGTCTCCGTCTCTCTGCGGACGAACGAAGGCTCTCGTGACTGTCCATACCTCGTTGCGAAGGCCAGAACACGCCGAATGTGCGCCTCCACATAGATCCTCGCGGTGGCATCGTGATGGAGGTGTGAGTCGCATAGTCAATGGCTGCGACAGATTGAGTTGTGCGGGCAAAAAGGAACGATGGAGACGAGACGCGAGGGAACGGTGGGAATATCATGTAAGCAGGCCGACCGCTAACCCCGGCACCCAGCTCGTATCCATCCATCCATCCATCCACACTTTTCGCCGAGGCTCCAACTCTGAACCAACGACACCTCGACAACAATCCCCTGTGCGACACATCTCCAGCCCATCCACCACTTTATATCCTCTCAGTTGATGCATCGCTTGCAGTCGTCTCTATGCACTCGCTCTATTTGCGTGCTGACCCCCAGCCACTCTACTCCTTGGTCCCACCCTCACGCCATCTGGGCAGCAAGAGAGTCGTGACACGGCTCCCCGAACAAACCCAGAAAGTCGAATACAAGCGTTGTGTGAATCCAGGTCAGGCTAGCAATGGAACCCAAGCTGCTTATCAGGATCTGCCGCCTTTGCCGAGGCCATCGTGGACGACAACCTGCTCGTCGTAGCTGGTAGTGCAGCATGCAGTGAACTTCACCCAAGAGTGTTGCCACGGAAGGCCCTTCACCAAAAGCAGTTGCCGTGGTTCCAAAAGAGGGTGTCCAAATCACGACTTGGCAGCCAGACCTGGGATGGCACCTGGAGATCAAGGCACAGCCAGAGAACACCCAGTCTCATTGGAGGTGTTCCTGTTCCTTTCGCTTTGTGTGTTGTCGGAAGCGATGAGGCTCCTCAAGCTCTCTCGCCGGAATTTCAGCTTGTTTCCACGACGCTTACGGTGCCATTCCCACGTAAGTGCATGCCCAGGTCCTTTGAGGCCCCGCGGCCTCTGCAGCTTTCGATTCTTTGTCCCCCGTCATTACAAGTCCCACAAAGCACTTGGACTTGATGCTCCTTTATTGTATCTCTTCCTTTATTGGTGGCTCCTCCCAATTATTTTCTCTATTCACGCCTCAACGCAGTTTACCATAGCCTTCAGTTCGGTGCATGTAGGTCTCGACTTCAAGCGAAGAATTGTCAAAGTAGCGAAAAGTTGCACGCCATCGGGATTGATTATCAAAGGCCCAGAGAAAACACCATCCGGGCACTGCGGGCTCCAAACACCTGATTGGGTTATTGTGCCTGTCGAGGAGTCGCCCCCGGCGTTCAGCCCTAACCTTGCGTTTGCTCTCCTCGTAATACATTACAGTCAGACACCCCAACGTTCCTCAACCTGCAGTCAATCACTCGTTCTTGGGGGGTTTTTTTTTGCGAAGCACGTAGACGGATTTTCACCCTCGTTTGTGGTCGCCAGTATTGCGATACAGCATAGCTTTGTTTGAAAAGAAATACTCTTGCAGCAAAACGTGATGATCTTTGACACGAGGCTGTGGGCGGGCTTGGCCTTGCTGGGTGTGGTTCAGGCGGGGCATGGTGGCCCGTATGGAAACACCACTACTATATCGAAACCCCAAACATCAAAGAAGACTACGACTATTTTGGCTTCATGCGCTGCAGAGACGATTTACAGTACAAGTACAATCACGATCGGGGACCAAGGTTATGGGTGGCAGACCGTCACAGAGACATGTACTGTCACGGATTATGAGACGAAGACAATTGATCGCTACAAGACAGTAGGTTTTTTCCCTTTTCAGCGAGACAGATAATTGCTAAGTGAAACTAGATCACAGTCACTGATGTTCAACCTACGACTGTCTATTCTCAAGTTTATTCTACAAAGACGGATACGGTCACTTCAATTCAGACGAGTATACAATACTCAGCAACAACAGTTTACACGGATATATACTCAACAGCAAGTCCCAACTTCCAACTACCAACAAATAACTTTCAATCACCCGCCGCAAAGTTTGTCGTACCAGCAAACGATCTAACTGAGAACCAGGTCACTGTTCTTTCAATTTCCACCGAAACAGACTCTCAACCAACAACGGTTATTTCCGATCTTTTATCAACAGTAAGCGGCGTAGATCAATTCCAAGCTCCACCACTCAATCTAAAAATTGACCAGTTCACGACAACCGTTGTATCAGTCTCTACAGATTATCAGCCAACGACGGTCTACCAACCGACAACGGTTTACTCGAATTTCTACTCGACGGAAACTGATTTCAGCACTGTGATTTCTGATTTCTACTCAATTGAAACTGACACTGCTACAGTCACTTCGTTATCAACAGAAACCGACACGTGAGTTTATCACCCCTCCTTTTATAAATATTCTCAATCTGCCAACCCTTGGATGCGAGCTTTGGGAATAGTCCGTGAAGGGAGATGTCTCCAAATCAGGTCCCTAGAAGGAAGCTAACATCAAACTAGAGCCACCACTACAACTACTACAACAACATCCGTCACCTCCACCTACACCCCGTCACCACCTTACTGCGGTCCAGCAGGAGGTTTCGGAAAATGTCAATCAGGTTGCTGCTCCTCTTTTGGCTATTGCGGCACCGGACCTGATTACTGCGGAACTGGCTGCCAAGCAGAGTATTCCGAGGATGGTGTCTGCTACCCTGTATCCCACACTCCTTCTTATGTGACTGAAACAAAAACTGCCACCGTGGTATCGGATCACGTTTCCACTAAAACGGACTATGAGCCAACTACAACCACAACTACGAGCTATATTTCGACAATTTATACTGAGGCCACTACCTATTCAACAAGTTACCCGGTGACTGTGATTTCAACTGTTGTCTCGGATCACACTAGCATTTTCACATCTTACATTTATTCAACGTACACAACCGAGGTATTCTATACTACTTTGGTAAGTTTTCCTTCCTCGCAGCCAAAAGAAAGTTCCAAGACTAATAAATAGGTGCCTGTTCCTACGACAACCACGGCGACGTCCACTGTGGTCTCCGTCTCTACAAGTGTTTCTGCAAGTGATATTTACATACCAGTTCCAACGACCATCGTTTCTAGCTATACGTACTCTGTCCCGTACACAATCACTGTAGTTTCAGACTCTACTTCCTATATTTACTCAACTTATATCAGTGAAACTACATATACGACCTTGGTATTTGCTCTTCCCATCCTTCACCCTTTATCTTTCTATTTCACCATTGAAGTGTTGCCGATGCTAACAAATTCAGGTTCCTGTCCCAACGACAACTACGGCCACTTCTATCTCTATCTCGGAAAGCGATGTGCCTTATCCTGTGCCCACCACTATCACCGCGACTTACCTCTCAACTTACACGTATTCAACTTCTTACCCGTACACTGTGGTCGATGATTTCACGTCTACCACCACGCAATATAGCGTTAGCACTTACACGTCAGTTTCCACCTCGCTGTCCGTCAGTTTGGTTACGGATACAGTTGTTGAGTCTGAGAGTAAGTTTAAACACCCCAAATAGATAGTATACAATTATCTAACACTTTCAAGCGGATACGATAACAGCAACTTCAGGTAAATATCCGCAAACAACCATGCCTTTTGAATATGAATCTGACTATTTAGTTTCCACACAATATGTACTAGTCCCAACGACCTACATACTCCCCGCTTCCACGATCACCACATCCATCTCAGGCTCCTTGACTACTTTAACACAACCAGCATCCACAGTTACCAGCACACAGACTTTGATCTCGGACATCTACCTTTCTGGGCCTGTAACAATTGAAACTCTGTCAGGGCCTACAATCACTTCAGATATCTTCATTCTCACCACTTACATAATACCAGCTTCGACAATCACTTCAGATATCTTCATTCCTACCACGTACACAGTGCCAGCTTCGACAGTCACTACAATAATATCGGGTTCATTGATTACTTTGACGCAACCAGCTTCCACAGTCGTCAGCATCCAGACATTAATCTCGGAAGTATATATTCCTGGCACGGTTAAGACTGAAACCCAGCCTGCTGTGACCATCACGTCGGACATTTTCCAGCCAACAACATACACTGTCATCTCAGAGGTTTACATCTCGACAACTTACACGGCACTAGGGATTACGTACACTTCAGATATACTCGTTCCGACTACGATCACCGAAGCCGGTAGCACGTTCAGTACTCAAATCATCGTCCCAACAATCATATCTGAACTTGGAAGTACATTAACGACATCCATTATTTTGCCCACAACGATAATTCAAGCTGGCAGCACTGTTTTATCAAACGTCATTGTCCCCACAACAATTTCTGGCTTTCCTGGCGAGACTGTGACTGCTCCGGGCGCCACCCTGACTTCACTTGTTACCACAAATATTCCTGCCAGTCTGGTGACTGTTGCCGAACCTGGAAGCACATATATTTCCGCTGGTTTTGCGGGATCTACTGTGACACTCACCTCAGCAGGCAGCACATATATTTCTACGGCCCCAGGCTCTATGAGCACTTATACGACAACCGTGACTGCCCCTGGTGTCACGACCTCTGTGCCTGGCTTAACGATTCCCGGAGAGAGTTTCAGTTTCACAGCTTCGGTGACAGTGACATCAACCTCAACACTGTCCTACTCCGCAATCACAACTTGCGCCGCACCCACGAAGGCTCCGGGTACCATTGTAACACCACAGAGTACAGCCAACGACTCAACCTGGGGCTGCGCACCTGGCTATGTCTGTTCACCACCAAAGCCAGATCATTGCAATATCTACGCCAATCCTCCAGCGGTTGATTACAAATGTGATGCTAAGTACTGTATACCCGCCCCAGACTTTACAGATGTCATCTGGCCGACGGACGAGACCGCATACTACCCACCAACTGATGGCTACTTCAACCTGAATCCCGAAGCTTTCGGTCTTTCTTTCGACATTTTCCTCGAAAAAGTAGTCACCGAGTATATCATCGGCGACTTAGGAACTTCAGTCCTCACAACCTACACGCAGGGCAATTATGCGAGTCAAGCTAGTCTAACCCACTTCAATCCTACCGCAACCAACTCCCCTGATGGCGCGGTTCAGAAACTCAAACGTTCTAAACCCCACAATTCCCATCAACCACTGTCTAAACGCGACTCCTCGATTGTGCCATCAATCTGCTATGCGCAATGCAACAACTGCTTCATTGAAGCCCAAAAGGTCGGAAAGTCCTCCGCCCTTTGCAAAGCCAATTCCCCATTCCAATCTGACTACGCATCCTGCGAAGCCTGCGTCGTCGCCCACGGCGACAGAACGAAACTTACCCTGCAAACATCAGTCGAACCGGAGTTCCAACCTTTTATTGATTTCTGCCAGAAGCAAGCTCCACAGACTGCAATGGCTGCTGTGACCAGTAAGAGGGTTTCTACGCCGCAGGCTCAGACAGTCACGACCGGGACGGTGGAGGAAGTCAGTACGGCGCCGACACCAACTATTAGTGTGGCGAATCAGGAACCACCTGCTACAACGACGACTCCGCCCGCGGTTACTATTTCTGTTAGCAGTGCTTCTCAAAGTTCATCAAGCTCAGGTGTTGGATCAACACCGCCAGCTCCAGCCTCGCCTTCGACAGAAAGTTCAACAGTAACATCGACGACACTGACGGGCAGTGCTTCGGCTACAACTGGTTCGATCCAGGTCACTGGCAGCAGTGGCAACAGAGTTCAACCCTCCTCGGCTTTCGCCAAATTTGCTTCTGTCTGCATGGCAGCTTTGATCTCACTTCTTCTCTGATCACCGCGCGATGACCTCACTCTCTTTTTTTTTAATAATTATGCTAAATTGGAAAAGAAGATACCCCACACTCATTCGTTTATAGCCGGCGTTTTGATAGGAAAATAATACACTTTGACTGGATAATGTTTATTTCATGTACATAACAATTTAGTAGCTGAGTAATGAGAAGAATAGGAAGTGTTTTCACCTCCATCCCCGTATTTTGATTTCAATCATGACTTGCTCTTCGCAAAATTTCTACTTCACTGTAATAGCTCCAGTAATTGTAGACCACCGACTCTAGGACCCTAACATGGTTCGCAGAAGCCTTCACACTGCGGAAACCAAATACACGAATGCTATAAGGAGAACTGCTTGAGTTTAGTAGTCTAGTAGAGCTTCTAGTAGACAATGTAAACCGCCCCCTCCTCCCGCCCTCCGTGAGTAGTATTCTTAGCAGAAAGTTTTAGATTTGTTAGAAAAGCAACAGTAAATGTTAGCAACTAACTAGTTACTGACAGCAGCCTTTGTATATTCATATTTTAAAAATGTTCTATTAATGCTAAATTATCTACAGATCTTGTTCTAATTAATCTTATGTATTCTATAACAGAATAAAGGGCTCTGTCATTTACTAGCTACCGACATGTAGAACGGGGTTAGCATCGGCGACGGCGGTGGCAACAGCGGCGTTGTACAACACGAGGGCCCTGTAGATCATCGTCAGCATCCTACGAAGCAAGATCGTGATTATAGATTATCGGACGAAGATGAGATCACGATCGTACAATCTGATATACGGGGAAGGACTTATATTTTAGCAATATTAGTAACAATTTATTTCTCTAGATGTAAACTTTGATTTACTTAAGTATTTATATATATATCTAACCCTTTCTCTCTCTCTCTTTAAACCTAACTTAAACTTAACTTACACTTCTATTAGAAAGAGATAATACTTTAGTAGTAGATACTTATCTTTCTACTAGTTAGTATAGAGGAATAGATCTAGGATAGTATATAATACTTAGCTAGGTTAATAGTAGAATAGAGGGTAAGAGTTAGTAGAGAGAAGATTATTTATAAGGTATAGTTAGGTAGTTATTATAAGAGGGTTTATTTATTATTATTATTGTTTTTTCTAAAGAGATAAACCTAAGAGAAGAGATATATAATACTTTTAGAATAAGTAATAGAGGTTTAAGAAGTAGATAAAAAAAATCTAAAATAATAGAGTAAATAGTAGACTATAAGGTAGTTAATAATTAACTACTCTCCTAGCTTTTATAATATATAAGAACTTAAAGAACTATATAATATGTTAAACGGTACAGGGGAATAGTTATATAACTCTGTTTAAGCTGTTTACTTCGCTTAAGCTCACTTAGCTACTATAAAAGCCCCCTTAAAGAGTTTAGATATTTTCTCTCTTTAATTATATTAATATAATTACTATTAACCCCATTATTAATTCACCTTATACTACCACTGTCTATCTAACATTTAATATAATAGAAAAGCTTTAAATATAAAGATAAGATCTTTACTTTAGTACTACTAGGATAGAGGAGATTATAAAGGAAATTAGAGTGATATAATTTTCTTAGTATTAATCTTAGATATTTACTTAACTACTATTTCTATCTTTACTATAACTATTATATATAGCTCTTATTATCTCTAGGGTTCTATAAACTATATTTATATTTATCTTCTATAATTTTAACTAGAGCTTAGGTTTAGATATAATAGGGTTCTAGTCTATATTTTAAATATCTATAGAGTGTCTTAAAAACTAAAGATAGTATAATATTCTTTTTATATTATTCTAGCCCTACTCTTCTACTAATCTATTAAAGAAACAGTAGTTCTTACCTTAGCTTTAGTCTACCTCTATATTCTTTTATATAAGTTATATAAGTATATGTCACGGGGTAAATACAAAGTATATAGTGTAATAGCTCGTTTATATTATAAGAAGAATTAACTAAAGAAGAAAGGAAGTTCTAAAGAGAAAGGAAGACTTTTATCTTTATACAATATAGTCTATATTATCTAACTACACGCGAAGTCATGTACGTAGGCGTGGTAGTGTTAAGTATAGAATATTAGGTGTAACTTACTATATTACCCCCCTCCTCTTCTCCTCCTTGTACAAGGCCCTTAATTAACTAGTCTCCGTTCTATAGCTCCCTCTTCCTAGCGGTCTAGAGTAATTGTCTCTCCTAAGGCGTTCTCTAGCTCCTATGTTACTTGTACGTACCCTACCTATTTAACTAGGAACTATTTCTTACGTTATACAAGCTTTTTATCTTAAATCTCCTTGATTTTATACTCTTTATCCTGTTCTTTACTAACTAGCTAAGACTATAGTTAAGAGTTATCTTAAACTTAGCTTAGGAGCGGGTCGTATAAAGCTAGGCGAAGTAATTAGCTATGAAAAATATTGTATACTCTAGGAGGTATATTAAGCTAGTAGCTATAGAATCCTATTACTTCTATAATAGTAAACTTAGTATGTTTTATATCGAGCTTCTTTATAGGGTAGTCTATATAAATATTCTTTAAGTTAAGCTAAACCTTATCGCTAACTTTAAAGCTTAGAGCCTGTTACCACCGTTGGTTTATAACTTTCTCTATAACCTACTAGGTAGTGGCCATTACTAACTACGTCTATTCACGAGTATCCTTTAACTTCTATACGATTATATTAGCTTAGACAATTAGAGAGGCATGTGCACTAGCCTCGGTTATAGTGTAGGAGATGTTAAGAGGTTAAATATAGTAGCTATACTATAGGAAGAATAGACTAACTCCTATAGAGGTAGTATCTCTATTGTTAATAGTTATCTCTATAGAAGGTAGGTAGTTATACTAATCGTCTTAAGTATAGTCTATAAACGTATAAAGGTAGGTTTTCAACGTTTAGTTTATCCTTTCCGTAGAACTATCTGTTTCTAGATAGAAAGCCGTCGATAGTCTTTATATAATCCCGAGAAGTTAGTATACTCTTGTCTATAGCTTACCCACGAATTACTGTCCGCGGTTAGACATAACCGCTCGTAGGAGGTAGTGATAGCGGTAGTAGTTCTATACGAACCACTTTACCACTGTTAGTACTTTAATGTCTAGAAGTCCGTCGAATATTACTTCTTTACTTAGCCTATTAGTTATTACAACTAGGTTTATACAACCGTTACTTTCTAGTAAGTCGACAATGAAGTTAATTGATATTTCTTGCTATATCTAGTCTAGGACTAGTAGAGGCTTAAGGAATCCTTGTCGTCGGTTACGCTAAGTAGAGTTTCTCCTATAGGAGTTATAGTTCTATACGAACCGTCTTATATCCTAGGATATCCTTGGCTAGAAGTACTGTCGTCTAAGAATCTAGGACGTATTATCTCGTCCTAGGTGTCTATATACCTTAGAGTTATATATTTCCTAGATTATCTTCGTATAAAGTTCTTCCTTGTCAGGAACCTAGAGTCGTCCTCTAAACATTAGTTGTCCTTGTTCTAAGAGGGAGTATTCTCTAATAGAGACCTTTAGTCTTAAGTTAGAGGGAAAAGTCCGTCGTCCTTGTCGTACAGCTTCTATTACTTGTTTATACAAATTATCACTTCGTACAACTTTATTCTAGAGTTCCTTAAGTGGAGAGGGGTTGTTATTCTATATATTATCTTGGTTATTATTATTAGAGGAAGGTTCGTTATCTCGATTATCGTTACTTTATACGTCGTTAGAGTTGTTAGAGTTATCTTAGTTACCCCCGGCTAATTATACCTCGTTGTCTTAGCGTCGCTAGTTACTTTATTGTCTTGTATAAACTAGTGTAGCTTGAGTGAGAGCCTCTAGTAGGTTGACTAGCGTTTCTAGCTTAAGGAGTTACATTGTACAATAGTTAATATAAGTGTCCCTCCCCTTTAGTATATCTTGTTCTCGCTAAGAGAGAGTATCTACACGTTTATTATCTTTCCTAGGGACGTATACAATCGTGAAATTATACTGAGAGAGTATTAAGGACCAATATATTTACCGTTTAGTAAGCTTCTAAACAGTTATAAAATACTATAAGTTCTTATAGTCTATACAAATCTCGAAATACTTAACACTCTATAGTTTAGTATCCTACTCTTCGAGGCATTATATAATCACGAGTATCTCTTTATCATAGATTTTATAGTTACACTTAGTAGGATTATTCTTTTTCAAGAAGAATACGTAGGGCCGTAGAAGTCTATTGTCGTCGTACTATATAAGTACTCCTCTAATACACTAGCTAGAAGAATCTATTTTAAGTACTGTTTCCTTGTTATAATTATATAGAGTAAGTATTAGGGTAGAGGTAAATATTTCCTTTAGCTTCTCGAAGGTAGCTTAACATTCGTTTATCTATTAGAACTTAGTATCCTTGTGTGTAAGCTACGCCAAGGGTTTTATATAATCTGAGTAGTTCTTAATAAACGTCTAGTAGAAGTTCGCGAATCCTAAGAAGCTTTATATAGCTATAGCTGTCTTTAGGGCTTCCTAGTCTAGAATTACCTTCACCTTGTCAGGGTCTATTCGTACGCCTTTACCTATATTATAACGGGTTACACCCGATATTCTATGCTTGGCGCTACCACGCCTGCGCACGTGACTTCGCGTGTGGTCAGATGACACGGACCATATCGTACGAAGATAAAAGTCTTCCTTTCTCTTTAGAACTTCCTTTCTTCTTTAGTTAATTCTTCTTGTAATATAAACGAGCTATTACACTGTATACTTTACATTCGCCCCGTGACATTAGAATTAACTCTTCTTACTCGACTCTCTTCGATTAGATTAAGTCGTATAAATCCTAACAGACGCCTTAGATTTACACACGGTATTTCTAGCTGTCGTACGAACCTACGACGACGTAAGACTGAGCTATATACAGTAGACTCAGCTATACTACGACGACAATAGACGTCTCGGACCTGCACACAGTATCTCTAGCTATTATACGAACCTACGACGACGTAAGACTAAGCTGTATACGGTAGACTTAGCTGTACTACGACGACAATAGACGCCTCAGACCTACACACAGCATCTCTAGCTATTGTACGAACCTACGACAGTATAAGACTAAGCTGTATACGGTAGACTTAGCTACACTACGACGACGATAGACGCCTCAGACCTACACACAGCATCTCTAGCTATCGTACGAACCTACGACGGTATAAGACTGAGCTATATACGGTGGACTTAGCTGTAATATTATAAAGATGGCGGAAGTAGTAACAGAATAGCTTCGAGTAGCCCTCGAAGTGTAAGCTAGGCAATTAGCAGACCTAGCTGCCTAATAAACCCACAGTGTGACAGCTCTAGCTAAGAGGATTATATAGATAGAAGAACGAGGAGCACCTATACCAGCGGATACCCCCTAGGTAGAACAGACCCTGTCTTCCCAAGACTATGTATAGAAACTAAAGCCTTCACTGCTAAATGTTAAGGAATTTAACGGCACAGATTTAGCGTTGTACGCGTAATTTAGGGGGTTACTTAAGGCAAAGCTATAGATCGACGGAAGGTTAATTAGAGGCATAGAAGAATAGGTCTGGTATAGGTTTAGACGACTCACGGATATAGTAGCAAGATAAATCTACCCCTGGATAACATTTGCCTAGTAGATAAATTAGATGACTGTATAGAGGTTATTTAAACAGATGGACACTGCATTCCTAGACCCTTGTACGAAGGCTAAAGTAATTGTAAAGCTTAACAAGATAAAGTAGGGCTTAACACCATTTCTCGGGTACTTAACTGAGTTTAATCGCTTGTTACTAGAAGCATAGGGCTGGGGTTAGGACAATGAAATCAAGAAGAGCTTTCTTAAGGCCGCCCTGTCTGCTAAGCTTATAACTGGTTTAGTCGGCACCGAGGAGAAGGACTTGTATAAAGAATTCTACGCCTAACTACGGAGAATCTCGGACTAACAGGAAGAAGTCCGAGAGAGGACAGCATGGCGTATAAACAACCGAGCGCGAGAATTATCCCCTCGTACAACGCCTACACCTGTAGCACCAGAGTAGATAGACTGGGAACGTACGACAACATAAGTTGCTACTTCTTGTACGAAGGAACCAAGATAGACAGACCTAAGGGAAATTAAACGTCGTAGGCAAGAAGGCCTATGTTTACAATGTGGTAGGAGCGGACACATGGTCCGAGACTGTCGTACGAAGCTGTAGGTCTAAGACTAGTAGAAGAAGAAGGAAAGCTACGCTGCCCCTGCGTAGAAAAGAAAGAAGAGAGTAGTTAAAGTGACTACTGATGGTGAAGTGTCGTCTAAGTCTAAGGACTCGGGAAAAGAATAGCTTCTAGTAGAAGACGTCGCTAGAAGCGTACAAAGGTCTCAAGAGAAGTAGTAGAGGCTTGGATAAAGTTTAAAAAGTCAATGAATGGGGAGCCTTTCCTTGTATTAACACTAGTAAATAAAGAATGTTTTACTATAACACTTGTTAATACAGGATGCCTTCTGTACAGACTGATCGATAACTCCTTTACTACTAAGTATAACCTTTAGCGTATACCTATCTCTCTAGTAGATCTTACTGGATTTAACGATTCTAATGATCAGATTACAGATGTAGCTATTATGTCTATAGATATTGATAGCTATACTAAAGAACAGTGCTTCTTATACATTGTACTAAAACTATCTTCGTACGACATAATCCTTAGGATGTCATGGATCAAGATACAAGATGTATAGATTAATGTAGCACAGTCTAAATGTTAGATTATATCTATAGGAACGATTGTACGAAACTAGGCAAAGACACTCGATTGATTATACGATGTTATTACTGTATCTACTGTCTCTTTCAATGTACTAGCGCAAGGGAAACGACGTAAGAATGTTAAAGTCTTTACTACAAGCCTTGTAGACATTAACAAAGCCCTTGCGTAGAAGACAAGAACTAATCCTCGTACGAAGCTACCTATGTATTACCATGAATTCCTGGTCAACTTCGATCGTATAAAGGTAGACCTACTACCACTACTCCGCGGCCCTGGTGTTAACCACTTAATTAAACTCGAAAAGATAGACGGCAAGACACCATAACCCCCTTGGGGTCCTCTCTACAAGATGTCACGTGATGAACTCCTCGTACTACGGAAGACTCTCACGGAGTATCTAGACAAAGGTTTTATACGGGTAAGTAATTCACCAGCTACTACACTAGTCCTCTTCGTATAAAAGCTAGGAGGAGGATTACGTTTCTATGTAGACTACCGAGGTCTGAATAAGTTGACAAGAAAAGACCGCTACCTATTACCTCTAATTTACAAGACCTTATAGAGTATTAGTAAAGTGAAATAGTTTACCAAGCTTGATGTAATTACTATATTTAACAAGATATAGATTATAAAAGGCGATGAATAGAAGACTGTGTTTTGTACGAGATATAGTCTATTTAAATATCTGGTTACCCCCTTTAGACTGGCGAACGCACTAAGTATATTTTAACAGTATATTAATTGGGCTCTACGAGACTACCTTGATGATTTCTACTCTATATACGTGGACGACATCTTAGTCTATATAGATGGTTCTTTAACAGAACACCAAGAGTACGTATAAAAGGTCCTACGACGGATACATGAAGCTAGACTATAGATAGACATCGATAAGTGTGAATTCGAGGTGAAATCGACTAAGTACCTTGGATTTATCATCGATGTAGGCAAAGGCGTACGAATAGACCCTGACAAGGTGAAGGTAATTCTAGACTAGGAAGCCCTGAAGACAGCTATAGCTGTACGAAGCTTCCTAGGATTCGCGAACTTCTACCGGACGTTTATTAAGAACTACTTAGATTGTACGAAACCCTTAACACAGCTTACACACAAGGATACTAAGTTCTAATAGACAAACGAATGCCAAGCTGCCTTCGAGAAGCTGAAGGAAATGTTTACCTCTACCCTAATACTTACTCTGTACGATTACAACAAGGAAACAGTACTTGAAACAGATTCTTCTAGCTGGTGTATCAGAGGAGTACTTATATAGTACGACGATAATAGACTTCTACGGCCCTGCGTATTCTTCTCGAAAAAGAATAATCCTGCTAAGTGTAACTATAAAATCTACGATAAGGAGATACTCGCGATTATATAATGCCTCGAAGAGTAGGACACTAAACTACGGAGTGTCAAGCATTTTAAGATTTATACGGACCACAAGAACTTATAGTATTTTATAACTGTTTAGAAGCTCACCGAACAGTAAATATGTTGGTCCTTAATACTCTCTTGGTATAATTTCACGATTGTATACGTCCCTAGGAAAGACAACGAACGTGTAGACACCCTCTCTCGGCGAGAACAAGATATGTCAAAGGGGAGGGACACTCGGATTGACTATCGTACAATATAACTCCTTAAGCTAGAAACGCTAGTCAACCTACTAGAGGCTCTCACTCAAGCCGCACTAGTTCGTACAAGACAATAAAGTAACTAGCGACGCCAAGACAACAAGGTACAATTAGCCGGGGACAACCAAGCTAACTCTGACAACTCTAATAACGTACGAAGCAACGATAATAGAGATAACGAACCTTCCTCTAATAATAACGACCAAGATAATATATAGAATAACAACCCCTCTCCACTCGAGGAACTCTAGAATAAAGCTATACGAAGTGATAATTTGTATAAACGAGTAACGGAAGCTATATAACAAGGATAACAGACTTTCCCCTCTAACTTAAGGCTAAAGGTCTCTATTAGAGAATGCTCCCTCTTAGAACAAGGACAACTAATGTTTAGAGGACGACTCTAGGTTCTTGACAAGGAAGAACTTCGTACGAAGATAATCTAGGAAACATATAACTCTAAGGTATGTGGACACCTAGGACGAGATAATACGTCCTAGATTCTTGGACGACAGTACTTCTAGCCAAGGATGTCCTAGGATGTAAGACAGTTCGTATAGAACTGTGACTCTTGTAGGAGAAACTCTACTTGGCGCGATCGACGACAAGGATTCCTTAAGCCTCTACTAGTCCTAGACCAGATATAGTAAGAAATATCAATTGACTTTATTGTCGACTTGCTAGAAAGTAACGGTTGTACGAACCTGGTTGTGATAACAGATAGGCTAAGTAAAGGAGTAATATTCGACGGACTTCTAGACATTAAAGTACTAATAGTAGCAAAGTAGTTCGTATAGAACTACTACCGCCATCACTACCTCCCACGAGCGGTTATGTCTAACCGCGGACGGCAATTCGTGGGTAAGCTATAGACGAGAATATACTAACTTCTCGGGATTATACAAAGACTATCGACGGCTTTCTATCTAGAAACAGATAGCTCTACGGAAAGGATAAACCAGACGTTAGAAACCTACCTTCGTACGTTTATAGACCATGCTCAAGACGATTGGTACGACTGCCTACCTTCTACGGAGATAGCTATTAACAATAGAGATACTGCCTCTATAGGAGTTAGCCTATTCTTCCTATAGTATAGCTACTATATTCAACCTCTTGACATCTCCCACACTATGACCGAGGCTAGTACACATGCCTCTCCGATTGCCCAAGCTGATATAATCATATAGAAGTTAAAGGATACTCGTGAATAGGCGTAGTCGGCAATAGCCACTACCTAGTAGGTCATAGAGGAAGTTATAAACCGACGGCGGCAGCAGGCCCTAAGCTTTAAAGTTGGCGATAAGGTTTGGCTTAACTTAAAGAATATTCGTACAGACTACCCCACGAAGAAGCTCGATGTGAAACATGCTAAGTTTACTGTTATAGAAGTAATAGGATCCTATAGCTACCGGCTAAATACACCTCCTAGGGTATACAATGTTTTCCACAGCTAATTACTTCGCCTAGCTTCGTACGACCCGCTCCCAAGCCAAGTCTAAGATGACTCTTAACCACAGCCTTAGCTAGTTGGTGAAGAACAGGATAAAGAGTACGAAATCGAGGAGATTCAAGACGAAAAGCTTGTACGACGTAAGAAATAGTTCCTAGTTAAATGGGTAGGGTACGCACAAGCAACATGGGAGCTAGAGGACGCCTTAGGAGAGATAATTGCTCTAGACCGCTAGGAAGAGGGAGCTATAGAACAGAGACTAGTTGATCGAGGGCCTCGTACGAGGAGGAGGAGAGAAGGGGGGTAATATGACGGGTTACACCCGATATTCTATGCTTGGCGCTACCACGCCTGCGCACGTGACTTCGCGTGTGGTCAGATGACACGGACCACATTGTACGAAGATAA